>CM033725.1:45456419-46056419 GCA_019671005.1 Hibiscus mutabilis
TCTTCTCTACACAGCTCAGCCAAGTGTCTCCCCGTCGCCACACCAAGCCTAGCCGACAACAGGTGAACCAGAAACCCAATAGCCGTAGCCCACATCAACAGCCACAGCAAAGAGTAACCGGCTATAGCTCCGGCTTGAAGATCCCCTTCTAAATTCCCAGGATCCAAAAACGCAATCGACATCAAAAACCCGGGTCCGGTGAAAAGCCAAAGCTTTTTCCAGGAAAAGGCGGGACACCCAGTGAGCCTTCATCCCCCGTTTCATCGATTCCGACGATGTGGACTTTTTCGCCTGACTCGTACGCAACATCCTGGTCGGATAATAACGGAAACCGGTTGTCTTCTGGTGGCATGTTCCGGTGTGCCGGCCTACGAGAAGGATTGCTTTTGCTTTGGGGTTTAGTTTTAGCTACGGAAAAAAAAAAGGAAAGGAAGCTTGGTTGAAGCAAAAGAAAAGAAATGAAAACTACTCGTCTTCCCCACTCTCTTTGCTCAATGTTCCCGGCTGTTTTCTTGTTTATCGTTGCCTTTTTGTTTCCATCCTTCTTTTAATCAGTAATTTATAGTAAAAATTCACTCTCTCGCGGGGCGATGCTATGAAACGTGGATATTTTGGGATTTATTTTGATTATTGTATTTTATATTTTTTTAATTGTAAAATAAATATTTAAATTATATATTTTTATTTTATGTGTTAATTTTTTATCAAATTTTTTAAAAAAATTCAATAAATGTGTGACATATGATATTTGTTCATTTTTTTTCTTTTGACTTTTTAAGAAACAAATAGAAAATAAAAGGAAAATTTCAAAAATTAGTTTGCTTTTGAAAAATATCAAACACTTCTAAGTCTCAAACGTTTTGATTTCGAAAACTTTTTTGTGTGCATCAACTCCGATTCATGCCTCTTCTTTCTCATTTTTCATATTTCTTATTTTTATAATTCATAGTATTTTAAATATATTTTTATATACTCTAAACGATTTTTAAATATTCTATTATTTTAAAATGTTTTAGTTTTATTTAAAAAAAGATAAAATAGTTTATGTAAGCTTAACAGATCTTTTATCTTTTTTCTTCGGTTAGTTCAATTTGACAAATAAAAAAAATTGAAGGTCAGATGAGACGGAAAAGATTTTAGGACTAAAATAACTTTTCTTTAAAAAATTGAGGGAATTGCCCTTTAAGTTTTCCTTTCATTTTTAATCTTTATGATTAATATAAAAAATATGACAATTTATGTTTGGCCCCAATTTTTTTCAAAGTCTTTTTATTTTGACTTATTTTTATGATAAATTTGGAAAACTGATGCAAAATAGTATTTGATATAAAAAGATAAATAACTGGAGCATCTACATACAAAGTAATGTCTAAATATTAATTTGGCAAAAGTTAAAGTTAAATAAATAAAGTATCTAATAGAAAATGATCATTTAATTAATTTTGTGTTTTTTTTCTTCTAAATGTTAATTTAGATGATTACGAGTATCCCAAATTTGAAAATACCCAAGTCTACTTTTGAGCATGTTTTATCTTCTTTCAACATTTATCCATGTTCAAACTTGAACACTCAAAGTTCTAAATGTCAAATTTGTCAACACAACTACACTTTATTAGCAAGTATATACTTGATTAATTTTAAATCTAGTACAATGGAAGTACTAAATTCAAAATTGAACCTACTTTTACTGGCAGATGTTAAATGGGGCAAGAGGGCCTGACCCTCAAATTTTAAAAAATTAATATTTAGTCCCTTGAAATTAAAAAAATATTTGGTCCCTAATTTTTTTTAAAAAAATCTCATCATGTTCCAGTCTTTTAAATATTTTAAATAATTTTCGTTCTATAATTTTTTAAAAATTATCATTAAATATCTCAACATTTTTAAAATTTTTAATTAGATACCCAAATTCTTAAAAATTTTCGACTAAAATTTTTAAACAAAATTAAAAAAATTAATTTAAAATCCATCCCTGCCAATTTCAGATTTTTATAGAGACTTAACATGATAAATGATAAACATATTCTTTTTCAATAATATATATAGAAAAATTATAGAATAGGTTATTCTCGTCACGTCATTCATGGGACCAAATAATAAAAATCACTTATTTCATTATTTTTTTCATGTCATATTTTTACTAAGTGAATCTTCACTTGGTAAAAACTGTTTTTAAAATTGATTTACAGTAAATATAAGTGAAGATTCACTTGGTAAAAATAAGACATGGAAAAAATAATGAGATGGATGATTTTTATTGGTTGGTCTCAGGGATAACGTGACGGAAATAACCCATGATATAATTTCTCATATATATGAGTTAAGATTCACTTACATTGTAAAAAACTCAATTACTTTTACATATTTTTAGACCGTTGCATGATGGTAATAAATGGCTAAGATTATTTCCTTATTTTTTTTCAAGTGATAATTAGGGATGTTAATAGGGCGGGTTTTGCGGGGATTCGCCCCACTTCGCATTCAATTGGGCAAGGATGGTTATAAATTCGCGGGTTGTAGAGCGCAGATGAAGATAAAAATTAGATTTGTCGTGGGTGGTGGGAAAGGCATAAATATGTCTTTGTACCCGCCTCATCCTCACCCGCCTCGCATCATCCCCACCTACCTCGCATCATCCCCACCCACCCCGCTTCGTCTCCACCCGCCCCAACAAATCTTATAAAATGTTATTATAAATGTTATTAAAAATACAAAACCGGTTTGGATTATAGTCAAATTTAAGATAATTTATATTGACTTTTTCTTGGGATATTAATGAAAAATTCAATATATATGTATATAATTGAGTTTGAAATCGACCATATCAAATTTATAAATATTTTTTAATATATCAATTTGAATCGGAGTCAAATTAAAAATAATTTTCATTGACTTATCTTGAAATATTTATAAAAAATTATATATATATAAACATTTATTATGTTAATTAGTTTATTTTTTATTGTTGTCTGTGAATATGCCTTCTTTTCAAGGTTTTTTTTTTCTCTTCAATCATCACCATATATATGTTATTATTCTATTGTATGTTATTTAGATTATATCGGTATTTGTTCTTATTTTTTAAGGTTGTTTTTTAATTGTTATGTTTTTTTAGTTCTTTATGTAATATTTATTTGTTAAGCAATTGAAATATTATTTTACATGTTATTTGTACTATTTTCGATTCTTTACAATAGAATTTAATATCTTTTTAGTCCAAACTTTTTTGTTGTACAATTTTAATTTCGTATATTATTATTTTTTAAAAATTGTGACAATTAGAATAGTTTTACTATGTGGTTGGAGTCCGAATGACGGGTATTTTATACTTTTTCATAACAAATTTGATTTATGTTTTTAACTAATAGTTATAAAAATATTATATGAGAGGGTTACGGGGCGGGTCTAGAGGGAATTAGATGGGTCTCAGGACTCACTAGGGTAATAGGGAGGGGATGATTTTAGTCTTGCAGGTTGTGGGGCAGGCATGGTTTTAGATTTTGTATTCGCAACTGGTCGTGGGGCGGGAATAGAAATAATTTTTTTTGATGGGAATGAATATGAGAAGAGTATCATTCGCACCCTCCCCGCCCAATTGACATCCCTAATGATAATCTTTACAGTTTTTACGGTTAATCCCATCCATCTATTTACCTCTATCTAACGATAACAAAAAAAAAATTATAAAACTTTCAAGTTTTACATAGCGTAAAAAAAATCGTATAAATACATATGAATACACCCTCACGTTTACTTTTTATTTATGTATCAAATCAAAAGACTTATTTATGAACATTGTGATATTCGGGATGCTTTGATAATGATATGAGAACAACACTGTTTATTTGGCCTTTTTTGTTCTAAAGAAATATCCCTAGTAGTGTTTTCATTTGTACAAGTCCAAATTCTTTTTCAAAATTGTCAAATATTATTCGTATTGAACATTCTTGACTTGTCATCATAAAAATATTATTACTCAATTCCAAGTCATATTAAATGTTATTCCCATTTTATAATAACCACCAAATCAAACTCTAAAAATGATATTATAAATATGAATATGAAACTATTAAATGAATGAAAATTATAGTATATATATCAAGAAATATAAATTCATTTTTTTTTTTTTACATTTCCGGCGAGTTGCATAATCTGTGAACCAAACAACATATATTTGAATATAAACGAGGAGAGTGATAGTTCCCCATTTTTCAATCTTACTTACCCATGTAAATTATATTGGTGGAAAAAAAATCAAATGTGGCGAAACGACGTGGCATTGAGATGGGAAGGCTTGACGAATAAAGGAGTGGAGATGTTGCCAAGTATGTGGCGACGACAAGCAAGCGTACGCCTGGCCGTGGATGGCTTGTGGTAGCACTAGCACGAGTTTTCGTCACCTTTGTTGGCGGCATATTTTGTTTTCATTTTTCAACATTTCTCCACCAACCTTGTATAACTATGTCTTTTTAAATATAATCATTAATATGTTTATGCATATATTAAATTTTATAATAATCACGGTACGGATAAAGAAAAGTATTTTATATATAAAAAGTACAACTATTTATTTTTCAATAAACTATTATTTGTTGGTAGAGGTAAAAAGACCACAATATTGTGGTTGAAATTTTTTTCTCAAAATATGGTCAAGGGCAAATTATTTCCAGAGTTATGGTTGTTTACTGTTCAAGTCTGAAGTCGGAGGGAAAGCAATCCAACTTTAAACAATATTTTGCTGAGAAATTAATAAACAAATGAAGTCGGAGGGAGAACAATTCGACTTTGAACAGTATTTTACACTAAAGCCGGAGGGAGAGCAATCTGACTTTGAACAGTGCCCAGAATTTTTATAATATTTTCTGGTAAAATACTGTTTAAAGACGGGAGAAATCCATGGGTCTTCTGAATCGAACAGTAAACCACAATATTTCTAAAAATAATTTAGTGAGAACCATATTTTTGGGGGAAAATCCAACAACCATATTGGGGTAATTTTTCAGTTGGTGGTAAGAAGAGATTTGAATTTTGAATATTAATATTCATTCAAAAAAGAATTTATGCACCTACCAGTGCAGTGCATAATCTATAATTTCACTGTTAATTTATATTCTAAGTTAAATTTTGTTGTAAAAAACAAATAAAATTAGAAGTAAAAATTTATGGTTAGAGCTCAATACATAAATGTGTTTAACATTGTTGATCACAAAAATGTGCAATTCTCTTGAAGCATGGTTCATGGTCGTTTGGATGGTGGAGATAGTGAAGATGATGGGGCTCCGGTGGAGTTTGAGAGTTTAGGTCTGAGTTGTGTAGAGCTTGGCCTCTATTTAAGGGTGCATGGCTCTTTATAAAGAGTTGAAGGGGGCGTGGACACATGTCAATGAAGAAAATAAGTGTCTTGGTGAGTTGTTGTGGCTTGAGTGTCGATATGGATCACGTGCATCGTCACGTGGTTTGGGGTAGCTTTCGCATGTCGAGTTCACACGGTTGTGGTTCGCTGGTGTTGGAAAAACTGTGAGGAAATGGCAACTTTGAGCCAAAATTCGAGAAGGTAAAGGTGGAGATTCGAATAAGGATTTTATAGAGTCCTATTCTGCTTCATGAGACCTTTATAACTGTATCTTATATGCTCAAAATGGTTGAGTATTGAATAAGAAATTGATGCTCAAAGTAAGGTAGTTGTGAATTGAGTAAGAAAGAAAAAAAACCCCATTATCCCACATGGATAGGACAAATGGCATAGGAAATGTTTATATACTCTTACCTACTTTGTGGTCATTGAATGATTTGAATGAAAATTGTGCCTCGCGCAGGGTGGGTGCAAATCAATCCCATTCAGGTTGGGCGCACCTGCACGACGTGGGCGACGCGAATGTTTGAGCTAGTCGGGCCTTTTGTGGGCTTTCGAATATTTTACCCACTTCGAATATTTTTTTCTTAAGATTAGTATATCTTTTTGAGAATATTCTAAATTCAAAGGGATATTTTATGTTTCTTTATATTCGATTATTAAAAACAATAATGCTTGCAATTCAAGGAAATATATCTGAGTAAATATGATATTAGCTAAAGATTTTCGAATTAAATTAGATGGAGAATTAATGGTCATAATTTCAGAATATTTGTTTCCCACACTTTTAACCTAATTCCCCTCTATAAATACCATGCTTCACTTTGGTATAAACAACTCGAAAATTTTATACTCTTCAAAACTGCATTATATTTTCGGTGATAGTCAAAGACAATGGCTCTGTTCGTGATCTCTTTAGAAGTGTTACTGTTGAAGATCGTCTGTTGTTGTATCCTGGGAGACTGACGGGCAAAGAACTCAAGCACAAATGATTGGTTGAAATCTGTCTTAAGAAAATTGCGTTTCTACATGCCTCAACAATTCAATTTCGGTTTATTTCGAACCTATTTTCTATAAATCTGAAATTTAATGGTTTTGGTTCTATTTATTTTCTTATTATTTCGAATTAACCTTCTTTGTACAATAATCTTAAGACAAAGTTTCATACCAGGCGATTCGAAGTAATCACGATTGTGAGAAAAACAAATAAATTCATTTTCATGAGTTATCCTGCCGTATTAACGGGTTTGCTTAAATCTCAAAAAATAAACGGGACAAATATGTTCTACAGAAATTGTCATTGGAAGTAACTGAGGTTACAAGAAATAAACGAAATTAATTTTTAGTTTATTGGAATTATTACTAATTCCGAATTTTGTTTATTTTTGAACAGAAACAATGACTATGGGAGATTTTACCAACTTACCCAAATCGTCCGCACAGATGATGGGACCGGGGCAGACATCGAAGCAAATGAATCAGCCCATGAATCTGACCGCAACGGTGGTGGCAATAAGCCACAATGAGAAGCCGTCGAAATTCTATGGCAAGGTGGGGCACAGATTTTCTGAGTGCAAAAATCCAAGGAAAGCCAAAGCCAATGAGGCTAATACTGTGAATGATGTAGACCTATGTGTTGTGATCTCTAAATTCAACTTGGTTGACTCCAACCCAAGGGAATAGTGGCTAGACACTGGAGCCACACGGCATATCTGTTGAGACGAGAATTCTTTTGCTGAGCTGATACCTAGCGACGATAGGGAGAAGCTCTACATGGGAAATGCTACGACTTTCAAGATCAAGGGGAAGAGAACTGTAGTCTTTAAGATAACCTCCGGCAAGGAACTCAACCTGCAGAATGTGTTGTATGTACCTGACATACGTAAAAACCTTGTATCTGGAACACTCTTAAGTGTCTACGGCTTTAGAATGGTTTTTTAATCCCAAAAGTTAATTATGTCTAAAGGGGGATATTTGTGGGCAAGGGATATGTATTGAATAGAATGTGGAAACTCAATGCTATCTCTGTAAAATCAAATAGCATGAATAAGAATGTTGCTTCTTCTTCTATTTATATGTTTGAGTCTTTAAATTTATGGCATGATAGAGTCAGACATGTTAATTATGATACTCTACGGATATTAATTAAATTAGAACGCATTCTTTCGTTTCATATTGATTATAATAATAAATGTGAAACACGCGTTGAAGCAAAATTAATAAGGTATTCATTTCAAACTAATAAAAGAAGGACAGAACCGCTTGATCTAATTCATAGCGATGTTTGTGATTTAAAATTCGTTCAAACGAGAGGAGGAAATAAATTCTTTATTACCTTCATCGACGATAGCACAAAAGATTGCTATGTGTATTTGCTTAAAAGCAAAGACGAGGCTATAGAGAAATTTATACTCTATAAGCTAGAAGTCAAAAATCAACTTAATAAAAAGATTAAGATGGTAAGAAGTGATCGTGGTGGCGAATATGTTAACCCATTTGGTGAAGATTTCTCACAACATGGTATTATTCACGAAGTAACACCACCATATTCTCTCAATCTAATAGAGTAGTCGAACGGGAAAATCGAACTCTAAAAAAAATGATGAACGCTTTGTTAGGAAACTTTGGTTCTTCACAGAACATGTGGGGGAGCTATCTTTTCAGCTAATTACCTTTTAAATAAGGTTCCCCAAAAGAAAAAAGATAGGACACCATATGAGTTATAGAAAAGTCAGAAACCTTCGTACCAACACTTGAAAATGTGGGGGGTGTCTAGCCAAGGTAATGGCCCCATTACCAAAACAAATGAAAATAGGTCCAAAAACTGTGGATTGTATTTTCATTGGCTATGCAGAACATAACAATGCTTATCAGTTTCTTGTGTATGACTCAAAGAATCCTGAGATTCACAAGAATACGATAATGGAATCAAAGAATGCCTCTTTCTTTGAAAATGTATTCCCTTGTAAAGCTAAAGAAGTTGATCGAAGTTCAATGAAACGAACTTTAGAGACTATCAATGAATATAGCACATATAATCAACAAGGGTTGAGCTTGAAATAGAGCCACGAAGAAGTAAAAGAGCAAGGATAGAAAAATCCTTTGGATCATATTTTCTTACCTATATGCTGGAGGTTGAACCTCAAACGTATAATGATGCTATACGTTCGTCTGAAGGCACCTTATGGAAGGATGTCATTAATAGTGAAATTGATTCCATCATGCAAAACCATACGTGGGAATTAGTGGATCTTCCTTCGAGAATTAAACCACTAAGTTCTAAATGGATTTTCAAACAAAAAATAAAAGCAGATGGAACAATTGATAAGTACAAGGCCAAATTGGTAATAAAAGGTTACCAACAAAAGGAAGGCCTTGACTATTTCGATACATATTCTCTTGTATCAAGGATAACCTCTATAAGGATGATACTTGCAATTGCCGCTTTGCGAAATCTAGAAATACATCAAATGGATGTTAAAATAACTTTTCTTAATGGAAACCTTGATGAAGAAATATACATGGAACAACCTGAGGGTCATGTGGTTTCAGGTCAACAAAGGAAAGTATGTAGATTGGTAAAGTCTTTATATGGACTTATACAAGCACTAAAACAAATGGCATGAGAAGTTCGATAATGTCATGATGACAAACGGCTTCAAGATAAATGAGTGTGACTAATATGTATATGTCAAAACAACAAACATTATATATCATTCTATGTTTGTATGTTGATGACATACTCATTGTTGGAAGCAACAATGAAATGGTAAAAGTGACTAGTTCAACAACTTCGCCACCATACTAGGAGTTCGTAAGGGCAATATACATTACTCTTTCCTTGTGATGACTTGCCAAAACTTCTGATTTGCTCCGATCTCAAGTCGATGACTTGATCAACCTGAAATGCATGAGGTGAAATGCATTAGGCATACTTTGCCTAGTGAGGTAGTCATAAACAATACAATTAACAATGGAATTCATAACAACTCATGCTTAATAACATCAATGCTATATCTCATGTTCAATATCATCCAGTTCATAGTTCAATATTAATCCTTGGAATCGATTCAACATATTGGATACACGGATTCCCTACGCCTCACCAAATCAATGAATGGTCTAGTCTATCCGCCTCGCCAATATGACCAAAAACACAAACATCCCTCTGTCTGCCACAACATAGGTCGTATCCCAAGGACCGTAGTCCACCCGTACCAATGAGCTCATGAATTCTATGGCATGCCAATTGTATCCAATGTCTTTCGAATCCAAGGCCTGGCGACAATATCAATAATCAATGCTCAATAAAAATATTCAATGTTCTTATCAATAAGAAATGTTCTGGTGTTAATGTTCAATAGCAATATCAATGAAAATAGAAGTGTTCAATGATCTCAATGGCAATAGCAATGATTGATGATCCATTTTCAATGTTACTATGAAAATATCTATATCGATATCAATGTTCAATGACAATGACGATAATAATAGCAATGACTATTCTTTATGTCCTGTAACACCCCAAACTCGGCTTAGTAGTAAACCGAGCTAGGAAGTGTTTTACCCAAAATCACAAGCAACAAACTAAGGAAAATTGGCTCAACATACTATACTTGACTCTAGAAAAAAAAAAAAGAAAACCGGGTAAATTAAAACCTTTAAAGAATATTTATCCGATTAATCTAAAAATAGCTTAAACATCACACCACCCAAATTTACAACAGAGCACGAGCTTTCTCAAAGACCCGATAACAAACAAGCATACAATGCTTAACCAAATAAACTTTTCAAAAGGGAGTACAAGAGACAGATCCAAGTTGGCATTCTTTACACATTTAACATTATCTTAATATTCAAGTGTATGAACTCGTCCACTTTATAATGTAAGAAGAACCATATCTTCAACAAACATCCGATTACTTGCAACCTTTTTATCTAAATCCAATTTAGTTTACCAATCTATGAATATGACTTATTCTATTATCTATATGACCACATTTCAATCAATTATCATCATATCTAGCAGCACTAATGTCTCAAACGATGTCCCAAACAAACCATGAATATCTCATATCTAGCAAAACTTATTTAGCAAGCAAACATATCTCCTACCGATTAATCAATCAGAAATCAAGCAAATTAAGAAATTATATAGAAAGACCCATTACAACTTATAAAGCTCCTTAGAGCATCATATAAATACATATATGAATAGGGATATTTTAAATGCATAATGCCTATGTCAAAAGTGTGCCACCATCCTAAGAGTTTTCATGAGGTTGATTCGAACCATACGAATTTCTGTGTGATCGTACCCAC
Source organism: Hibiscus mutabilis (assembly GCA_019671005.1). Lineage (NCBI taxonomy): Eukaryota > Viridiplantae > Streptophyta > Magnoliopsida > Malvales > Malvaceae > Hibiscus > Hibiscus mutabilis. The sequence goes on from CM033725.1 coordinate 45,467,095, forward strand.
CTCAAGAACAACCTGCGACTCTACCAACCTGAAAGGTGATAATATAACCCTGATAAGTGATTGCTTAGTGAGGTAGTAAGAGGTTCCATGGTAATTAAGAAACCGATTAACCTATTTGTTACTCTTTCACGATTTTAACTTAGTTCCCGGTAAGTACCAATGAAGTCAAATACTTATTCGATACAATCAGAAGGTTTAAACCTTGACATCTCTAAAGATACAACCATAACAACTCATTAATATAGATTACTTGCTGTTTAAGTTAATAATAAATCATTCAGATAACCTTTTATAACCCTGATATTCTTTTTATACAAAGCATTAGCTTAAAAACCACAACTCAAGGGTTTTCTTAACAACACAACATTTTATTCATTGTTTCATGACTTTCCAATTCATCTTATACCAATTTAAGATGGGAATTTATTCACTCAAGTAACCTATGCTTATTTTAGCATTCTAGCATAAGACATCTTTTTCTTTACAAGATAGTTAATTCCATTCAATTCATTTAACTAGACACGTAAGTGATTACAGTAATTTTAATGCACAACACTTATAAACTTTCATGGATTTAATTCCATCAAAGGTTATTGATACAAATTTTGTCTAACACTTAAATGAATAAACTTGTTACGCCATATTAGACTCACTTTTCAAGTAAGCATATAAGATTGATACTTTTTGTACATGTTATTTAACTTATCATCTAGTACTAATTTCTTATCAACCAAATCAAAAGCATAATTACCCTTCCGAACTAAACAGTATGCTACCAAAGATCAACCAATATCTCACATTCGACATAAGTCACTACCTTGATCAATAATCAATTACTTTACTGATTTTATAACTTCCTTAGCCTCTTTTTAGCATGGCATAATATTAACTTTAATTATAAGATGCATAAAGCCTAAACATGAACCCCTTTTTAGATTACACATCACTTTGCAAGTTATTAATTCATAAGATATCATTCATTTAGATAATATCGAATAGTACCAATTGTGATCTAATTCCAACTAGGAACAGGCTAGTCAAACCCTACATGAACTTTCTTGCAACCATAGCTTACTGCATCATCTACCAGGAAATGATAAGATTAGATTAGACATCCCTAACTTTCTTATATATAATTCTAGTAATCATTAAACAGAAGGAAACCAATCATATCAGTATGGAACAAATCAAGAGGCTAACTTGAGGCCTAAATCCTCAATCGAATAAACTCTCACAAAAAATGGTTTTCTTCCGTATTTAACTTCATATATCATACCATTTAAAGTCGGAAATTTAAATGATGTAATGGCTTAAGAAATTAACTTTACTATCAAGAAACTGATCTAACTTAAGGTTCATCATCACATATTCCAATCATAGCCAATTAATTCGATCTAGTTTATAATACATTCTAGATTTCTTATAGAACACTGTATAACTTGATGTAACTATTCACTACATCTTTACTCAAGCATTCACTCATTTCAACTATAGCATTTAACACCAAGGTAATACATACACCATTTAGATCCATTTAGACATTCAATTAACCATAGAGAAGTATTTACACTACCCCAAAACATACCAATTCAGATAGCAACCACCTTCATGAAATACATGTGCATACACACTAACAAACACATATCCATTTGAGTAATTAAAACTCATAAAAGTCGATTATTTAGTAAGTCATCTCTATGTCTCATCTTTAGGTGGATGTTAAGGAATTACATACCTTATATTCACATAGTTTACCCTTTACATCGAATAGTATATTGGGGAAGAGTATCAATTTCTCTTTTATACACATTACTTAACTAACACGTTATCACATCTTTTATATTTAATGAACTTTAATCTTATGATTTTTTATTATTATATCATAAAGTTGGTAATCGAGACTTAGCCTAGGTGCTCGAATCCTCAATCAACTGTTGCCCATGAATATGGTACTCGCAGTACCGGTCAATCCCTGCTACTGTCGCCAAGTGACCACTCAACTTCCCTGCTACTGTCGCCAATAAAGGATCGTAGTCTAGGATCATATTCCAACCCGACAAAAGAGCTCAATGAATCTTATGGCATGCCAACTATACCTACGACTGACTCGAGACCAAAGCTTTAACATTTATAATCTTTTATTAATACAACTTGAGCATTACTCCACTTTACCATAACATATCCATCATTGTCTCATTATCCCTTCGTTTCGGGTACACTTTTATTCACCTCATGTGAATTACTTTATGAAGGAACTTTGTTCCATATCATCATATACATGCCACCAAGGCTTGACTCATAGTATAACAAAATTTCAATCCCTTGTTTCATTCGTACTAAAAGTATTAAGTGAACTTAGTTCATTTAAATTAACTCAAGAGCAAGCATAGCTTCACCTTCACATAATCATCACAAATCGATAACCTTATCGAGATAACATATTCATGGTTCATAGATTTTCATAATTAATCATAGGATTTATATCATCAAACACGCAAGCTTTTATCACCAATTAAGCCAAGCTACCATCTCTCATTCTTTTAGTATATAGTTAAATTTCACATTTTTTCTTTCCACTATTTTCGAATGGTACTAAAACATGATGAAGGGTTTTATCAATCACATACAAGAAATGAAATATATTTTCTTACAAGCATATCATTAAATTCAAACACAATACATCACAAGATTATTACCCTATTAGTACTTACCTTGTTTCTTCTTTGTGCTCTTTTCAAGAATAGCTTAAATTATCAATTCAAGCAATGAAAACTAATTCAAGTAACATACTCGGAATAGTTTCATCCTATTCCGATACATTAAACTACGCTCACCTCTTATCCCGATGTTACGGGATACCTGAATCCTCACTCGTAATTTGCTACCCATCCAAATCTTCCTATCTTCTTCTTGGTCTAGATATAACAGAAGTACAATCTTAATTAGTAAAATTTCTAACAATCCATTCATTATTCAAGAATACACATTCTTCTCACACAATTTAGCCAATACTTAGCACCCATGTTCAATCACTTCAAACAATCCTCAACAAACATATGTATATGAAATTTAATCCCAATTTGCATATACACCTTATGCACCTAAACAATCTATCCCTTAATCAATTTTACTACAAAAAACAATCCACTTAAACACAATTTCACACAAGACTGGGCAGCTTCAAGCATATAGCCTTCTATTTCTTTATAATTTAGTCCTTAACACACCTTTCCTCATTTATTTAAACCCAAAACAGTCCAGCCATTTAAATAAGTTAGCAAAACAGTCCCAAAACTTTTCATAATCATTAAAACAGTCCTATTTACTTGATTTCATAACATACATTTTAAAACAGCTTATGAGAGGCATTAAAATCTTCTAATACTCGTATTTAGTCCATTCCCCTGCTTTTATTAATTTAAAACAGGCCATATAAGTTCTCATACTCTTAAAACAGTCCACACATATATCATATTCTCAAGCAAATTTCAAATTTTCTTAACATACATGTGAGTACCTATTCCAACAGCCCATACATGTGAGGTTTCTTATCTTTTTAGTCACAATTTTAACCACCCAAATCACACACATTCCATAAAAAATCAAAAAAACTATTTGAGTCCATATTACTACCTTTAAAACAGTTACTTATTTCTCTATATTTTCAGAGTAACCCCAAATTCAATTATACTCATTTTATACAAGCAATTCAGCCTTTAAGACCCGTGTCCATACTAAAACAGATTCGGTTACTCATATATATATATATATATATATATATATATATATATATAATTACACATACGAAGCAACCAATTTTCTTATTCAATTATTTCAAACAGCCCCCAATATTAGCACCTATGTACTAGCAGTCCAATTTACACTCTAAACAGATTTTTATCCTTTATTTTCAAATCCAAGTTAACTAAAATTTACATCTATTCAAAACATGCTCAAACCAGATTTTATATTCCTTAAAAAGAAAATGAAAGCTCCCTCATCAATCAAAACACATTCGAACAGCTCAACCATTAATATATCAAATCTCATTTCTACCAAATAATTTAGTTCAACAGTACTCATTCATCCCCTTTACAAAATAAGCATAATTTCGAATGAGCCAAGACTTAATCATAAGGTTTCTCCAAGTTGCTCTAATAAATTGTTTAATCTATTCTACCATCAAACTATCAATCATGATGCAAAACTTTAAACTGAGCTACAAATCATACAACAACCATTTTCAAGAAATTTTCACAACTCAAAGGAACCAATTGAACATGCAAGGAAGAACTTCATACCTTCCTTAGATTGCTAGTCCATTAAATCTAGAAAATCATTCATCAAAGATTGATCTCTCAAGCTTTAAAATTCTTCTCACTCTTCTCTTTTTCTAGTTTCATTCGGCAATCACAAAATGAGAGAAGGAAATGGCTTCCTAACTCATTTGACAGAAACACACAAGAAGGTACACATGGCCATATCCTTATTTTTCTCTATGTTTTAGCATGCATTCCAATTCTTTTAATTTTTGTACAATTTGGTCCTCTTAACATAATCACTTGCATTAATGATTGATCAATTTGGTCCCTAAACTTCATCTACTCCAATGAAGTAGCATGAAGATTGAATTAAATCATAGACACAATGGATCATATTCTAGGCTATATAGTGGGATATTACATGTCCAATGTTTAGTGCTTCAATAATTCAATGACTATATCGATGGAGAAATCATTGACAATAATCGATGGCAATGACTATAACAATATCGATGTCCGATTTCAATACAATGACTTATCTCTACTTATCAATGACATCCACTAAGTGGTTCGATGCAATATTCCTTAACAAAAATGTTAGCAATGCTATATACAATGACAATGGAATTGGGAAAGGCACCTAGCCTAATCCCAAGACTCTGACTACACTCACCTCAATAATCTGATGTTCTTACGGCTCTCGGATGACAATTCTCTTGTTCCTAGCTTTCGTCGGTGATGATGGATGATCTTTATCCAATTCTTGAGCTAGGTTAAACAATAAGAATTAGTTAGAATCAATAATATGATATCGAAATCAATGTAACGATATCAGAATCAATATTTAAACTTGAAATAGAAATTAGCTAGGTTAAAAAATGTTAGCATGGGCATTTCTGGAGGCTTAAGCAGAGGTATAACAGATTTAAAATTTAAGTATTTGAAATTGTTGTCTAAAAGTATTTTTGAATAGATAAAAGGTATAAGGATACTTTTAAGTCTTAACGTTTACAATTTTTATCATTTTGACCCTCATCTTTTTTTAGGATAAATTTAACTCTTGTCCTATGTCTTTTTGTCAAATAACTCATTTTAACTAAAATATTGATTAAACCGTCAAATAATTAATGGAGATGACATGACATGTACATATAAAATACATTTTAAATGACATGTCATATAACCTATTACATGCTTACACATAAAATATAATTTTATTTTAATTAAATAATTAAAAAATAAAATACTAAAAGTAATTAAACAAAAAACATAGAACCCTTAATCGGTTAATCATGATTCGTGAAACTAACCAAAAAATCTCAAAGTTAATTTTAATTTATAAAATCCAAGATAGTATGATTCCACCATCTTGATATATAATTTCACTTGGAATCAAATCTTATTCTTTTAAAACTTAAACTATTTTGAATCAACATACATAAAAAGGATTGCACTGAAAACTTAACGTGATTATTGAGCTTTGTAGAGATTGTTTATTTTGAATCAAATCAACTTGCAGTTTCTTTTTACTGATCTATTGAGTTTGGATTACTTTAGTTTAGGGTTTAAGAGTTTTGATGTTATTTTAATCTAATTTGGAGGTTTATGCATTTAAACGTGAATTAAAAATAACAACATCAAATGAATTTTTTATGCTTAAGAGCCATTGATTATGCTATGGATATGGTAGATTCAAAATACTAAGTAATGGGAGATGGTCTTTTATCCATGATTCAGAATTTTGAGATTCGGTCCTGACATTTTTATGATCAGACATTTATATGCATTTAGGGGTTTCGTAGATTGATTATTGCAACATGTGTTGAGTTTGGGAGACTTTCGGTGGAATTGGTTTGATGGAGTTTTCCAGATATGACTAGGAGTTTTCATGGCTTCAAGCCTAAAAATCAGTTTGAGCATCGACCGAACCTGTCGCGAGGAATCATGATTAACCGGTTAAGGATTCCCACTTTTTTGTTTAATTATTTGTAGTATTTTATTTGAATTTCAATTATTTTTATAATTTAAATTAAAATGAATTATTTCATGTGTAAATATGTAATAAGTTAGATATGCCATGACATTTAAAATCTATTTTACATGTACGTGTTGTATCATCGCCGTTATATTTTCGGTTTAATCAACATTTTAGTTAAAAACGAATTACTTGACAAAAAGATATAGGTTAAGAGCCAAATTTATCCTAAAAAAGGATGAGGGCTAAAATGACAAGAATTGTAAACGTTATAGGTTAAAATTATCTTGATAAAATATTAGTTTTAGATATAATATTCTAAAATAAAAATAAATTAATTTAAGAATACTTGAATTTTATAATATTACAACATATGAAATATATAAATTTAAATTATAATAATAATATTTTTATATATAAAATATCAATTTAAAATGTTTTGAAGTTATTAATACAATTTATTCACGGTGAAAGTTTGAAAATGAAATAATATTAAATTATTATAATTATAAACAATAAATATATAAACACATGTGTAGCGACTAAAAATAATAATAATAGGTTCGAGTCGGCTACATGGGTGTTCTCACATTTTTTGAAATTTTGGTTTAAGGGGATATCTTTTGAAAAATCGTTTATTTTGAAAACAATGAAAAATTGATTTTATTTGAAAATAAGACTTGGAGTCACACATCGGCCACTTGGATAAGGTAGGCCGGCACCAAAAAATGAGAGATTCAATTTAAAAGGGTTCGGGAGTTGGTTACGTGTGGGGAAGGATTAGCACCCCTGTCACGCCCGAAAATCTGTACTAAAATATTTGTTGCTTTTAAAAGGATGGAAATTGTCAAAATTTGAATTGAATTTAATTTGGTGACCTTATTTGAAAATTGACTTTAATTAAACGGGCTTTATCAAATTAGTGGGCTCAAATTAATTGAACATTTAATTAATAAGGTTGACGATACATCGGACCCTAGATTAAACCGACATCATATAAGCCTGACTGTCGTGTTAATTTATGGTTCGAATCTCATACGTCACATTTATGCATGGTGCAAACAGTTAAGATATGATGATTTTATCAAGTTTTAATCTTACCTTGGGACGATAAGGATTAATTCAAATATTTGGTCAACATCCTTTGAGCTCAGACTGTTACGACACAAATATTGGAATTAATAAATACCTCATTTTTATGATTTAAATTGATTAATGTGCAATCAAAATAAAGGGTCACATGAATGACAATTAAAATGAATGTCACAAAAAGGCTTAAAATTTAAACATACAAAAGGCCTACTAAAGCCTTAACCTAAAAGGCTTAAGTTATGAAAACCAATTAATGATCTAATTATTAACTAAGTGGGTCTAATATTAACTTATGATTAATTAAACCCTAAAACTAGCAAACCTTAATAAATTATGGATTATTTTGTATCATTAATTAAATGGATTAATTTTAAACTAGAATCCTAATGAGCCAAGGATTCTATCTAAAACGAATCGAATTAATCAAACATGATTTTTAATTTAAATGTTCATCTAGGCTCAAAGTTAATTTCATCCTAAAAGGGTAATTAAGAAGTGTTCAATTAATTTAATAAATTTAACATTTATCTCAATAAGCCAATGATAAGTTTAAATTCACTAAATCAATTCAAACCTTAATCTAACTATGGCTCTAAAAAACTAATCCTTAGTTAATTTAATTTAATTAATTTAAAGATTGTGCCCCTATGAGACGAGCACACGATTTAAATTAACTAAATTAATATTGTCTTAATCTAATCTAAGAAACTAATCTAACAAGCCTAAAACCACCTAAACTTAAAAAGCCCTAAGCCCAAAAAAATATAAATTTATATACTATATGTTCTATACTATATATAAAAAATATATTATATCGAGAGTTATATTATATATATTATAAAAATTATGTATTATATACGGTATAAAAAACTTATATTATATATATTTAATAAAACCTTAATATTATATATATTAAAAAACTTTATATATATGTATTATAGAGAAAATTATATATTATATTATAATAAACTACGTATATTATACTTTATAACTATATATTATATGAAGAAACCATATCATATATATATATATATATATTATAAAAACTCTATATTATATGTTATAAGAAAACTATGTATATTATATATAAATAATATATTATACTATAACACATATTGAAATATTATATACTATAACATGTATATGTAAAAAAAACTATATATTAAGCACATATTCGACCAAACAACAAAATAACATTAAGGAAATAAAAACTGAAAATTAAGAAATAAATAAACAAGACAACAAATTAAACATGTACGCAAAAAAGGATAACAAAAAAGGGGTTAACCACCGGAAAAAGGACCAAAACGTAAAGAAATCAAATTAGTGGGGCAAATTAAAAGAAAAAGAAGTATGATTAAAATAGGGGACGAAATTGTAAGTATTTGAAAAAATAAGGGGACTGGGGGAGTGATTATGAAAGGCGGAAGCCCCAAAGGGGCGTAATTTTCCCATGTAGAGGGACCAAGACGGTAATTTGCCCATGTAGAATGACTGCGGGCATAGTTTAGGTGGGCCGGAGGGACTAAAATGTGAATTAAACCATTTGTTGGTTTTAAAATGAGCATAAAAATCATTTGTTTGCTGAAACGGAAAAAAATTGGTTAAAAATTTAAAATCCTCTGAAAACTCTCTCCATTTCTCTTAAACTAGGCCGAGCGTCGCCGTTCGCCGGCGGCCGGCAAACTCAGAAACCAACCAAATCAAACCCTTTTTTCGTTCTAAAACCAAATTCAACACCTTTTTTTTCAAAACTCGGTCTGCTTCTCTTTTAAAACCAAAAAAAACGGTTCGTAAACCCCTCTTTTTCAAAAATCGAAAGCTTTTTGACCCTTTATCCCATCATCGGTTCACCCATTTTGGCCCGAAGGCCTGAGCTTATCACCGGATGAGGAAGACCAACAGAGGCGCGTGGAGGAGGACCGACACAAAAAGTAAAAAACCCTAGTCTCTAATTTGTATATGTATGATACTTCGAGAAAAAAGAAAGAAAGGGATACTTCTAAAATGTGAGGCTTTTTGCTTTCTATTTCTTGAATGAAATCTCCTCCCTCTAGGGTTTACATAGATGGTTTCGGTTATATAGCCGAATTTACATATTCCTTAAAATTACATGGAAATTCAATGAATAATCCTATTGGTTGCTGCTTAGTTCTTGTTTGTATTCATGTTATCCTCTGAGATTGTTGGTTTGTCTCCAAATATTCTTTGATTTTTGCTGATTTTGTTTTGCTTTTTTTGCATGTGAGGCTCGTACGAGGAGGGGACCAGTGGTGCTTGCTGGCGTGGCCGAGGACGTGGGGATAGCTGCTGTCGTGGTAATCTGGACGATCACGAAAGAGCTGAAAGGGTGTGCGTGAAACCCACGCGCGCGTTGTGAAGCCGAAGCGGCGCGCATGCCGCGCGTGAAAAAGCCGAAGGGTTGGCGGCTGAGCTGGTTAGACAGCTGAAAGGTTTAGGTTATAGGCTTAATTGAGCTTTGTTGGGTAATAGGTTTAAATAGAAATTGGGCCTATTGGGCTATGTAGATATGTAATTAATTTTTTGGGTTTTATAAAATATAATGGACATTTATATTTAAATACAAATGGGCTCTTTACTTATATTAATATAAGTGTATAGTGGCTGGTATATATATATATATATATATATATATATATATATATATGTGATATTTGGATTTAATTTAATCGAATAATAAACTCGGACGAAAAATGAGTATTACACCATATCATAATAAGATAAAAATTTATTCCTAATATGAATAGAAAATTATAAAATTGACATGAAAGGAATTAAATGTAAAATATTATTTTTACCAAAAACGCTATTGTCAAATTAAAAAAAAAAGCTAAGATTTTTTGATTTTTGCTCTAAACCTTAAATTCATGGTTAAAGCACTTTTTTTTCAAAAAATTAGATATTCGACAATTTTTTAAATAGTCTGAAGGTGGTTATTGGTTACAAGTTAATATATGTTCATACAAATTTTTAAACATTTGACAATGCACACATATCTTATAAACAAAGCGGTTGAATTCAGGCCTCCTAAGATAAACATCATTTATTTTTCTACTGAAACTACTTGTTGAGTTCTATTCGACAATTATTTTACAAAAGTAATTTTTTAAATACTCTCAAACGGGACTTAATAAATAAATGACATGCAAAGTCTTTTAAATGTTTTATCACATGATAAACATTGGTTTGTCGTGAATCGGTAGTAGTTGATGGTGGTAGTGGTTTAATTTAGAATTTAAAAGATGAATTATTTGTTTCAATAATCACATGGTAAACATTGTTTTAAAATATCATTTTACTTAATTATAATGTATATTTATATATTTTTATAAATATAATGATATTTATATTGCATGTTTTATATTATTTATTCTTAATATCATTGTTTTATAATTAATTTTTAAAACCACAAAATTCTAATAGTCTAAATTTTTTAAAAGAAATATTTATCCAACTAAAATAATCATAATTGTTAGCATTACGAAATTATGTATTTTAAAAATCTCAAAATTTTTAGAATTCCTCATACTAATGCGCCTTAAAGTGTGATTACATGATGGGTTTTAAGAAGCAAATTCATTTGCAGAAAGGCTTTCAAAAATTTAAATTAAATTTCCATTGTTTTATATAACAAAAATTGATAATTTCAGAAGTCTTGGGAATTGAATTCTAATTATTCAACTCGTTTTGGTATATAACTTTTTTAATCCTTTTATACTATTTTACAAATATAATGACATTCATATTACACATTTTCATGAACCCAACAAGTGGTCTTGGTGGAAAAATCGAATGATGTTCAGCTTATAGGACTCGAGTTCAATCGCTTTGTCTGCAAAGTGTGTGTCTTGTCAAAGGGTTAAGAATATGTATAAACAAACAATATTTTGTAATCACCTTTAGACTATTAAAAAATGTTTATTTAAAATTGCAATTAAAATTACTTTGTATTTTCAAATGCTAAATTTTAGATGATAACATTTTTAATATCCTTTAGATTTTATAAAATTCGTTATCCAAATACACCCTCAAAGAAATTATTTTGTTTGGAATTAAAAATTTTCATCTCACATGCATAATATTTATCCTAATTCCTAAAAGGTTTAATACATATTTTTTTGTCCTTGCACTCCAGTTAAATTCTCACTCTGGTCATTTTTTTTAATTTTTTCGACCATTCTAGCCTCTAAACTTTTTTATTGTGTTAGACATTTGATCATTTTCATTAAAAAATATCATGTGACACAATTAAAAGTTGTTGTGTAATAAAATGTTAAAAAATTCTCAACAATAACAAAAAAAAAATAGTAAAAATGTGGCTTAAAAAAGTAGTAAAAATGTAAAAGTTCCATTTAAACGGTAGAATGTATGTTTTTTTTTTGTTTTTTAATCAATCTAATTATTTCAACATATTTAAAAATATAAAATTCATAAAAACAAAAATATACAAAAGTTTCTAAAATTTAAAAAATTGAATTCTTTAAAATAAATTTTGGATTTTAAAAAATATTTTAGATTTCCTTAGTTTTTTATGATTTTATTTTAATTTTTTAAAAACGAAAATGGTTAATGGACTAACGTAATCCCCACAAGAAGGTTGCATTTGTCTGAATTCTGATGGTTCAGTCGACCTCTCGACAAATATTGTTTCGCCTGGGGGCCTTTTCTGAGATTATCGTGGCAACTTTCTCTTGGAATTTAACAAAAAAACATGGTTCAACTTGTGTCCTCTAGGCCGAGCTCTGAGGTCTATATGAAGGTCTTATTGGAAAAACACGATAAAATGGCAATTTTGAGCTATATTTCGAATGGGTAAAGGTGGAGATTCGAATAAGGGTTCGATTGGATTTTATTCGAATGAGTAAAGGTAGAGATTTGAATAAGGATTCAATTCGAATCTGTCTTAAAAAAAACTGTGTTCGTGCAGGCCTCAACAACCATATTTTCGATTATTTCAAACTTGTTTTATGTTATTTCGAATCTTGCTTTTATATTTGCAATTTCTGATTTTCCTTTTATCTCGTTTGATATCAATTTATTTCAAATTTAACCATATTTGTCCAACAATCTTAAGACAGATTCTTGTTGAGTTAATCTAAGGCGAAGTAATACCATGGAACATCACGGTATAGAAATCTATATAGTTGTTTTTATGCTTTGTACGTGCTTATATCTATATAAGCAATGCCATGGGTTTTTACAATTTCTATGCTTGGTGTAAGCATATGTTTATAAGGGACAAATCTAAATACATGGATTATTGGGGCATAAATCGAGAAGGTATGCGATTTGATTTTTGCTATTGGATGCTTTATGTTTATATGGAATTATAATTTATACATTAATTATTTTCTAATGTGTTTGTTTCCTTGTAATAATTGGTATTATATTTTCATACAAGGAAAAAGCTCTCCAAATGGGAGATAGATTACGATGGCAAATCTTTGACTTGTCAAGTTCCAAACTTGGAATGTTTTATTAAGGTAAAACCATAATTATGGTATTATTATGGCATGAAAAGAAATATCATGAGTCTTGTATAATAATAATTATTACTTGTTTTTTTGGAAGCACTGTGGATTTTATTCCGTACTAATAATTTTTTTGAGAAATTTTATAGAGATGAACAGACTCACTCTAAGGCGGATTCGAAATAAGTTCGGTTATGAGAAAGCAAATAAATTTGTTTCATGAATTATCCTACCGTTTTAACGGGTTTGCTTAGATCACAGAAATAAACGGGACAAATCTGTATTACAGAAATTGTCGTTGAGAGTAACTGAGGTTACGGATTTTGAAAAAAATCAAAATCAGAAATAAACGAAATTGAATTTCGATTTATTGGCATGTATCATGAGGATACATGTTTGATTTAATACCTTCGCTTATAGCAATGATTAAAATCATATGTAAAATAGATGTTTGCATGTATTGTAAAACCTTTATCATGTGTGTAAAAGGTTTAAGGCAAGGTTATCTCTATTTGGAAACACTTTGGATTATTATTTCCAATAATTTTCCATGAGAAAGTATACGATAACCATGGAAAATTTCTTGAATTTGTTTTGGAAACAAGGATCTTGTAAATAATTCGTTTCGGGAATTATTTTCTACCGTTTTAACGGATTTACTTGATCTTTCAAGCAAGAATCAACGAAATTAAATCAAAGGATTATATTCTTTTGATTGAGTTACCTTCATATCTCTGTTTGGGTTTTACTACCACTAATCTCAACGTTGAACAGAAGATATGATGGAAATAAATTACTAAATTTATTTTTTCATTAGAATCTTGCGTTCATTCTAATTTGTTAAGGGAAATAAATCGTTGGATTTAATTTCGTGGGAATCTAGAATGATTCAGTCTTAAAATAAATTGGTGAATTTATTTTGGAAAGAGAAATAACTTAAAGTTATTATTTCTTAAAGAATCAAGTATGATTCTATTTTGGAAATAAATCGGTGAATTTATTTTGAGAAGTAACATTGGTTACCAAATTTATAGCGTTGATTCCGACTGAGGTCTCGAATCAAAAAGCATAAAAGAACTTTATTCTCTATGTCAAGAATTAAATTCTTAAAGCCTATTCTAATGCATGCTATAAAGTGTACAGTGTTTAAAAATGGCTAAAGAATTGTGAGGGTCATTAGACCATAAATACAAAATGGAAACAACTAGTGAAATTCATTGGAAAGGATTTCAAACGTGGCAACAAAGCTGTTGCATAATTGACCATGATAAACTCGGTCAAAGATGTGAAGGATGATCCTCCTATTATTTAGAGAGAATAAGGTAAATTTTGTTACCATCTTCAAATGTTGTTAAGGTAAATATTACCATGACAAACATAGTGGAAGTCAAAAATGACTTTAAACCGCGGACTAAGGGGTGTAGTTAAGAAGCAAATTTTCATGGGAAATGCTTCATTTGCCATAAGATGAAGAACAAGTCTTCAAGGTCAATGTTATTGGGGTAACAATTGACATGGCAAATTGTTGTTCGGAGGAAATTACTTTCATGATAGAACGAACTAGTGATTTGCTTAAAAGTAAAAATGCTGTAGAGAAATTATTCTCTATAAGTAGGATGTTGAAATCCAAAATTAATACATCGATTAATTTGGAGAAAACTCTGTGTGAGTAACGTTGCAACATCAAAGGGTACACTGAATTTGAAGATAAGAATTGAAACTTCAAAATGTTCCTAACATGTGGGAGTTGTTCTATCAATTAATAAAGACACCATATGAGTTATGGAAGGAAATAAAACCTTCCTACAACTACACACAAATGTGGAGGGGTGTCTTGCAAAGGTAATATTCCCATTACCGAAGTAAATGGAAATAAGTGGACTATATTTTCATTGACTATGTAGAACATAGTAACGGATATCAATTTCTTGTGTACAAATAGTTTCACAAGAATGTGATAATGGAAAACTAAGAATGTCTCATTCTTTGAAATATATTTTCTAAATATTTAGGGAAGTTGGTCCAAGTTCCATGGAACGAACCATGGAGACTATCAATGGAAATTAGTTCATATGTTCAACAAAAGGTTGAAACGAAAACACCGTCATAATGACAAATAAAAGTGTGACAAAAGTGTTCATTAGGATACATGATCCTATGTTGATGACACGCTCATTGTTATATACAATAATGAAATGGTAAACCGTACCAATGTCATGTTAAATATGAGACTAGACGACATGATTTTTGGACATCCAAATTAAACGGTCATATGAAAGTCTCATATTGTCACACTATGTGGACAAATTCTTGAGAAATTTGACGGTGATGATTCTGGTATATCCAGAACTCAGTTAGACAACTGATCTCAATTGGAGTTATCTCTATTGATTATGTAAAATCAAAGGATAACGTTGCAAATCCACTAACCAAAGGGTTAAATCGAGATCAAGTTGAGAAAACATCGAAAGGAATGGAACTAAAGCCCATGAAAATTTAAGGCTCTATGTGAAGGAAAACCCTACCTAGTTGACTGGAGATCCCAAGTTATAGGTTCAAAGGGACAACCTAATTGCATAGACCTTGTGCGGTCACTGTGGGGGTTGCTCTCCCAAGTCCATTCCTATGATGTAAACAGTGACTAAAAATGGAACATGATAAGCAAAGCTTTTAATGACCATTGTGTGCTTTGGTGAGCCAAGCAACATAAGTCACCCATGTGAGAGTGAAGTGGGGTCGCTTCAAGGAGACTATTTGGGCATAGTTCTCTCAAACTCTTGCTAAACCAGGCGATGTCCACGGCCATATGGACATAACCATGAGAACAAAACTCGTGTCTGAAAGGTAGTTGTGTGGAGTATATCATCGTTTACACAAACGGCTGAATAGTTTAAGGACATCACGTCTACTAGATAGCTAGTAAAGTAAATATACTTTCACAAGGCAAGGTTCAAAGGAGGAAACATACCTATCCTATGCAACTATCAATCATATAAACTATCACCACATCGAGTCAAAATGTTTTTGATAAAAAAAATGCATCAATTTCATTCATGTGGGGGTTGTTGGAAAAATGTGATAAAATGGTAACTTTGAGCCATATTTCGAATGGGTAAAGGTAGAGATTCGAATAAGGATTCGATTGGATCTTATTCTACTCCATGAGACCTTTACAACGATATCTCATATGCTCAAAACAGATGAGTAGTGAATGAGAAATTGATGCTCAAAGTAAGGCGTGTGAATTGAGAAAAGGAAATAGAAACCCCCAATCCCACATTGATGTGATAATTGGAATGGGAAGTGTTTATATACACTTACTTTGTGGTCCTTGAATGACTTGAGTTGAACATATGTCTCGCGCGCAGTGAGGGTGTGAATCCAATCCCATTCGGGTTGGGGTGCACCCGCACGAAGTGGGCGACACGAATGTCCGGACCGGTCTGGCCTTGCATAGGTCTGCGGATATTTTACCACTTCAAATTAATTTTTCCTTTTGTGAAAAGCATATTATTCCGAAATTAAAGGGAATTTTTCGAATTTGATTTTATGCTTGCAGTTCACGCAAATATCCGATAGAGGACAAAATTGGAATTTTAGTTTAGTCACGTTTAACCTAATTTTCCCCTATAAATACATGGCCTCTTTTCAGTTTTTATATACACGAAAAACACACAGTTTTCAACTTTTTTTTTCAGAAAACTTGCATTATTTCGGTGATAGTCAAAGGCTCGAGTTCGTTCGTGATTACTCAGTTGTGCTGCTGAAGATAATCATCTGCTATTGTATCCTGGGAGACCGACGACCGAAGATCTTTAGCACTGAAGAGCGGTCGAATCTGTCTTAAGGAAACTGTGTTCGTGCAAGCCTCAGCAATCATATTTTCGGATATTTCAAACTTGTTTTATGTTATTTCGATTATTTTTTGCAATTTCTTATTTTCCTTCTTTCTCGTTTGATGTCAATTTATTTCGAATTTAACTCTATTTGTCCAATAAGTCTAAAGTTCATTTGGGCAAAATAAATTTGAAAGTGTAACTGTACAGACAAACAATGGTGTAAGATTCTCTCGCCTCTGTCACCTGTGAGTCCTCATTCATTAGTTCGTTTTATTGCTCATTTGCGTAGCAAAGCTTGATTCGTCGATTTTAATGTAATTCGCCGTGAAGCAAACAGTGTTGCCGATCACGTTACTAAAGTCGTTTCTTTACTAGATGGTGTTATCACTGTTCTTGAGATCCCTCCCGATAGTTTAACTCGTACATTAAGCAGAGATATTCATGGTCTTTCGAACATTCGCCTAAAGAGGCTTCGGTCTTTTTTTTTATTAAAAAATTCAGAGACATCTTAATTAAAAAATAGTAAAAATATCAAAGTGAGAATTTTAGACATTAAGTCTTTATAAAAGTATACTTTACTAACCAAGTTAATTTTACGCGTGCTTAAAAAATTGACCAAACTAATTGAAACTGAAATGATTCAAATTTAAAATAATATAAATGATTAAACTTTTTCCTTTCATATAATGATTCCAAACGCAGCCTTAATTTTGTATAAAGTGAGAAAAAAGGGGGGGGTGGGGAGGGGGAGAGACGAGGCCCGGTGGGCCTAGGAGAAGTTCACGAGAAACAGTGCCAATGATTTGTTTCATGGTGCTTGTCTCTGTCGTACTCCGCAGAGGCTGCTTTTATCCCTTTTGTTTCAAGTAACCGCGACAAGACGCATTGGATTTAGAGTTCAAGGGTAACAGGTCAGTAGCCATGTAGATGGGACAAATTTTGTGAGGATTCGAACTATTTCGATTTAATTAAGTGAAGATTAGTACAAATTTTACGGGTGATGTAAAAATAAGGATAAAATAAATAAAAATATGACTTTATATTCGTCTCACCCTATTTTGAAATGTCTACATCGTTTTCGAACAATGGAAAGGCATGGAAGCTTGCAACAACTTTATTATGTGGTTTCTGATACCATTAAATTAAGTAATACGTATCGATTGAACTTCAATTTGATTAGTATTATAATATTTAAAAGAATGAGTTTGAATACGTTTAAACTTGTATTATGTTTTTATTTTTAAAAAAATATTAATTTTTTAAGTAAAACAACCTTATTTTCTCTTTTTAAACCAACTGTTTTTCCTTTGAAAAAGAATCTACAGTTCATTTGAAATACACATTTCTACGTCAACTATTTTAGAATATTTTTAAAATTATGTGTAGTTTCTGTGATCACTAATTTTGTTCGTGGTGACCCGTTTGAAGTTTTAATAAAGGACTTTCTGTTTTATTAAGTCCAAAAGAACACAAAAAACTACTAATAGTATAATTAAATAAGGCTCGTATATGATCAACCACTTTGTTATATGATTATCATCAAAATTCAAAAAAATAGTGTAAGTATAATTTCATTTTTTTCTTTTGCTGCCATTATTTCTTATTTTTATCTATTATCTATTATTCGCATTAGTATTAAAGGTTATAGTTATTATCATGTGCCTCTGTCATTTCACCTTCCTTGCTGCGTCCAAGCATGACGGTGGTCCTTCCACCCTCTCCTCCACAATGGTAAAGAGAGCCAAAGGTCAGGCTCCACGTCCTTTGATTCAGCCACGATAGAGCCACGCTGGCCAGAAGCGATCTCCCTTGGTCCCCTCCTCTTTACAGCCGGCCATCACAAGCGAGAAACAAAGAAAGCGAATGTCGGACAAAAAACAAATATTGCAAGGGGTTAGAGAACAATTTTAGAAATGCACCGAGAATGCAGAGATGTCAGGAGCAACCAATAGGAATTTTCGTTTTCATTTTTCATTTCAATGTAATATTCGACGCTATAAAAACTGAAAGCAAGCATTGTAAACCCTAGAGAAGGGAATATTCAGAGAAATCAATAAAAAAACAAAGATGCCTCGAGCATTCAGAGGTATCATTTCTCTCTTTTACATTTCAAATCATGCATCACAAAATTTAGGGTTTTAGATCTTTTACCTTGAGTTTTGAGTCTCCTTTCACGTTTGGTTCGTCTTTGGACGTTTCCTCTTCTATGTGGTTGGTGCCATTTCTCACCGACGATAAGCTTGCCAACTCCTTTGAGGTCGTGAATAGTGAGTCGAACGAAGTGGTTACCTAAAAAGGGGCCGGTTTCGAGTTTTTTTCAAAGCAAAAGGGTTTTGTGTTTCTGGTTTTTGCAAAAGAAAGGGAAAAGTCTTTTGTTTCGCAAAAGGGGTTTGAGTCTGGTTTTGGGAGTTTAAAAATGAAGTGTTTTTAAAGTTTTAGGGTTCGTCGGCCGTCAAACGTGGAAAGCCACGACAATTTTTGGGTTTTCTCCTCCGATGAATGGTAGCGTTCATCAGAGATCAAGAGAGAGGGGAGAGCGTTTTTTAGAGTTTTGGAGAAATGAGTAAAAAAATCCATTTTCAGAAAAAATTAAGATTTATATTCAACCCCTTTTTAAAAATGGTTTAATCACCAAATAAATCCCTCTGCCCTGTCAAAATTGTGCCCGGCAGTCATTCCGTCTTTACTAATCTCACCGTTGGTCCCTCCGCATAGATAAACTACGCTTGTAAGGGCTTCCTTCTTCTTAAATCCTTCCCTCGATCCCTATGATTCTTCAATAGTTTTCAATCTCGTCCCCATTTTAATTAAGTCTGTTTGCTCTCTTATTTTGGTCCCCTGATTTATTTTCATTGCATTTTTGTCCTTTTTCTAGTGTTTAATTTAAATCTTGCATTTTAGTTTCCTTTGATTTCCTAGTTTATTTTCTTGATGTATGATCATGTTTACTTTATTTTGATGTGGATGTGGTTATGCTTAATGTGACTTTTAACTTGTGTGTATTTTGTGGCATATGATATATGTGTAATATATGTTAGAGCATGCCCAAAGACCAATCATGAGATGGTTGTAAAAGACATACTTATTTTATCTTGTTTATTAATATAAAGTCATTATTATTATTATTTCAGTCGTATTCTGTGTATCTATAAATAAACTGAATTATAATAAAGTCCTTAGAATAGTATAGTTATTCTTGAATGTCCTTAGTCAAGAATTATTGTGGGCTTGGACAACAATAATGTATTAAGACTAATATGTAGTTGATTGATGACAAAGTTTTGTCATTGACATTGAGATGTCAAAATCAATACATAAGTATGTGTTAGGGAACAACATACTGGACTGACCCGCTATGAGCATGTTTCTTGGATTATTATGTGACAGTCACAACATTGCTTATGGTGATAAGTGCATGTATGATCCTTAGACTTGAGATCATCATTATTTCAACATCGTGAGTGACATATTTTGATACGGTCAAATGTGTGTCGTAACTGACTACAATATAAAGACTGATATAAGATATGTCATAATCCATGTAGCGAAATATGGTTGATCAAGATAGGATTTGTCCCTCCTACATAATAGGAGTAATATCATAGGCCACTTGATTGAGTGAGACTAGAAAATGCATGGCCATGCTTGAATAAATTGATATGGGATATCATAGTTATTCGTTTATAATAGTCTACTCAAGATATCAAGAAACATTAGATGGACTATACAAGTGTGATTAATCCATGACTTGTGTCCGATCTAGATATGAGGACAAAAGGATGAAATACATAAAAGAAGTTAATCACGAAAAAAGGTTAAATCGAACCACGATTTCATGTAACTTAGGTAGCAATGATGTATTGCTATATGCCACTCATTGCTTGTAATATTTTAATTGTTCTGGATATTACTGCTAACGTTACATGAACCTACAAGGGTCACACCTTATGATTGAAACGAACAAATATTGACTAGATAGCATGTGTACAAACTTGTTGTACACGTAATTAGTGAGAAACCGAAATTGTTATAATTATTTTAATTATGGATAATTTTGTTTATATATATATGTTAATATTTGATAAGTTATTGTAATTATCAAATATTATTAAAGTATATATATCTCTAAAAGAAACCTAATTAAAGTAGAATCAAATTTAACATATTTAATTATATTCGGTTAAATATATTGTATATTTAAAGAATCTGAATTTAATTAGAATTAGGTTTTTAAATGCTATATAAAGGCATAAGGTCTAGCAGTCATTTATCCCTTTTTCGAAATCCTCTCTAAACAGTTAGAGAAGAGAAATTTTGTTTATTTTATTTGGGTGGACTACGTAGAGGTCGGAACGCTGTTGTGATGACTCGGATTCGATTTAGATTCTCTTATACTCGTTGCGGAATTCCAGATTATTTGAGGTAATGTTTTTCATCCTTTATCACCCTGAATTCATCCCTTGTACATGGATCACTAGTGGATTACGCCGGATAATTTTTCGATGCGCCATGGGGTATATTGGCGTTTTCCAACATAGGTTCTATAGTATAATATATAGTTTATATATAATATATAGTTTTGTATAAAGCTTATAATATATAGTCTTTTATAAAGTTTATAATATATAGTTTTTATAAAGTATAATATATAATTTTTCATTGAATATATAATATATAGTTTTACATAATATATAATACATAGTTTAGTATAATATACAATATATAGTTTTTATATATATATATATATATACAATATAAGTGTTTGTAATGCATATATTACATAGCTTTTTTAATATAATATAGTTTTAACTTATATTATGTTTTTTATATAATATAGTTTATATACATGTGGTTTTTAGTATATGCTTAGTTTAGGAGATCTAAGCATTTGTGTGCTTTTGGGCTTAGGGCTTGTTTAGTTTAGGTGGTTTCGGGCTTATTAGATTAGGCTTTTAGATTAGATTAAGGCAAGATTAATTTAATTTATTTAAATCGTGTGCTCGTCTTATAGGGGCACGATCTTTAAATTAATTAAATTTAGGATTAGTTTTTCAGAGCCACAGTTAGACCTAGGGTTCAAATTAATTTAGTGAATTTAAATTTACCCTTAACTTATTGGGATAAATGTTAAATTCATTAAACTAATTGAACACTTCTCAATTACCTTTAAGATAAAATTAATATGAAGATTAGATTGACATTTTAATTAAAACCATGACTAATTAACTTGATTTGTTTTAAATAGTGTCCTTGGCTTATTGGAATACTAGTTTAAAACCGATCGAAATAATTATCATGTTACAAGATAATCCATAAATTGTTAGGTTTCCTAGTTTTAGGGTTTAATTAATTTAGGGTTAAATAGTTAGACTCATCTAGTTAGTAGGGCTTTGGTGGGACTTTTGTGTGTTTAATTTTCAAGCCCTTTTGTGACATCTATTTCAACTGTCATTCATATGACCTCATTTTACATGTGATAATTGATCAATTTGAATCATAAAAGGGGAGGTATTTATTAATTTCGATATTTGTGTCGCGACAGTCCGAGCTTAAAGGATGTTGACCAAATATTTGAATTAATTCTTACCGACCTAAGGTAAAATTAAAACTTGGTAAAATCATTACATCATATCTTAATTGCTTGCACCATGAATAAAGGTGACGTACGGGATTCGAACCATAAATTAACACGGCAGACAAGCTTATATGATGTCGGTTTAATCTATTGTCTTATGTATCGTCAACCTTATTAATTAAATGTCCAATTAATTTGAACTCGCCAATTTGATGAAACCCGTTCGATTAAAGTCAATTTTAAATTATGTATGCCAAATTAAATTCAATTCAAATTTCAATTAATTTTCATCATTCTAAAAGCAACAAATATTATCGTACCGATTTCCGAGTGTGATGGGGTGCTAATCCTTCCCCCACGTAACCAACTTCCATACCCTTTTAAAACGAATATATGGTTTCTTATGATGCCCAGCCTACCTTATCCAAATAGCCGGTTACAACTCTAAATGTTTTATTATTTTCAAAAAATACAAATTTTCAAAAAAATTCTCCTCTAAACTAAAATTTCAAAAAGTGATTTGAGGTAGCGAAAAGATATAAAAAGAAAAGTCCGCTCCTGTTTCCTTTTATTTTTTTATCCAGTTTAAGTATCTTTTAGTCCATATAATATATGGGACATATTCTAGTCTTTTAAAAAGACTTGGCCGAATTTTTGTCTTCAAGGGCAGGGCTTGGTTTAGTTAGGGTTGAGCAAATAGATTGAAAAAAAAATGAAAATCGAATTAAATTGCATGGTTTGGACGGTTTTTAGTTTAGAAATTGAAATTATTTGAATTAAACTGAAATTAATTTTTTTTTATTTTTAATTTTTTATAATATAAAAAGAAGTATTTTATAATTAAATAATGAAAATAATTCTAAAATATTATATAATAAATATTATTTATTTAAGAATATTCTTTTAAAATATTTGTGAAAATGATTTATGAATTTTATCAAATAATGCCAAAAATCATAAAATAAAGTCACTTTTGTCTAAATATAGTAAAAAGTAAAAAAAATATAAAAACCGAAAATTAAACCAAACCGAATCAAATAGTTATAAACCATTCAAAAAATCTAAAGAAACCGATAAAATTGAACAGATCTCACCCACCCTAAATTTAACGGTGAAGAGAAGGTTGAGAATTTTAATTTTGACTCGTAGTTATTAAGGTGAAACGTGTGCTGGGCCTGGAAGCATTACTTTGAACCGGATTCATGCATCACCTTCAATCAATTGGGTAAAATTTTGATAATTATAAAACTAAAACTTTAAATTCTTAACCCTAAATCTTAAATTTTAGACCATAAAACTTAAACTCATAACTCCTGAAATTAAAAACTGTGTAATTCAATTTTCTTTTCTCAATTCTTTCAAATAAAAAAGAAAAGAGAAGCAATGCTTAATGGAGTTATGGAGCAAAAAGTTTTCTCACTTTGCCAATAATTCTTCTGCAGACTGGGCACACCTTATTTTCCTCTTCATAAATCCTGCAAAAATAATACGTAATTAGATTTATGAAGATATCATTTATTAATGAAAAAGAGGGGGAAAATCACTTTGTTTTAACATGTACCTTTGAGCACAATCATAACAGGTAGCACAATGTCCGCAAGGAACAAAGAAACAATTTCTTTGTTCATCATAACAAATTATACAAATCCTTGCATCGTATAAATCCTCGCCGCTACTGCAACTTCCTGTTTCTACATCATCTTCACACCTTCCATAAGTTATCGGTACCGCCTTTTCGGGGCATAAAGGGTCAGTCTCGGACTCGGTTTGCTGCTGCTGTGACCGTCACATCCTCTGAATCACCGCTCCGTCTCCTAACTCCGTCAAGTACTTAACAATCAGCAAAATTACCACCACCATCACGGCTGAAAAAAGCCATTTAAAAATTTCGGGTTACATTTTAATCCATGAAAAAAAATACAGATTTTTCGATAGTACTCACCTAGAATTGAAAAATAAGCCACAAAACGTGCAAAGAAACCAAGGGCGTCACACCAATCAACTTGATCATCCTGTATCAGATCATACGTTGTTTTAGTTGTGACTTGAAGATTAAAGAACAGAAACGAAACCGGCAACCGGGACTCACCTCGCTTGATAAAGTCACGGATCGAGAGTGGTCATGGTCGAGTCGATTCATTGCATATAGAAGGGAGCACATGTTTATGGATTTCTTTTTCCTGTTAGCTACTTATCCTTCTTCCTACTGATATATATACGCATGCTGCTGTTTGCACAATGACGAAACATTAAGAATAAAAGTGCAAAATACAAAAACCAAGCGCTCAAAACTGTATAAAAAGCATTGGTTCATTTACAGAGAAAATTTACAACCAAGATTGTAAGTGCAGATATGAAAATTTCAGGTCGAAAATATACTAATGGAAGAAACATAGGACTGCCCTTTTCATGATTGATATTTAGACAGTGAAATTTGAGGATGACAAAGTTTGGTAGTTGTTCAAATCCAGCACAACTAACACCTCAGACAGCCATATCAGGTGACTGCACTGCCGAGTCTTTGTGCTTTGACTAGTAGGTTTTATACCTCATAAACAATGTGTATACGAAGTATATTGAACGTTAGATTGAACTTTGAAAAGTATTTAAGTTGAATTCAGGTGTAGTTAATGAATTTTATATATGCTTGTTGATAATAAACTTAAGGGAAAACTGGTAAATAGTAATGACATTAAATATCGTTTTTTTCATTGAGCTATTTTTTTGGCAAAATGGTAGATTGGGTTTTATGTTTCGTTTTCAAAATAGTACCACTTAAACAAAACCAATTAATTATGCTGAATATTTAGGAGAGAGAAAAACACACGTGTCCCCAAACTATGATGTTCATTCTTTTTCTCTAAACTATTAAAGATGCCACGTGTGTTTTTTATGATTTTAGTCGACGCGACTAAATGATCGATTAAGAGAGAAAATTTCTAATTCCTTACTCAAATGTTTTTTTTCTACCTTATCATGTTACTATATTTTTAACATCATTTTTATGAAAATGAAAACAATTTTTAACTTTAGGTACTATTTTGCCAAAAAATAACTTGGGTACTAAAACGATATTTCGGCAATAGATGAGTACTATTTAGATAGTTTTTCCTAAACTTAACTAGCTGATAATAGATGACAATAAAGGCATTTTTTCATTGACAAATTTTTGGGAAATTAAAAAACGTAGAATGGGTTTTGTGGTTTGGAACTACGAGGGCTTAAACACTTAGCCTATTAATTATGCTAAATATCTATTTTATAATTAATAAATATCAGTTTAATTTAAACTATAGTTAATAACAATTAAATAAAACTTAAAATGGGTTTGGGTTTTGACCCTAGCGGAGGAGATTTTTTATTTTGTCTTTGATTTGTACAAGAGATTTGAGAAATTTATAGATAATGTGTTATAAACAAAATAAAAAAAATAAGAATAAAAGAGATAGATAATAAGGAGATAGACTTGTATTTATTTTTAATACGTAATTTTTATAATGTCTTATTCAAGCTTTATGTTTATAGACATAAAAAATAAGTATCATATAAAACTCTAAGTACATCAAATTCCTATTTAATAGATATAGATAAGGTTCTAATCAAGTAATTATAATAAACATCTACAGAAAAAAATATTCATAACAACTTTTAATTTCTTAAGCTGATATTTTAATTTTGTTACTGAACCTTAGAATTTTTGAAGATATCAACACTTAACTAATGAACCAAGCTAAATTATTTAATATTTGACAAATATTGTTCTTAGGTATTTTAAAACTAAATTTAATATTTTCTTATCGCCTTTTGTTTTTTATGATAACTTATATATACTTATTGAAACTAGTTTTTTTAACTTAATTAATAATTTTCAAATACACTTCAATTACAAATATAAAATTTTAAAATTATTAATTAGGTTAAGAAACTCAACTCAATGATTATACAAAAATAATTACAACAGAGAGAAGAGGTAACACGTGTATATGAAAACAAACAAAAGAACAAAACGGCTTATGGCTTCTTGGATCTACTCGTCATTTCTTGAAGAGACAATAGGAGATAGTTACATTCCCTCTATTACGACTGGGGCCTTGTTTTTTAATCTAGCAGAGGGGGTGGGGAACAACACCATTTCTTCTCGTTGTCCAACGACCCAATTGCAATAGCGAAGCTGAGCTATATCTCTCGAGCCAAGTGAAGCATGCATGAAGGAGTCAAATACTTCTATTTTTTTCCTTGGCACAGCTGGACCATCCTAAACTTAAACCAGAAACTTTGCCCGTAAAATAAATTATCACATTTATTATCCAATCAATTGGGAAAGAAACAATAATTTTTTTTCGAAAGTGATTCATTCTTTCCGAACACCACATACAATTTTTCGTTGCACTGCGCTCAAACTTCTTAAAAAAATAATCAATTAAGTCCCTGAATTTTTTCATCCGATTAAGTCTTTATAGTTTAAAATTTGATCAATCCAACTTTTTGATCAACGATGGCCGTTAAAACTAACAATTTTTTTTAAAATTAATTGGCTCCAACTGTCATATCACAGTGTTGTCGAGTGATATTTTTAAAATTTTATTAATTTTTAAATAAATTTATAAAATTATTTAAGAATTTAGTAACTTTCTTTAGAATTTTTTCTTTAAAAAAATTTGTAATTTTTATGAGATAGAATCTCAACGTGTCACATAATAGTAATATCTCAAAAAAAATATATTAAAATCTAACGTATAAAATTGATCACGACTTAATTTTTTGATTTGAGGGTTTAATAGGGTATAAAAAAAATGTCCAATAGCTTAATTAATTTTTTAGTCTATAACTATAAAAACAAAAGGTGGTAAAGAAAAATATTGAATTTAGTTTCAACTGTAAAAATTTTGCATCAAACACAGTTTAACCAAAATATAAGTTGTCTGTCATTAAAGTGTTCATTTATCCATATGTCTCAGTTCGATCCACTCCAAATCCATTAAAGCGTACATATTTAAATTTAAATAAATTAATGCGTCATAGCATCTGGGGACTATATTTCCGGAAAAATATTAGTATAAGAATTCAGATTTAAAACCCCTCAAATAAAAATATGTACGCTTTGTTGGCTTACTGTTCTTTTGCTTTTACTTATTATCCTAATCCATTTAATGACTTTCAACGTCGTAGCGGATGTGCATGATTAAATGCAACACAATCATTTGATCATTTCATTGGTTACTTAGCTTACAATGCAGAGGCCCATGCTTCACAATTACAAATTACAACTACCAAATTCAGCTAGGAATATGACTAATCCACAAAATACAGAACCTACGCTATTGTTACAGTTTTCCCCTTTTCTACTACAATGAAAACACCTAATTTTAACTTGTTATTCAAGAGCTTGCACGTCCAGCCATCTTCCCCGCATGTAAGCTCCAATCCATTAAACAGAGAGGGAAGTTTCGAGGGTTGTTACATTCTAAAGTCTAAGACGCATAGCGTATTGTTTGCGAAACAAGCGGCAATCTTGTCACCTTCCTTGTTCCAACAGACTTCAAATATTCCGCCATTGCCTGTATATGTTTTCACAATCTTCCCTTCCTTCAAGGACCAGATGTGCATGGACTTATCAAGGGATCCACTCGCTAGATACTCTCCATTTGGGCTAAATGCAACCGAGTATACAGGGTCCCTAGCAGGTTATATCAATAGACTCGGTAAAAAAAAAAGTGTAATGCAGTTACGGTGCATTCGACATTTTGCCTAAACCATGCTTGATTAATTGTTCATTTCAGCGTCAACAAGACTAGTAGTGATCTTATGATGTATATAATTCTAAAAGTATTTTAGTGCTGTCATCACTTAAGTAGAAGAAACAAATAGATAACAGATTTGAGGGATGATACCTGTGTCCATTCAAGCTGTAGAGAAGTTTCCCTAGTTCCACATCCCACAGCTTTACAGTGGAGTCAAATGATGCACTGCATAAAAAACAAAAAAAGATGAAGCAAATAATAACTTAAACCAGGATCCATACAGCTCAGGCGACAGCAGTCTACACACTACATGAATTTCATTTATAACTAAAGGAATCTTCATCTCGGAACTAAAAAGGGATTTACTTTCACACCAAATAGCAAGATAGTGAACATAGAATGTATCAGACGCATGTTATCCTTCTCTCCTATTTCTCCTCCAGGTTACTGCAATATTGTTGCATCTCTAATAAAAAACTTATGAGCTCTTTCAACTTATCTAATCCTCAAACCACTGCATCCTAAATTGAGATCCACAGCCAGCAGAGGCTTTAGAAACAATGCCTTTGTGTCGCAACCCACTCGCATCGCATGAAATATCAATTAAAATTTAAAAAATTATCATCAGAAAATATGTCCTGGAAAGAGAAAGTACAGAAGAATGATGAAAAATAAACATCGAGGAAGAGACAAATGTATAATTACACATCTTTATCGATAAGTTAAATCAAGTTCAAAGTTGAAAAAGATTATCAGTAAAGGATAATATTTTTCTATTTGAGTCAACTAAGTCAAGCACGTCTATCAACTGGCTTCAAATGTTAGACCTGATAAGAAGCATAACTTAATTTTACCTTGCAAGAACTAGCTGCTGGTTAGGATTGTTTGTCCCCGGCCCAGTAGGACTCCATCTGATGGCATATATCTCCTGCAGAAGAATTGCTCAAAATTTCCCCTAAAATTACATATAAATGCAGCCAGACATGCACACACAAATTATATAAAAAAAAACTTGGAAGCCCAAAAGTACCTTTGAATGCTCCCTCAGATCATGAACATACTTGTCTTGCTTCATACACCATATCTGCATCAAGACTTTCTGTTAGTTGAAACATATAAGAAGAAAGGGATGAAAACTAATATATAAAGCTGCAGCAACAAAAGAAACCGAGACACAACACCAACAGAAATAAAGGTATAATAATCCAAAAAGGTGGCATGTTATTTTAAAATTAAACGTGTGAGTATTTCAAAAAAGGAAAAGAATCAGACGAGGTGCAACCAAACAAAAATGTATATCGTCATTAAGGATGTCTGCTAAGTAATGAAAAAAGATAGCACATACAACCTTTGCAGTGATATCATCAGAACAAGAGGCCAATAGTGAACCTGTAGGATCCCATTTGACACAATTTACTTCACCCTGAAAAGCACAAAGTTCGATATACGAAAGGAGATTAGAGATCAAATTTATTGTAAAAGCTTTACGTATCAAAATCCAAAACAAAACATTGCTTTTTGCTACAAATTAAAGCCCATTGCTGGCAAGTTATTGAAGCCATAA
Source organism: Hibiscus mutabilis (assembly GCA_019671005.1). NCBI lineage: Eukaryota > Viridiplantae > Streptophyta > Magnoliopsida > Malvales > Malvaceae > Hibiscus > Hibiscus mutabilis. The sequence goes on from CM033725.1 coordinate 45,496,635, forward strand.
GGCCAAGTTCATTGTTGTAAAAGTTCCCTAGCAATTAGTTTCACAGAAAAGCAAAAGAGAATTAGTATGTGAAAATATTTAGCTCTTGAAACATTCTCCTATAAAGGAGAGAGGGATGTTAGAATTTAGAGAGACAACCAAGATGCATAAACATTCATTTCACACAAACGAAAGCTATGAGATGTATTAAGGATTGGCATATCAGTTCAAGCATACGAGAGGAAAGTTGGTATTATGAATTTCCAGCTCAAATTGAGCATTGATGTCGGACCTAATTTATCAGATGCAAGGGTGAGTATTCGATCAAGTTGAGTAAAAACTTGAGTTAGTCGAGTTGACGAGTTCTACTTTATCATTCAAACTTTATTTTAAAAAATTTCGAGTCGAGTTGTTCGAGTTTCTGTCCAAATTTAATTGTAAATATTTATAATGTTATGGTACATATTGGTTTCAATTTAAACGGCTTTCTATAACCATATATAATATACATTTATATTTCTTCATATTTTTTTGACAACTGCGAGTAAGATTTGTAATGTTATTTAATAAATAAAATACCATCTAAAATTCTATAATATATTTATAATATTATTTTTAAAAGGAATTTTGAGGACAAAATATTGATGGGAGTATAGAGGAGTCAAGTAATTGATGGAAAGAAAGAATTTAATGAGTTCCAGTCATAAGACTAAATTGAATAAACTACAAAAATGAGACTAAATTGCGAAAACAGGAAATTTGTTTTCAAAACATGGAATTGAAGAAATTAAGAAAATTATGCAGCATTGAAGGACTCAACTCTAACTCAAACCGATCATGAATTACTAAAAATTTTGCGTTATACTAGTTGACGAGTCCTATTCTGTCATTCAAACTTTATTTGAATTTTTTCCAGAGTCGAGTCAAATCAAGTGGAGTTTATAAAATTCAATTTTTTTTCGAGTTGAATCGAGTTTTGCTCACCCCTAGATGCAGGTAACAAAAAATTAATCTAGAAATTGAAGGAAAAGAAAAAAGAAAGTTAGGGAAGAGAGCTGAAATTATGGGGGACATTACAAGCAGTAGAAGACACATTTTATGCAGCCCAAAAGTAGCATCAAGATTAGTATTAGTTAAAATCTAGAGGAATCAGGTTTAGGCCTTTCCTGGTCCGATTGAACCCTGTTTGGATCCAACAGTTATCACACTCTTTTGACTAAAACTAAATGAACCAACCAAGAAAATTGTGAGATTATTAGATCATTAAGACCCGAAACAAACCTGATGCCCCGCAAAGGTTTTAATAGGGCGTGTTTCTCCAATCTTGCAAACATATATCATATTGTCTGTGGAGCTTGTTGCAAATGAAACATTATTCCGCCAATCAACATCAAGGGTTGGACCTAAAAGGTAAAATGATGAAACCCAGGGAAATTATTATGGGTTATGCAACAAAAAGCCAAAGATTAAAGTTTAGTGCAATGGTCCACCTGTGTGAAATTCAAACTGCTGTTTCCATTCCTCGGCCTTCACATCCCACACAATTGCTGTTTTATCACAGCTTCCTGTAAGAAGATAATCACTCTTCTTGTTCCACTTCAGAGAAAATATTGGTCCTTTGTGTTTACTCAACGTAGTTCTTAGTTCACCTAAACCAAGAAAAAAATGAGTGACAGAGAAAAAGGGGTCAAGGAAGATGAAGTGTAGAATTCTCGCAATCAGTCCAAAATAGCAATGCAATTATAAATAGCTAAAAGTATAACAAGTTCAGTTAAAAACATAAAGATCTGAACACTGTCTCAAAGGCTGGTTTAACAAAATAGATTTGTTGCCTTTAATTTCAGGATATAGAATGGAACAGATAAAGTAACCCAACTTACCATTTGTAGTCCAAATCCTTGCTTGGCCATCATATGAACCTGTTGCAAGCAATGTCCCCTCACCCTGAATACAGGTAGGAAAAAGGGATCATTACTTGTTCTATATTGAAAAGAATGACAATCAGATAGGCAAGTAGCTAAAGTGCTATTTATAGAATCTCCAATAAGTTCACTCGCTGCACAAGAACAATTAAAAAGACACTTTAAACAGCAATGTAGAATGACAAACAATTAGGCAAGCATCTATATTCTACACTGCCGTTTCTAGAATTTCCAATTAAGTGCACTTACTGAGCAAGATCGATTATATACACTTTAGATAGAAACAATTGCTTCTTACAGGAAAAGACACCATTGCAGAGTAAAAATACTTGCATTAGTTGTAATCCTTATGAACCGAACATCCATCATAAAACAAACCAGTACAATTACATGGTCAGCTTCCATTCTGCTTGAACAAACAAAACCATCTAAGGATGATAAAATACCGCCTTTGCTTCATCAACACCTGAATGCCCAAAAAGATGGCTGACGCTCCATATCCGTTGCTCAAAGAACAAATGTTATATATAGTCATAACAACTGAACTAATCAGATTTACTATATGATCTTGAGAAAACCAGATCAAGTTTAATAAAATACCGCCTTTGCTTCATCAAACCTGAATGCCCAAAATGATGGCTGACGCTCCATATCCGTTGCTCAAAGAACAAATGTTATATATAGTCATGACAACTGAACTAATCAGATTTACTATATGATCTTGAGAAAACCAGATCAAGTTTAACTGAAGAAGACTACTCCAAATCCAACCTAATTCCAGCAGCCAAGTATTCTAGGAAAACTAAAGCAGGAAGTGTATCATAAAAAAGCTACCAACAGCAATTATTGTTGCTTCTTCTTTGTGATATCTCTAGTCATATCTTTTATTACATTAAATCTTATTAGTTCTCCTGCATAGTGTCAGCTCTATACCAAAGCATGTAAAAAAAGTGGCAATCCATAACATCAAATTAAGTGAATGAGAGAAGATAAAGTGCTGAGCCTGCTCTGTACTGAAAGGAACCAAAAATTAGTCAACAACTTAAGCCTCCAACAATACTCACATTCCAATCAAGTGTTGTCACATCTTTGCTCTTCTCATTTGTTCTTCCTTTTACATGCTTCAGAACTAGAACATTTAAAGGACTGTTTTGTGCACCAGATTTGAAAAGCCCATCAGATATTGTCCAAATACGAGCTGTAGAATCCCCAGAACTAGAAAATCATGCAAGGAGAGTTCAGTGAAAGTGATATAAACAAAGGAACTTTGTGAATACACGCAGTGATTAAAGGCCATGCTACACACATTAAATACTCAGATGACATGTAAACTACCAGAAATCAGAAAACAAGAGAACCAGCCACATATAATGGAACTCTTGGCATAGAGCAGCATGATCTCAGTTTGGTTTTCTGAAAGACCTCAATCAGTATCAATAGCAGTGGAAATAGGCACCTCTGCTGTACATGAAGAACTTCAACTGCCCAGCCCTGGAACACATTACAAACAACAAATACACCTGACTACAGGTCCTATAGTCACATAACTGTAGAGTGCACAAACTGCATTCCCGTTTACAAACCATTCATCTGATGGGCAGACTATTAAAATGGTTTTGCTACCAGCAAGGCTTAACTCGTATCATTTTAGAACTTCTAAACTTGCTCATTGATCTAACACAAAGGGTTCAGCTCGTGTAGCAGCACAAATCAGCAAGGTTTGTGTAGAAAAGAGAGTTTGAATACTCTTCTTGTTATATTTCGATACAAGAGAAGAAGTCTATTTATAGACTTTTACAGAGGAGTTTTACACAGAGTAGTTAACCTATTAGGATTGAACTTTTATCCTTTACAATGATAGAGTTAGATTATAACTAAACTACATAGTTATGATAGAGTTAGATTATAACTAAACTACATAGTTATGATAGAGTTAGATTACCTATCATACACGTATTAACTCACACTCCCCCTCAAACTGGCGTGTATATGTTGTGTACACCCAGTTTGGATGAAAACTCATCAAAATTTGCCCTAGGAAGTGCTTTGGTGAAGATATCAGCAAGTTGATTCTTGGTTGGAATATAATGAAGCTTTATTACTCCATTATTGACCTTCTCATAGATAAAGTGCCTATCTATTTCAATATGTTTAGTCCGGTCATCTTTGCAGACTGGATTCTTGGCAATGCTCATTCTTTGATTGACTATCCTTTGTAAACCTCAAATTCTAACTTTCCATCCAACTCTAACTCGGTGAGGAGTTTTTTAATCCACATTCCTCACATATTCCAAGAGCCATAGCTCAGATTACCTTCTGCTATTTGCTTCTAGATACAACACCGCTTTTTACTTCTCCAAGTGACGATTTCCCCACACAAACGTACAATAGCCACTCACGGACCTTATCTGTTAGTTTCTCCCTTGACTTGCGTCTGTGTGACTTTTATAGTTCATGTCTCGGATGTTTTCGAAAATAAGTCCGGACCACTCGGTGTAAACTTCGGTACCTCGGGATCCTATCGACCGCCTCCATGTGCTCTTCTCGAGGACTACTCATGTGTTGACTCACTATACTCACCGAGTATGCAATGTCGTCGGTGAGTGAGAGGTAGATTAGTTTTCCCACCGACCTTTGGTAGGACTCTTTATTCACTTTGGATTCCCATTCCATCTTTCTTGAATTTCAAACTGGTTCCATTGGAGATTTTACTTGGGTCTACACCCGAGCATTCCAGTTTACGTAAGTAGATCTAGAATGTATTTCCTTTGGTTGATAACTAACCCTTCTTTTGATCTTGCAACTTCCATTCTCAAGAAGTACCTAAGGCTTCCTAAGTCCTTAGTTTGAACTCCTTTGCTAGAACAGTTTTGACTTCTCTATCTCTTCTATGTCATCACCAGTAATAATGATATCATCAACATAGACAATTAGGAGAGTTATCTTACCATCCGGTGTAGCTTTTCTAAATAATGTATGGTCGCTTGACTTTGCTTGAAATCATTTCGAACCATAGCTCTAGCAAACTGTCAAACCATGCTCTAGGGGATTGCTTCAAGCCGTACAATGATCTATTCGGTTTACACTTTGTCTTTGTTGTGGTCTTCTCTTCTAAACCAGTGGAACACGCATGTACACTTCCTCCTCAAGTCTACCATTTAGAAATGCGTTTTTGATGTCCAACCGATGCGACTTCCAATCCTTGTTAATCGCCTTGCTGAAAGCAATATCTCGATGGTGTTTAACTTTGCTCACAGTGCAAAAGTTTCTTGATAGTCTACACCATATGATTGAGTAAACCCTTTAGCCACCAACCTTGCCTTGTATCTCTCAACACTCCCATCCGAATGGTACTTGATTGTAAAGACCCATTTACACCCTACTGACCTTTTTCCTTCCTCGCGATCTGTCATGCTCAGGTATTGTTCTTTTGTAATGCCTCAATTTCCTCTTCAATTGCTTTCCTCCATTCGGATTGTTAAAGGCCTCTTCCCCTTTGTCTTGGGAATTCTTATCTTTGTCAATGTTAGTTGTAAAAGCTTTGAATCAGGCATTAATTTCCCATAGGCAATAAACACATTAATAGGATGAGCAGTACATTTCCTTACCCCTTTCTAATAGCAATAGGAAACTCATCTAAGTTAATGATAGTAGAATCTTGTGGAATAACATTACCTCCTGTCTCCAAAGCATCGGGACTCAAAGCAAGTTCTTGGCAAGTGTTAGGGTGACTAACCGCCTCGGTCAAGTTTCTTTTTCTTCTTGTATAGACACCGAGTTGTCTTTTCGGTGGTTGTGGAGAGTTAGGTGATGTATGTGGTATAGTTTTAATCTTTGGAGGAGGTGTTGTATAAGGGCTGGTAGTTTTAGACTGTGGAGAAGGTGTGTCTCTGAGATTAAGATTAGTACTCACAATTTCATCAAGTAGGTAGGAAGAAGTAGTTTTTTGTAGAGCGGTGGTACTTACATCAAGAATAGGCAAGGAAATAATGGGTCATGGATCATGCAAGGGTGAGATTCCTTGTATCTCTCCCCGAATTTCAGTTTCTGCAAAGTAAGGTTTATTTTCAAAGAAAGTAACATCAAAAGAGATATAGGTTTTCTTGGTAATGGGGCAAAGAACACTTGTAACCCTTTCCGACTCGATGAATACACTATAAACACACAACGTAGAGCCCTAGGATCAAGTTTACTCCTATTATTGCGATGCACGTGAACAAAAGATGTGCATCCAAAAACTCGAAGAGGAAGAACAGAGGATAATGGTTTGAAATGTGGAAATTTTTGGAAAAGAGTTTCAGTGGGTACTTTGAATCCTAGTGTCTTGCTTGGCATCCTATTGATTAGGTAGGTGGCAGTAAGAAGAGCTTCCCCCCAAGTCTACCATTTAGAAATGCGTTTTTGATGTCCAACTGATGCAGCAAAGAGTTAACCTCACATTTAATATCCTGAACCAATTTGCTAACAGATAATAAATTGCATGTGAGTTTGGGAACATAAAGAACATCGACAATATGATCTTGCTACTCAATCGAGCAGAACCACTCCTTTTTTCTTTGTTGTAAAGGGAACCATCGGCTATCTTGATGGAGGAAGGAGACTTGTGGTTACTATAATTGTTGAAGAGTGTAGGATTTCTGTCATATGATCGGAGGCACCGTAATCGACTATCCAATTAAATGCACTAGTTGTTGCTAAGCAAGAAATACTACCTTGATGAGTTGTTAAGGCATTAGGAGCAGGTTTAGATGATAGGTGAGTAAACATCATTGGAGTTCCTCGATCATTGTCTACTAAAGCTGCTGGAGAAATTTTTGAGAAGATGCAAGATGGGCTTCTTTACGGAATCTGGATTTAGGAGGCTTCGGTCTGCTTTGGTTTTCCATGCGACCTCCAACATTGGTCCATCACATGCCCGACCTTTTTGCGGTGGTCACACCAAGGTCTCCCCTCCTTTGTTTACTCCCGAGTTGGCGTTTGTAAGAAGAGCGAAGCTTTCGCTTGCCGGATCTTTGCTTGGCACCATCGAGGGAAAGTCCGCTTTCTTCCCTTCGGATTTACGAAAAGGCTTCTCGAACCAGTGGTAGTGGTTTAGTGGCTAAAATCTGCTGCTTGGCTCCATCAAATTCTCCATTCATCCCGAGAGAAACTGGAACACCCTCCTCTAATTTTTGAGCTTATTGTAGAAGCTAATGTCATCGAGACACTTCCATTCATTAGCTTCATACAGATCTATTTCTTTGCCAAACATTTGGTTAGGACTCCAAAATATTGTGCCCTTTATTACCTCCCCTTGTCCGAGATCTTTGATCTTATTCTCAACTCCAAAGAGTTACGGTGTGTTGTCCTTATTTGGAATAAGTATCTCTGGTAGCATTCCAAATTTCTGCTGCAGTTTGATAAAGCATGAAATTTTCTCCAATTTCAGTACCATGGAATTAATTAACCACGACATTATCATGGTGTTTTCACTCAACCAATTAGAGTAGGGTGGGTCGGACTCATCCGGAAGCAGGAGTTGAGTCCGAGAGATAGGAAGCTTTCCTTCTTCTGTAATGTACTGCCCTTGATTGATTGAGACCAAGGAAGGTAGTTGTTTCCATTTAGTTTATAGGATGTAATGGGAGAAAGAGAAGCATCCGAGAGTTGGAAATCGGATGAACGAGGGCTGTTTTGAAAGCTAATTTACGATGTAGCAGGATCGGAATTAGTCATGGAGAGATGTAGATCCGATCAAAAAAAAGGAGGGAAAAAAAAAAAGGTTTTGAGGGGATAGTATCGACCTAACTTGATACCATGTAGAAAAGAGAGTTTGAATACTCTTCTTTTTATATTTCGATACAAGAGAAGAAGTCTATTTATAGACTTTTACAGAGGAGTTTTACACAGAGTAGTTAACCTATTAGGATTGAACTTTTATCCTTTACAATGATAGAGTTAGATTATAACTAAACTACATAGTTATGATAGAGTTAGATTATAACTAAACTACATAGTTATGATAGAGTTAGATTACCTATCATACACGTATTAACTCACAGTTTGACAGGGAAAAAAAGAAGCAAAATGACCGGAAACAAAAAAACAAGTAGAGATAATACATATGTAAAGGACCAAACTATCAATATAAGAAACATTTCATTACAGTAAAATACTCACCCAGAAGCAAGAAGTGAACCAGTTGGGCTCCATGCACACGCACAAACCTGTAGTAATAAATGATCAGAGAGAGGAGAGAGGGAATAAATGTGCATTTATGCAAGTCCATCTTGGTACATAAGAAGATTCAAAAAGGCTCAAACCTCAGAAGTGTGCCCTTCCAAAATGGTAACCTCAGAGCTAGGAATTTCACAAGCATCATGAGATGCCGGAGTCGACGTAGTAGCAATATCCATAGGTTCTGGTCCTACAAAATGAGAAGCAATAGGAATGAAAATGAATGACCCAGCACACTGGTTAAGAGAGCTATTTTGCATGTATATGAAGAAAAACACAAAAGGCCAAGGCTGATAGAAAGATACTGATATCAAACTAGGAATAAATATAACAAAGGAGATAACTAACCTACAAAAGTTCCATTTTCTTCATTCCTAACAACATCCTTGTCTTCTTGATCCAAAACCATATCTCTATAAGCAAGTTCTTCTGGTTGCTTTTCTCTCTCCTTATTGCTTTCAGCCCTCTCCCTTTCCTTTTCACGTTCCTTCTCCTTTTCGTTTCTTTCTTTCTCTCGCACTCGTCCACGCTCTCCTTCATGCTCCCGCTCAACCTCTTTATCTTTCTCTTTGTCCCTATCTTTGTTTCTATCCTTTTGGATATTCTTCCTTTTCTCTTTTATCATTTGCCGCAATTGATTTACATCCTTTGTTATTAGATCCAAAGGTTGTAAGAATGAGAAATCTTCATCCATTTCTGCATCATTCTGCAAACTCAAAACAAATCATGATGAATATATACATAATAGTCTTAGCTATCACCTGATTCCCCACACCAACCAAAAAATTATCAATAATGATGATGATAATAATAAGGATCCTAACATTACTCAGGTTGGCTTCCATCTCCAAGTACTGAAGTCCTTTTTGAACAAATGTGATAAGCGCCCCAGGAGGAACCAAACTCCCATCAATAGTACACTTATTAATGCCTGCTTCATACCCTAAAGTAAATGCTGAATGTGTAAAACCTGCAGGGATTTGATAAGCAGAAGATGGCTCATTTGAAGCTTGAGAAACAATAATGTATAACAAAGGAGTCCTCCCCCAGGTTTTCCCAATATAAATATCACAATGTAAACAAAAAGAAAAAAAATATTAAAATTAGAGATTGTTTCATAGTTCTCTTAGAATCTAAATTTAGGCTATGCTTGTTATGAAGGAAAGAGGAGGGAAGAAAAAAGGGTGAGGAAAGAAAAAAAAAACGAAATGGATTCAAGTCAAATAAGGGTTTTCCTCCCACTTTGGTGATGATTTGTATCGGGCAGCTAATCAGGGTCTTGCAGCTGGCCACATCAAAAGAAATTAAGGAATGATAACATATTTCCATTTAATGATTCAACATACAGAAAGCTAGAACATGCAAAACACGTTATGTAAAAGTACTTAGCCATCCATTTTCCTTCCACCAAAACAACAGAATAAAGAGCCAATATCCTTTTGAACGTTTTCTTTCCTTCCTCTAATCCTACCAAACGGTCATAATTAATAAACAATATCTAGGTAGTGTGTCTAGATTTTCAATTCAATACTACAAGTATGCAAAAAAGTGAACCAGGGGATGCCTGCCTCAACCAGTGCAACTACTATAATGTTAAACACCTAACATTTCAGAAAAAGAGAGTTCATAGAGGGAGTGATGGATTCTCATCAAAGACTTGTGGTGCCCTAGCCAATAGCACTGAATTATGCTGGTAATAAAAGCTATGGAATTCAAAACCCTAACCACAATAATACTAAATATCAACCATCCCTTGTTACGGATCTATAGCCATACTTCTGGACATCATAATGCCAGAAATTAACCTCAAAATTACATTTCACACGCTCTAATTAATTTTTTCTCGTTTCTATTCTTTCATTTACACGAGCAATGACATAACTGCTTAAATTACCAGTTAATGATTGAAAATACAGCAAAAGGGAAAAATCAACTAGGTATAGAACTAAAACGAAAGAAAAGATTCAAAAATAAGGATCGATGTAATGAGCGACTACAAATTAAAGGAAAAATTGAACTGACCTGATTCTTGAAGATAACGGAAGACGAGGTAATTCAACTCGACGGAGGTGATGGAGGTCATAGTTACGTGAGCCGCCTAATCCAACGGCTACAATAGAAAGCTCAGAGTATCATTAAGCAAGCGACGCAACGCCTGAAAGAGAATAAAAGAAAGAGCCTATTATTAGATTCTGCACAAAGCCCAGAGATACAGAGGGACGGAGAGAGAAACGAATATTATTTTCCAGCATCTTTTTAAAAAAAAAACTTTATTTCATTGGACTGGGCCTATTCCACTGTTTGAAGTACTCGTCTCGGATCTGGATGATCGACGTATATCTACTTAGGCCCGATATAGCTAGGTTCAGTTTATTTACCATAAATCTTATTCAGCTTAACGGGCCGGTTTAAGTTATTTTCACGATAGTTCATAATTAGGGATGATAAAAGAAATCGTATTAGACGAGTTTTGAATTTCAGGTTGGGTTTTAGAAAGGAAACAAAATTGTTTGACTCGTTTTTGGGTATGAAGAGAACCCACCTCGTAAACAGAATAATTTAAATTCGTGTCTTTTAAGATAAATATTATTTGTATTTTCATTAGGACACTTATTGGGTTCATTATTTTATATATTATTAATTGGGTTTTGATAAAACAAATATATACAAAAATAGTATATAAGTTACGAGAATCTTAGTATTAAATTTAATTTTAATTTGATTTAAAATTAAGTAGATTAATATTTTATTCAATTTTTATTCTATTTTGATAAAGAATACTTAGTATTAAAAATTATATTAACAGGGGTTTGGTCGGAGTCAAATTCCAAATAGGTTTACGGAGCGGTAAAATTATATTTAAAGTCAAGCCGAGTTGATTTTATCGGAATCATATTATTGGGTTTTATTGGAATCATGTTAGATTGAAATCTTGGCAAAAAAAAAAGTTAGATTGAAATCGGATCGGTCAAAATTCATCCCACTCTATCTCGTTGCCACCCCTATTCGTAATTAGAATATCCAAAAACTTGCTCCACCTCTCTGTTGTTTGACTCATTGTTTCATTCCTTTCGTCAAGTTCATCCATCATCAATGGCAATTTGTTTGACGCCTATAGATGATTAAGCCACTACCAACTTTTGTTTTGCAAATCTATAATTTATATATACACACACGCGGGATATGTATTTTTTTTATTAAATTGGCGAGTCATATTTTTTCATTCTAATTTTATTTGAATTTTTTTTATTTAAATCAAGTCATTTGAGTTTTTTTACAAACTTAACATGGTTCATCTACCATTATGAATGTCATGTCTTTGTTTAAAATTACTAACATTGTAAAAAAAACATTTGAATTTTTCATGGTATTAGTGATTTGCGCTAAGGAATAAACATTAATAATAAATTGGAATAAAAAATAGTCAAGGGCTAAAAATTGTAGATTGACCTATAAATTACAACATTTTTAGCTTATTTGAGTAACCTTTTGGAAGTTATGTTGGTTGTTTTAGTTTCAACCAAGAAAAATTACAGCTCGAGAAGGATCATACCATCTTTTCATTGATTGATGGACCAAATTAACGAGAATAAATAATTTGCAAAGAGTTATATTTGCATGATCAAATTGAATAAAATGAAAAATTGAGAAACTAAATTGCCAAAAGAGGAATTAAATATACATAGGTATTCTATAGTGACCGATGGGCATGTGGTTCAATTTTAGTATAAAAAATGAGCTTAAGACGAAGAGAGATTGAAGAAACAAAAATTCATGTAAAGTTGAGAGACTAAATTATAAAAAGAATAAAATTATTGTAAAAAATTAAAATTTAAAATAGAGGAAAATTGAAGAAAGAATGAGATCAAGAACCAAATTGCAAAATAAGGAAATTTGATTTTTCGATTGTTCGAATTGGTAAAATTCCAAATCGAATTGAAATCGAAAAATGATTTACTAATTCAAGTTGATCTAACAACTTAAAATTTATAAAAAAATCCAAATCAAATTTTACTCACCTCATAAGTTGTGATAAAATTGATTATCAATGTGCTATAATATTCAGCCATGGTGTTTACACGATCATGTTTTTATGAAATTAGTGAATTATTCCTTGAAACAGAATTTAAAATTTTATAGAGCAAACATTTGGTCGATTAGTTAAATTGTTTATCATTGTTCTCTCATATTTTTTTTAAGTCGTAGATTCTAACTCATTAAGAGCATTTTCCTTTTTTTCTTAGAGTCTACTCCTTCTCCTCCCATCTAAGTATGATTAAAAATAAGATTTGTCAAAAAATTAAATAAATTATTAATTTATATAATATTAATTTTAATATATTTCAATTTTTGAGTATGTGTACGCTAGTTTTATTAAAAAAAGAAAAAAAATTCAGAAATACAAAGAGAAATGACAACTTAGATAAACAAACTTGATTCGGACATATTCCTAACAAAACTAACGCCTTCAGATCATAAACATGACCGTACAAAGAAAAGGTAAAAACCCTAATTCAAATGCTCAAAACAAAATAGATACAAACATCACCAAAGCTCGACAACGAAAGGTAAAAATATTCAACAAACAACATTAAAAACGCATATTACAATAATAAGACACGTTGATAATACGATTATTACCACAACTCAATCGCGAACAACAATGACGACTATGAGCTTATTTTCAAATCCAGTTCGAGGGTCCAGTACAAGGAGATCAACAGGATAATCAAAAAAGTGTCATCTTGATCAGTCATAGCAACGTCAAATTCAATCATGATAAAAAAGCGGTCAAACAACTGATTTAGAAAAAAAACGTACCAAAAGACAGAAGATACATACTAAAATATAGAGAAAAGTGTATCACAAAAATAAAATTATTTATCAAAAAAAAAAGTGTATCAGAAAGATAAAATTATTAAATTTAAAAACTAAAAATAAAGAATGAAATAAAAAAAATAAAAAAAATTACCGCCGATCAGACCTGCACCTGCCAAACATTAAAGAGAAAGAAAAATTACAGCGATAGAGAGAACGGCTAGGTCTTCGAAAAAGCCCAATAATTAGGTTAATATATTTGCATATTTGTGTTATGCTTCAATAAAGTTTTCATATAAATTCACACACCACATTGTCAATGTTGCAAAAATAAAATCCCCTACCATCAAAATTAGGGATGTCAATTTAGCGGGAGGGTGCGAAAAGTATTTTTCTTACATTCATCTCGTCAAAAATTTTTATCTTTATTTTCATCCCACGACTCATTGCAAATACAAAATCTAAAACTATCTCTGCCCCACAACCTGCAAGGCTAAAACCATTCCCGCCCCATTACCCACGTGGGTCCTGAGACCCTCCTAATCCCTCCTGTACCCGCCCTGTAACCCTTTCATATAATATTTTTATAACTAAAAATATAAATCAAATTTGTTATGAAAAAGTATAAAATACCCGTCATTCGGACTCCCACCATATAGTGAAATTATTCTAATTGTTACAATTAAAAAAATAATATACGAAATAAAAATTATACAACAAAAAAGTTTGGACTAAAAAAATATTAAAGTCTATTGTAAAGAATCGAAAATAGCATAAATAATATGTAAAATAATATTTCAATTGCATAACAAATAAACATTACAGAAAGAACTAAAAAACATAATAATTAAAAACAATCTTAAAAAATATAGAACAAATACCGATAGAATCTAAATAACATACAATATTAAAAAAAATAAAATTAAAAAAAGTAGAAGAATAACATATATAGTGAGGACTGAAGAGAAGAAAAAAACCTTAAAAAGAAGGCATAACGATAGATAACAATAAAGAATAAACCAATAAAGATAATAAATGTTATATATATATATATATAAATTTTCATAAATATTTCAATATAAGTCAATGTAAATTATCTTAAATTTGACTCTGATTCAAATTGATATATTAAAAAATATTTATAAATTTGATATGATTAATTTCAAACTCAATTATATACATATATATGTATTAAATTTTTCATTAATATCCCAAGAAAAAGTCAAAATATAAATTATCTTAAATTTGACAATGATCCAAACCTGTATTGTATTTTTAATAACATTTATAATAACATTTTATAAGATTTGTTGGGGTGGGATGGAGTGGGTACAAAGATATATTCTCGCCTTCCCCACCAACTCCGACGAATCTAATTTTTATCTTCATCTTCGCCCTACAACCCGCGAAATTTGTAACTATCCATACCTAATTAAATGCGAAGCGGAGCGAAAACCCGCAAAACCCACCCTATCCACATCCCTAATCAAAATGTTATAATTGAAGTTAATTGCACATTTACCCACATTACAACATTTATGTAAAAAAAAAACAATTACACCAGACATTTCGAATTACATTTCAGATTCTAAATCAATTCATTAACTTCAAAAGGTTCTAATCAAATCTTTAAACTATCAATATTATTTCAATTAACTAATTTCGTTAGTCTAGCCATCATATTTGGTGTTAAATGTTAGCTTAGATCCGACATGAATCATGTTTTAAACTTAGTGATCAAAATTTAAACATTTTGCACCTGTTGTATAGAAAACTTTAGATATGATGTATACAAAAAAGAATTAGCTTATTAAATTTTACGGTAAACTACACTACATACCACTTAACTATGACTGTTGACTCGAAAATGCCACCGAACTTTAAAAAAGGTTCAAAACTAACACTGAACTTTAGTTTGCGACTCGAAAATACTACTTCGCCCTTAACTCTTAACACTCCGTTAAGTCAAAACAACATCGTTACCATGTGCTTGGAGGGTTTTGAACCCATAACCTTCAAATAAAAAGGTTAAACCTTAACTACTAAACCAACTTAAAATTATATAATATTTGTGAAATATTATATATCTCAAACTACTTGAGATTAATTCAAATTATTTTATGAAATAAATAATATTATAAATAATATAAAATATATTGTTTGTATATATATCAATATATATAAATAAAAGTATATTATTATTTTTAAATAATATATTTATATTATAATATTATATAAAAAATTTAAACCCTAAATTTTAAACCTTAAACTAAAAGCCCAACCTTAAATCATAAACGTTATGGTTTGAGGTTTAGGGTTTGAGGTATATTATTTATAATATAAATATATTATTTTAATAGATATATTATTTTAATGAATATTTTTCAAAAATAATATTTTTATTGGTATATGCAAATATTATTTATAGTATTATTTTTTCATAAAATAATTTGGTTGAACCGAATGGAGAAGTATATAATTTAAATAAAATATATTATTTTATATATTATTTATAATATAAATATATTATTATTAAAACACCAAAAATAATTATAACATTAATATAGAAAAACCCTTAAATCCTAAATCCTAAACTCTATGGTGTAAGTTTGAATTTGAGAGTTGGGGTTTGTGAGTTAAGAGTTTAGGATTTATGGTTTTTTTATATTATTAATAATATAAATATATTATTTTTATGAATATTTTGGTATTTTTTAAAAATAATATATTTATATTATTAATAATATATAAATATAAAAATAATATATTTTATATTTTTATATATTAATATCATTTATAGTATTATTTATTTCATAAAATAATTTGAAGTAATTTCAAGTAGTTTGAGATATATAATATTTCTGGTAAAATATTATATAATATTATATGGTTTAGTGGTTAAAGCATGAATTTTATATTTAAAGGTCCTAGGTTCAAACCCCTTGAAGTGCAAAATTTTAATATTTTTCCTCTAACAAAACGACGTTGGAGTGGTATTTTCGAGTCACAAACTAAAATTTAGTGTAGTTTTGAACTTTTTTAAAGTTTGTTGGTATTTTCGAGTCCGTGGCTATAATTGAGTGGTATATGGTGTAGTTTAGCCTAAATTTTAATGGTACAATCTGTTTTTTATACATCAAATCTGAATTCTCATAAAATATGTGTACACATGTTTAAATTTTGATTCAAGTTTTTTAAGTATACATCTGTCATATTTGAACCAACATTTAATACTCATACATATCGTTGGACTGAGGGAAGTGCCCGATAAAGTGATATTAATAGTTCGAGGACTCGATTATGACACTTTAAAGTTTGGGATCAATTAGAATCTGCTCATAATTTGGGGGTGTTTAGTGAAATCATTTCCAAAGAAATTAAGAGATTTAATTTTTTGGGCTGTCTTTCCTGTTTAACCCTTATTTTGAATTGGAGAAGATCCCGCTCATTCTCTAATTTAAAAAGCCCTTTCAAACGTCTCTTTCCATTACAATAGCCGCGTAGGAAAGAAGAAGGAGAAGAAGAATAAGAAGAAGAAGAAGAAGACATACGTTTGATTTTCACGGAAAAGCAAAAAGAAATGGCGACCAACATCGGTATGATGGATGGGGCTTACTTCGTCGGCAGATCTGAGATTCTTTCTTGGATCAACACTACTCTCCATCTTAGTCTCTCCAAAGTCGAAGAGGTTTCTTTCTTTCTTTCTTTCTCCTTTTGTCTTTATTCTTTCTATTTTTTGTTCTGAATTGATAAACTTTTTGATTTTATTGAAATGATTTGGATCTGGTGTTCAGGCATGTTCTGGCGCCGTTCATTGCCAGTTGATGGATGCGGTTCATCCAGGGATGGTCCCGATGCACAAAGTCAATTTTGATGCCAAAAACGAATACGAGATGATCCAAAATTACAAAGTCCTCCAAGATGTCTTTAACAAACTCAAAATCACCAAGGTCTTCATGTTTATTTTAATTTTTCAAGGATTTCTTCTTTTTTCTGGTTTTGATTTTTAGTAAATTCTTTTTTCATTGTTGCAGCATATTGAGGTGAGCAAGTTGGTGAAAGGAAGGCCGCTTGATAATCTGGAGTTCATGCAATGGATGAAAAGATACTGTGATTCGGTTAATGGAGGCGGTCTTAATAAGTAAATTTCATTTAAACCTTGTTTCTCTTTGTAATTAGTTTGATTCTTTTTTATTATTATTTGAAAGGTTAATTAGTTTGATTCTAGTCCGATGATTGTTCCCTATAAGCCAACAGATGGTTTCTTTTCCCTATTTAATTCAGATTAACTAAAGTATTCAATTTTAGGAAATTTGCCTAACATTAGTTGTGTTTTATGAATTTAAAACCAATTTCTTCCTTAGAATTTGGCATTGTTTTTTTATTAATCTTTCTTCCATCACTAATATGATAGATTGAAATAGTTTGTAATATTTGAGTCTTGAGAGTTTCAATCTGCTTGTGTTAATGGTTTTGACAATTAGGCCTGAGTTGTGGAATGTTCATGATTCGTAATTGAAATTCATGAAACTGGTTGTTTTACTTGATGAATGGTTTCTTGCATTTGACACTGACAATTGATTTGGCCCTGAGCTTTAGTATATTCATAATTCACAATTGACTTTCACGAAACTAGTTGTTTTGCTTAACGAGTGGTTTCTCGCATTTGATACTGGCATTTAGGCCTGAGTTTTAGTATCTATACTAATAATTCACAATTGATTTTCATGAAACTAGTTGCGTTACTTAATGAATGGTTTTGCTTTCTAGTGTTGTTCTACTTTCATCAAGGCTTATTTTTCCCTTTTTAACTGTGTATGTCTCATATGATTTAAAAAAATTAAAAGATCCATGAGTGATTGTTGCCGTTGTCATATGTAGTTACAATCCACTAGAAAGGAGAGAGGCTTCTAAAGGAGGAAGAGAAGCAAGCAAAAAATCAGCACCTCAACAATCCTCAACTAAGGGTTCAAGTGCTGCTCCTAGACCTTCATCTTCCCATGCTCAAAGGAACAGCAATGAGGTTCCATCATCCACGAACCCTTCTAATCAATCGGCAAACGCATCAACCAAACCATCTACATCAATTGCTGCTTATGATGAACAGGTACTTATATTCTTGGAGTAAATTGATAATTTTATTTGTTTAAGAATTAAGAAGAATCTGATATCTTCTCCTGCACAATATAGATCACCGAGTTGAAGCTATCTGTCGATAGTCTTGAGAAAGAGAGGGATTTTTACTTTGCAAAGTTGAGGGATATTGAGATTCTCTGCCAGACTCCTGAAATTGAAAACTCCCCGGTACTCTCTTTTGACATTCAGATTTATATTAGGAAAATGTTAGTAGTATAGTAAAAATAGTTGTTGAGGTTGATTGTTTAAATGTTTTACTGTATATGTTTTTGCAGATTATTGCAGCTATCAAAAAGATTTTATATGCTACAGATGGTGATGCATCAGTGGTGACTGAAGCTCAAGCCATGGTGGCACTTCACTCCAAGGAAGTGGAGGTCTTGAGTCCAATCGCTGAGGCATCGGAAGAGAAATCCAGTTGTGAAATTCAGAAGAGGAAAAACATTTTGAACTCTGATGTAGATGCAGCTGGAATCATAACATTGTCTCCAAGGCAAAGGCTTACTGATGCTTCTGATGTTCACTGCAGTGGGTCACCTCTTATGACTTACTGATCTGCCTTCAGCTATAAGCTTCACAAGATCTGCTTGAAAATAGAGTTTTGTCAAATTTCTTAGCCATATAATTACAGTTCTATCTGCCGTTTCTGTATTACATCTAGGGGTGTCTAGGACTGTTAAGAACAGGACATGATATCCGAATTGTTAGCAGAGTCTTTGGATCATGTTGTGTATTTGGAAGGTGTAAGAATAACATATGGGAATATGAATGATTGTTTCTCTATACCGTCTAATTGTTTTTGCAGTTTACGCGTTTTTAAAGCCTGCAATGTCTTTGTTTTACAGATTGGTTTAATATGATTTATAAAGGTATTGGGCAAAACGTCATATTTTGTCTTGCGAGTACTTAATGTGCCTAATTGTCGTCTGAGGGGTTGGAAACAGGTTATGAGGAAAAACTACTAAAAACTCAGTTTGGGGCACTGGATTTGCTGCAATACATGTGACGCCAATAGTCACAATATGAAATTCTGCTTCTGTAGACAAACGTGAAATGCTGTGTTCGATGGAGGGGGAGTTGTTGAATCGAGTAAGTTTATTGATTGATAAATACACGTCTAGCCTTGTCCTATGACACTCCTATACTTGGCTGGTCGGTATAGGTTTTGACCGACTTTTGGTCACCTTGTACCGGCAAGGGCCTTGTTTTTGTGCCTTTGTGGAAGGTATTGACAGTAACATATGAGAAGCCAGAGATGAGCTTCACATGATACTAAGTCAGGTCGATAATTTCTTTCAACTTCTGTGGAATAATTCATTACCAAGTTTAATTCTAATACAAAAACCTGTGGAAAATGCCAAGACAGCTTCTGAAATCACTTGTAAACTTGCCTTGCATTCACCCGGCTAACGGCATTGGTAAATTATAATGCTGAACTACTCACTACTTTGTACATAGATTCGCCTAACGTAGCCAAATTTCACCCATTTTTACCTTCAAACCTGACACCGTTTCCATAGATAGAGTAGTAAAAGCTGGTGTTACAGTTCTTACTTTCCTCCTTTTCTTGGAAAATGATAGAATAACATCCAGAGTAGAGTGATGGTGCCTTTATGAAGGCCTTGATTGGCACTCATAAACTGGTAATCACTATAACCTAAAAAGTTAAACTCCTAGCAGGGCATTTTGGAATTTGGATCAGAGTTTGTAACATTTTACATAAAAAAAAAACAAGTGAATGAATCCAAATCCTGGAAAAAGCAGTACCTGATGTACTATGAGAGCCATTATTATAGCCAGCACAAGGTCAAAAGGCCTATATATGGTGGTTTCATACATATGATTTTTTTTATTAAGAGGAGTGACAACATAAATATCTTTAACCACGCGACTAATTAGTGAATAATTTTATTAAAATAAAAAGAATTTGGAATATTATATATATATTCCATTAACCATACAGTTGCATTTAATAGTACTGTTATAGGAAAAGACAGGAGGTATAGACAGATTTCTTTTGATGCGGTGACATTTCTCTTTTGGTTTTTTATGGCATGCAGAGGTTTTAAAACATAATATAAACGGACCAAAAACCAAGAAGAGTGAGGTTTGGATCTTTTCATGGTCGTCGATGAATTGTTGTTCGTGATAGAACCGAAACATGCTTCATCACAGTAAATGTGACAAATTATTGAATGAATTCCTACCAAACCAGAACGTGTTGCTTTTTTGAAATTATGCCGATGGTTGTACATTTTTGTAAGAAAATTCAGTGATTCCAGCTGCCGCATTTATAAAGCTGCAATAACTTCACTACTTTAGACCGACACTGCTTCCTACTTTTCCCCAAACTACAATATTTTCTTGCTAATTTCAAACGTGGTTATTGTTCCGTCGTATTTAGGTTAATTTGATAAAATAAAATAAAAGTTCGAGAGTAAAAAAAGACACAATAATAATTTAAGGGCTACAATAACTAAACTAACAAAGTTGGAGGTCAAAAAGAATAAAAGATCATACTGCCTATAAAACGGAGCATGGTGCAGTTTTCTAAAAATTTACCGATGGAATTAAAAATTATAATTATCTCATGTACTGCGCCGAAAACTTTTTTTTTTTCACAAGCATCTTAAGTTTAGGGTTTATGTTTAAAATTTAGGGTTTATGGTTAGAATTTAGAGGTTAAGGTTTAGGGTTAAAATTTAGGTTTCATGATAATATAGTTAGGGATTTAGGTTGTAACCTATAAACACTAAATTTTAACCCTTAAACTCAAAATTCTATCAACAACCCTAAATTTAAAATTACTATACTTAAACCCATAAATCCTAGACCCTAAACTGAGTCCCTAAAACCTAAAACTAAGACGCTTGTATAAACAAAGTTTCCACAAACGCTTGTGCATTGACTAATTACCCATTAAAATAATTCATTGATAATTCTCAAACATGAACTCTTATACCAATATCTTAGAGAGTAAACAAATTTTTTAGTCACTCAACTTTGTTTGTGTTTTTTGTTTTGTCAACTAACTTTAAAATTTTCAAATTTCTCGATATACTTTTGAGTTTCACTTGTTTTTGTCACTCGATTCTTAAGTTGTCTAATGTCAACCCCAAAACATTGTGTTTTGAAGCTTTTCATTTGTGAAAATATCCTATAATTTTAACCTTCTTCATCCCCACGGTCAGAATCCTTCTTCACTGTTGGGGACCATCATTTTTTACTTAATTGTTACCAAAACGGTCCCCTTTCTCCCCTCTTTGTTCTTTCTAGTTTGTTTTTTCTTCGAAATCGACAAAACTCAAATCAAAGCTTCGACTTTATTTTGGTATGATCTGCAACCTTTACCTTTTGATCAACGTGAAATCAACATACATTGTTTTTCTTCTCCTTCTCGAACTCTCTTCCGTTCAAATTTGGAAGAAAAATACTCTGTCACTAATGAATCAAAGGGGAAATGAAAATCTAGGATTGAGAAGAAAGTTTTAGGGGCTTTTGTGTAAATTTCCCCAAAAAATTAAATGACATTAAAAACTTAATGATCGAGTGACCAAAATGAGCAAAGTTTGAAAGTTTAACGATAAACTTGAATCTTTTAAAAGTTGACTGATCAAAATAGAAATACAAAGAAAGTTGAGTGACCTGAAAGGTAGTTTACCCTTGTCTTAAAACAAGCAATATTTTGACTTTGAGTTAAGTTTGAAGGTGCAAGATGTGGTCGGGAGGGGATAAAAATATTATGTATCTTTTTATTCTCTTTTTATGTTTTAACATTAAAATAATATTAAAAAAATAAAATTTTAAACTTTAATTTTAAATTTTATATTTTAAACTTTACATCTTATATCTTAAAAAATATACCCTATCCCAAAAAATTTTAAACCTTAACCATAAACTTTAATATTAAATCTTAAACTCTAAACTTAATTTTTGGTGTAAAAACATATAAAAACACTAAAAAAAAAAAACAAAAAAAAATTATTCGTCGGGAGGGCGGTAGTGAAACCTCCAGTGTTAGCGGACAAAAGGCTGTCATATCAACATATGAACACCAATTGGTCGTCTAACAACCATAGTTGCTTTCCCTGGCACTTTGGTAACCTGAAAAACTTAATTTTCAAGAGGTTTTGTAATAAAAACTAAATAAATGTGAAATTTTGTTATTTGACCTAATGACGAGCAGAAGTCTATCCCTCAATCTCGGAATCATAGGTTTGACAACATGATGTGGAATTGTGTGAGTTTGTAATAAAAAAAAGTAAATAAATATGGCATTTGATAATTTTTTAATCCAATTTGTGGAGTTAAAAAAACTAAAGTGATGCATAAAATAATAGTATTTATATCATTATAAAAATCATAATTATTTGTTAATGTTTTAAATAATGATCTTTGGGCACGTATGATTTATATATAGAAATACGATCCAGTTACACAATGTAAGAATTTTTAATTTTTACATATTTTTTTGGATTGTTAGATGAGTAAAATAGATAGTTGAGATTAACAGTGGGTTATGTGAAGATTATCACTTGAGAAAAAATAGTAAAGAGTTAATCTCAATCATCCATTTCACTCATGCAACGATCCAAAAAACGTATAAAACTCTGAGTTTTACATTGTGGTAAGTGGATCCTAATATATATATATATATATATATATCCTTCCACTTCAATTGTCTTTGACTTTTTATAATCTAAGATTCAAGTCCTATAAGAAACAATGGAGTACTAAACTTTGGCAGCTGTATTCAACCACATCTCCACTGATCTTTCACGTGTACCAAATTATCATATCAATCAAAAGTTGGAAGAAGGCAGCCCCTTAAAGTAAATCGCTCCCAGAATTTGCAAGTACCATTATCTTTGCCTGTGAACATAACCTTGATCTGATTCATGCATGAAAATGGGACACAGTCCTTGAAGATCCATAGAGTATCAAAAGGACCAAAATTGCAGATCTTTTCCACTGAAGTTATTGGCAATATGCATACTATACAATGTTAAAGTGTAGCACCTAAACTTGAATATATATATTTATATATACATATACTCCTCTTACCTATGTAGCCTTGAGGCTTAAGGTTCAAACAAAAAACCTCTGATTCAAGAGCTATGTTAAAGCAAAAACTACAATGTCCCCAAAGAAACGCCTCCACAATTAGAGCTTAAGACCTCATCCGAATGATCTCGAGTTCAAATTTTGTGATATTCGAGAGATATTACGAAACAGAAGAAGATTACCTCGCATCATGTAGCATATGACACATTAAAAGAAGGGTAAAAACTAAGCTGAGAAAATGAGATGGAAATCACAGCAGGAGAAGATGGGGGTGATACGACTGCAAATGAAGTTTTGAAAGTAATTATAAATGCAGGACTGTGATAATCTAGAACAAGTTTTTGACCAAATATATGTTGTATTTCAAGGATACGGATCCCCCTCGTTTAAAGTAGTCTCTCATTTTTACATAGTAAAAGAAGGGGGATCCGAATTCCTTATTGATTATTATTTCTTTCTCTCCTCTATCTTGTTTTTGTAAAACAGCAAACGAGCACAAGCATTCATCCATCTGCAAAAAGCACAAAGTTAAAACTTTGGTCCTTTCAAGACACCATTCGACTTTGGTTTGTCTGCCTAGATATATATTAGTTCTACTTTCACCTGAAGTCTAAGATGAATGACCAAAAATAATAGAGATACATGCAGATGCAGAGATGTCATGGATAAATGTTTGTTCACAATCATACATTAGAAGAATCAGAAAAACATCCATATCTTCTCATTGGCAAACAGAAAAACCAACTACCAAAGTCCAATTGAGGAGCAATTTAGCAGATATCGATCCTCCTCCAATCCATGTTAGCCAGTTTTGGCCTCAAAGCCAATAATAAGTTCTGAAATACATACTGATTTTACATTAAGAAGAACAGTCGACAGTACTCGAAAGAGGAATTATACAATAACATGTTTAATAGTACTGGTTATTATGACAATAGATTAACGGGGACTACTAAGCACATCAACGGCAAACATACAGTTGAGTGAAGGTAGCCGCATTTGCTGATCCGGTGCTCTACTCCTTTTGAACCGTGGATGTGGAAATGATGAGACCAAAGATGTCACAGCCCACGAATCAACCGAGTTATCACAGCTAAAAGATGCATCGATGACACCATTAGGACAACTCGGAATAGATCTATGCTTGCGTTTGTGGCCTCAGTTTCCTTTGCAATGGCTTTCCAATAACTCTAAGATGAGCTTGTAGCAAGCATTTACTTTATCCTGTTGAAAACGAGACCACAATCAAGATCCAATGAAAGTCTTCGAAAAATGCCCCCCCCCCCCCCCAAGTAATTGTGTATACAAACCTCACATATCTTGAGTACACCGATAAGCTGTTTCCGATATTCAAGGTAATGGCATGGTTCGATCTCTTTAATAACATGAAGCATTATTGCAGCAGCTAAGATCGAAGGTATATAAAGCATGAACCTTGAATCTGGATCAAAATTGAATTGGAAAAACTCAGGTATATATACATATATATACTAAGCATACTTTGTACGATTAGAATGAAAACAAAAGCTAATTTTTGACTGATTACCAGCTACGAGAAGCAGAAGCAGACGCTCACATCTTCCAAGGAACTCCAAATGCAAATGTGTCTTCAACCCAAGCCTACTTGTAATGTGATTGAAGAAGGAAATAGGTGTCACAGGGTTCATCCTCCATTGCAGAGTTGACAACACCAAAAGCTCCATTCTCTGTATGGTATTTGAATCAAACACATGCTTTGATTCCTCCACCTAAAAGGAAGGAAAAAGAACATCAAAATCCCATTTTTAATAACCCAATAACAAGTTCTAGAATCACAAATTTAACAACAAAGTAACAAACAATCTTAAGTCACATACTTGGAGGTCTAAAAGGAGTGGCACTTGGGTTTCGTCGACCTTGGCAGCTAAAGAGAGACAAGCCACAGCAGCTAATTGTCCCATCCATGGCTTGTCCTTTTGAAACTTCAAGCTTGAAATGAACCTATCAAAGTAATTCACAGCAAGAACTGTGGTCAAAACATTGAACCCATGGTGTTCCTTAACCTTGAAAATCCACTCCAAAGCTTCTTTGCGAGCCAAAACTAATGGCTCATCTGAGTTAACATCAATATATCCATGGTGGGTTTCTTTCTCCTTAGACATTAAAGAGAGCAACTCATCATTTTCCCAGAACAGGTGGTGGTCAATAAAGAACAAAGGTAAAAATATCTCCTTTTTCACTGTTCCAAAGAAAATTTCACTTGCGTTGTCTTCAAAACTACACTCTCCTAAATTTTCTTCTTCTTCGCAATACAGCCCATCAATGATCAATGGTGGGTTTTGAATCTGCCGAGTCTCTTCCTCTTGCAGAGCCATAGCTTTCAAAGCTGAAGAAAATAAATCTCCCTTTCATTATAATACCATAAAAACCAAAGAGAATCTGAAGCTCATTTTTCACTCTTTCATCAATTCCTGTAACAGTATTGAATCTGGGTACATATGGTATTACAATGTAAGAGGAACAGAAACAGTAATTTATGTTCTAACATTAAAAATTCATAATAAATGTTGGGGTCTATTTTAAAAATTCAGATATGTTTCATAATTTATAATAAATGTTAGGGTTTTTTTTAATATAAAATATAATGTTTTATTTATCAAAATATGCAAAAACATACATATAAGTAGATATCATTCAATTTTTTTTTTCCTCCTTGTTATTTCCTATCGTAAATTTTCAAAATCCTCTCTAAAGATCCTACCCTCTATTGCAATGTATGTCGCGGAGAGATCATGGTGGGTAAACTCGACTAAAAAAAATTAAATTATTCTACTTGATGAAAAAAATTGACTCATTTTAACTCGACTCATAATTTCATAATTCGACTTGAAAAAATTTTAAATAAAATTTGAATTATGAAGTTTTCATTCGAATACCTCATAACTTTTAGTAATTAGTCGATCAGTTTTTAAATTTGAGTCGGGTCTGTCAATTATGCATGATATATTATGTATATCACATGTAAAAATATGAAGAAATATATATGTATATCGGACATGGATATAGAAAGCTGTTAAAATTAGAATCAATATGTATTATAACATTATAAATAATTACAATTAAATTTATACAGAAACACGAAAACTCGGCTCGAATAAACTTGATTCGATTCGAAAAAATTTCAAATAAAATTTAAATTGTAAAATAGGACTTGTAAACTCGAATAACTCAAAATATTTTTACTCGACTTGACTCGATCGAACGTCCAACCTTAATAGAGATATTATTTTCCTTTAATTAGTTATTATTATTTTTCTTTAATTATAAGTAAATTATATCATTGATCACTGGATTTTTATAACGTTTGTACTTTAATCATCAAAATTGTAAAATTTTCTTTTTAGTTATTGTTATTATTGGGAGCTTTCATTTCAGTCATTCAACAGTGAAATTTCTCATCAAGTTTGAGCTAACACTACATGTTATTTTCTTAAATAAACATTGTCATTTAATATAGTGGTAACATGCGTAACAAAACATAGAAAACATGGATTATTAACGAAAGAAACCAAACCTTAGACTTTTGGTAGAAGGTACGACACTTAACTATTGCACTGAGCTAGATGGTGCCGTAAACGAACTAAACATTCAATGAACCGTTCAACAAGAATTTTGTTTATGTTTATTTATTTATTAAACGAGTAAATATGAACAAGATTTTTTGTTCGTTTAATTATATGAACGAACACTAACAAATGACTCGTTCGTGAACATTTGATAATCTGTTTACTTATGTCCGTTTAGATTTATTCACATATATTCATTTGTATTTATTATTTTTCATAACAAAATTATTATATTTAAAAAATTTTAAAAATATATATTAAAAATATGAAATAAATAATATTTAATGTACACGACTTCATACTTTTTAAGTAAAAAAATCGTAGACATTTTATTTCTCCATTTAAATTCACCATTTCACGCTCTGTACGACAGGCTAAGATAATCACCTTCCAACGTCTAGATCTCGACTTCCAATCTCTCTTCTTTCCGCGGTCGACATTCCGTCGCCGCCGATGCTAGTAGTGTTGCCTCATCGCCATCACAATCTCTGATCGCTCCATCGCTCGTCATTTTCTCAATCTACTCTCTTTTTTTATATTTCCAAATAGTCGATCAGCTATTTTGTAAGGACTTTCTGTTTCGACTTATAATAATTTTCAGTTTTCTGTTTTGGCTAATAATGAATCTGTTGTATATGTCATTTTTTTATAATATAAAATTTCTCAAGTTTTATCCAATTCTTTGACTCAGTCATAGGTCGTAGACTGACCATCTCATTAGACAACAAAGCCCTATTAACTAAAAGACAATTTCTGGTTTGTAATTTTCTTGTTAATGCTAGCATTTATTCATTGTTGAACCACATATGTCTGATGCTTTTTTTTTGTAATGATTAATTCTCCTTTCATGATGATCAATATCTATACAACTATATTAGATATTATCATATTATGCATTTTAAAATATAAATATTAGTGCTCAAAAAATATATATAAACACTATACTGGATATTTAAAAAATACAAATATATGTAACTTTATTTTTTTTTATAGAAAAATGAGATCGAGCTGGACAGGAACGAACTTAAAAATAATTGATATAATTGTTTAAAAAATATTTTTTTATAGTTAGATCTAAAATTTTGTTAATTTATAATTCTTTACCCTTTTATATGAATTTTTTTTTAACCGAGCAAAAAAATATCATTTCACTAAACCAAAGCAAAGAAGAAGAAAAAATACCCGATTCTAAACTAGTAGGGGCCTGACGATATGGGTGTTTAAAAATGTCCGATCTCATCTGATTATTAGTTGTTTTAATTTGAAAATTCGAATATTTGATTTTAAATTTTTTGGATCAGATACGAATTACAATATTTCAAGTTTCGGGTTATCCGAAGATCTAAAAATTCAAAATTTCATGAATATTAATCTTGTTATGCTTAATAATTTAGTGCTTGCTATATCCAAAAATTAAAAAAATCAAAATTTTCATAAATGCGAATCTTGTTATATTTAGCAATTTGCTGTTTGTTATATTTAAAATTCTAAAAATTTTATAAATACAACCTTTAAATTCGAAAATAATTAAATTAAATTATATTTTTAGATAATCGAATATCCAAATATACAAATATCTAATTTTTTTTCTAAATCGGATACGAATTCTTATATCATTGATTTAAAAACTCTAATATTTGAAAAAATCGAATTAAATTCGATCCGATATTAGACAATAAACATCCCTACCAGGCGACTCTCTGACAGATTATTGCTACGTTGCTTTGCCTTTACATCTTCTTATTTTCTCTGCCAGAAAGGAAAAACACACCCCCAACGTTAAATTTTTTTAAACTAGTTTTATTTTACAACTCAATTTTTATTTAACTTTTATTAATTTAATCGAGTCAAGTTAATTCTAGTTGTTTGAATTTCTATTCAATTTTAATTGTAAATATTTATAATATTATGATGCAAATTGGTTACAATTTAAACAGTTATATATATATATATATGAGTTAGGATCCACTTACATGGTGTAAAATTGAATTACTTTTATATTTTTTTGGACCGTTGGATGATGGTAATTAATGGCTAAGATTGTTTCTTTATCTTTTTTTCCAAGTGATAATCTTTGCATTTTTTATTGTTAATCTCATCCATCTAATTTACTCATCTATCTAATTTACTCATCCAATGGCTATAGATTAGTGTAAAACTAAATGAGTTTTATGCAATGTAATTGGATCTCATATATATATATATATATTACTTCATATTTTCACATGTGATATAAATATATTAGGCAAAGTTGAGGGACTCGACTCAACCTTAAAAATCGATCCACTAATTACTAAAAATTTCGAGTTATTTGAAATCCCATTTTATAACTTAAACTTTATTTAAAAATTTTTGAGTAAAATTTATAAAATTACGATTTGAGTCAAATTGAGTCGAGTTTTTATGTCGAGTTGAGTAAAAATTAACTTTTTTAGTCGAGTTAATTTTTTTTCACCCTTATATACGGTGACTAATGAACCCCAAATTCAATATAATACTCATCTCAATCTCCTTATTCAATTTATTGGATTAGATTCTCGAGAATCTGTCAAAAAGCCATGAAATACCCCCAAAACTAAAACTTTTGAACTTCTTAAACTATGATCTACACAGTCCATTATCAGACGCCTCTGCCTAGGATATGTTCATCTCACCAATGGCACGGCTAGCCGTCCGATCAAGTCAAGTTAAAAATTTTGAGTTGGTCGAGTTTAAGAGTCATATTTTACAATTCAAATTTTATTTGATTTTTCTTAATTTACGCCGAGTCGAGTTTTCGAGTTTCTGTACAAATTTAATTGTAATTATCTATAATGTAGGGATGACAATATAATCTAAATCTGATCGAAAAAAGTCCGAATCCGAATCCGAAAAAATAGTCTGAGTCCTAATAGGAGGTGGATCGGATATGGACATTGTCATGATCCTATCCGAATCCGATCCGAGTCCGATCTATATATGAATCCAAATAAAAACATTTAAAACTCTTAGATTGAAATCCTAATTAAATTGAATTGGGATTATATATATTGAAATCCTAATATGAGTTGAATTAGGATTACAAAGGCTATATAAAGACATGAGAGATCTGACAATCATTAATGCTTTTTGAAAAAACCAGCTAAATAGTTTAGAGAGTTTTATATATCTAGCAGTCAACTTTTATTGTTTAGTATCAATGGCTCCTCCTAAAAGTAAAGGCATGTTACATATTTTTTTCACATTAAGTTTTTGGTTTAATGTACTCTTGATATTTATATTTTTTTATGTATTTTCAATTGAATTTTTGAAAAAGAATAAATTCATTCGTTTTTGTTGTTATAATCTTAATACGAATGCGAGATGAAAAATCTTCTACTCTTTTTGTATTTTCTCCTTCTCTTTTAGGAGATGAATCAACAAAAGAAAAATAGACATGTGTTCAAACTGCAAATGATGAGGATTGCATGGTTGGTGGTGGTAAGAGAAGTTTGATAGAAATTATTTTTTATTTAAAGATATTTGTTTGAGATGTTACTTTAAAAAAGAAAAAATTAATTGGATTCGAACTTTAAATATTTTATTGGATCGAACTTGGATTTATGTAATCGGACTTGGATTTTTTTAGGTCCGATTATTAATTGGATTGGACTTGGACTTTATAAAGTCTGATCCATTGCCATCCCTACTATAATGTTATGATACAAATTGATTCCGATTTAATCGGCTTTCTATATCCATATTCGATATACATATATATATATATATATTTCTTCATATTTTCACATGTGATATACATCATATATTTGAAAGAATTGAGGGACTTGACTCAAACTTGAAAATATATCAACTAATTACTAAAAATTTTGAGTTATTTGAATTTTCATTTTATAACTCAAACTTTATTTGAATTTTTTTCAAGTCGAGTCAAAACGAGTTAGTTTTTTTGCGTCGAGTTGACTAATTCATTTTTTTAGTCAAGTCGAGTTCTGCTCACCCCTAACCAATTGTAGCGATATCCTTTTACGCTAAAAAAACGAGTTTTATCTATTGTTTTGAAAATAATGTCTTCTGTGGGGTTTTAAAGAAACCGCGTTTTATTTAGAAATTGGAGTCGCCACCGGCCACTTAGGTAGGCCGAACACCATAAAACCAGAGATTTAAAAACTGTTGGGTTCGAGAGTCGGTTACGGATGGGGAATGATTAGCACCCCCACACAGCCCAAAATTGGTACTTTAATAATTACCGCTTTATTAAAATTAAACTTTCCGGACTAAAATGATGATTAAATTAAAATTTAGTTATAAGTGCGGGTAAATTTTAAAAGCCCCGTTATCCGAGAGTAAACGCCCAACCACCATCACTATGCCTGATACTGGCCCCATTTACGCTCAGATAAAAGGGCACCGCATTGACAATTTATATTCCATTATGCAACTTAAAACATGGCAAATAAAAACATTCAATTTATATTGACATGATATTAAAACATAAAAAGAAAATTACAAAATAGTAAAAGAGTTAAACACATGAACATAAAACCCAACATATCATGATGACAACGAAATATGGGCACAAAAAAAACATATTTTCAAGACTAAATTAGTCCTAGCATGCTTGAACTTATAGAGTCACAAATGCCACAAATGCATGACATACACCAAATGATGCTAGACTAATAAACCAAAGTAACGTACTAGCATAAAAACTTAACACTTGACTATTGGCACAAATTACATGCATGGTACTAAAGAACATAAACACATGAATTTTTACAAGATTAAAAAAAATAAAAAGAGCACATAAAAACATACCATACCATGAAGAAATAAAAACAAAGATGAACATGAACAAGAAAGAAACACTTTTAAAACTAAAACAATTAACTCTAACATGCTTAAAACATTAAAACACAAATATGGTATACATGACATGTATGACACGTGATAAACATGTTATCCACAACCAATATACAACCTACAATACACAAAGATCATAAAAATCATGCAAACACATAAACATAGTACTAACTAAAACTAAAACATAATTAATAAATCAAACAAAAGCACACCACAAATTAATAAGCTAGAAGCGCGGTACAACCCATATTAATGTACACATAAAAAACCTAAAAACATACTATAGAAGCATATATATTCACAAGAAAAAAACAAAATAAACATGCCAAAAAAACAAAAGATATAAATATTTAAAACTGGAAAGGGGTTGAAATGAAATAAAAACATAACTAGAAGACATATATTAAATAAATAAAAAGTACATTTAAGGGGGAAATTGCAAAACGGGTAAAACGCCAGAGGACCAAATGCGCAATAAAACCAAGGAGGAAGCTTCAAATGAAAAGTTCAAAAACGCGGTGGGACTGGGGAGGTAATTTCACCATTTAAAATTGATTATAGTTGAATTTAGTGACTAAATTTAAGGATTTCGAAAGGTTATAGGGACCAGGTTTGCAAATAACCCAAGGGGCAGACTCGTTTTAAAAACTCCCAAAACATGCGGGGTTTTAGTGGGCAATTATACCATTTTATTTTTTGAGATGACTCTATAAATCACACCTAAAAGCCAGTTTTTAGACCCTTTATCATTTTTTTACCTTTAATAAACTCTTCCCCCTATTCCCTGTAATATTCAACCGAAGAGGGCCTTCTGGGTTCGAACCCAGAATTCGGCAACCAACTATCGTACCGGCCGCCACCGACCACCGCCGGCCGTCGCTCACCGGCGGCGGCGAACTTAAAAAACAACTCATTTTCGCATTCAAAACCCAAATCCGACTTCCGAATCTTAAAATCTAAACCTGTTCCCTCTAGATCTAAAACGATTCCCCTCAAAACCCTATCTTTTTTAAAAAAAAAACAAAGAAAACATGAAACCACACAAGACCCTTGACTTTCGAAATGAAAAAAGAAAGCCCCTTTCTTAAGTGGCCCACTCCTGAGAGTTAGTCGCCGACCAGAAGGGTTTTTTAACTCTGGTAAAGCTCTCGATTTTTTGTTTATTTTCTTGTATTTGGTTTTATGCATGCAAGAGAAAAAGATAGGAGAGAAAGAAATATTACCACTAAAACTTGGTTCTTTTTTTTTCCGAAACTGGTCTTGACCCCCCTTACACGTTTTGGTTCATTTACATATATCATGCTCTGATCTGTGTTTTTTGGTAGAAAATAAGACGTGAAAATACATTTGATTTGATTTTAGGGTACAACTAATCCATTTTCTCTGTCTTTGCACGTTCTGAACGGTGGTTGAGCTGGTAGTACGGCGGTATGGTGGAGGAGGTGTGGTGGTGACCTGTTCGGTCAGAGTGAATCTCGGTCGTTGGATCATATCTAATCCAACGGCTGGGATGCTTTGCTGCATGGAATGCTTAGATGCACCCTTAGAAAGATAAGACGGCCCGAGATGATGCACGTGGCCTGGAGAAGATGACCAGCCTTGCACGTGTCTCACAAGCGCGAGTGTAGAATCCAACAGCCCACGCGTGGACTTCACGTGGCAGATGAGAGGTCTTCAAGCTTCAACCGTGGCCGTTGGATCTGGATCTGATCCAACGGCCCTCATTTGGCTGCTGCAAAAGAAGATGATGTATATTAGGGTTTTAGTTATCAAATGTATTAGGGTTTTCTAATTATGCCATGGGTTTGGCCAGATTGGGCCCAATGTAAACATTAATTTTGGGTTTTATGTAATTTGGACTTGGACTATTAATAATATTTTTTTGTTTGTTTTCTTTTTTTTTCTTAATACCTTATATGTTTATATATTATAATAATAATAATACGTATATATACATACACATGCGCACACATACATGCAACATACGAACCCACATGCAAACATTAATTAACATAATATACTATATACATGCATATATAATCACATGATAATCATGAATATCCACACACACTATACGTACAGACAATGCACTTCGTAAGAAATGTAAATACATACGTGACACCCATATCTCATATTAATTATTAATATGTATACATATATAGCTTATAATATACATGCATACATCACACACACTTCACATGCACTAATCATACATACAATATAACTTGAACATATGCAATGATATATTAATCATTAAACTAATATATTATTATGATAATTACAACCTAGATAAAAATGAGTGATTACACTAATGACAACCTTTCCACCATTTGAATCGTCGAATGAAGCCCCCGATCTCTGGAAGCCCAAAATCAGAAATTGGTTTTCTTTTCCATTTTCTTTTCAGATTAATTGAGTGACTCATTTGTGATATTTGGAAATTGGGCAACCTATTTGTAATATTACTAATAGTTGGGTGATTTATTTGTAATCTTACTAATAATTAGATGACATGCAGTATAATTTATCAAATTAACAAATTATCAAAAAATATTTCTTAACAGTGACATCTACAGCATGTTTCATTTTTAACCCCCAAAGACATATTTGTAATAACCGACAAATTAAATGACTTATTTGTAACTTTTTAAGTTAAATGATTCATTTATGATTTTGCTAATAATTGAATGACAATATGATTTATCCTAAGTAATCTAAATAATTTGTTACCAATTTATATATTTTTACAACCATTTCAAATAATTCTTGGTACATTTTAATTTACCATTAGTTATGTTCCCATTGTAGGATCATAAATAAATATCGTTGGATGGAACAATATTACCACTATCCAATGAATCAATGAAATATATTTCTATATATATTGCTTATTTTTATTAATAAAATATAAAATTACTAATACATATATCTGAATGCAACTATACCTTATCATTTATCTATTATATATGTATCTATGAGAACACGCCGTTACCGAATAAATTATGCATAAAAAACTACAAAATTAATAAACATGACTTAGAAATAACATTCAACAAAACAAATCAATAGTCAATAATCTCCATAGCAGGTAGTTAAAAGCTATTAGTTAGTTGACATCCTCTTATTTTTTTAAGTTGTGGGTTCAATACCCATTAAAACAAATTTCTTCTCTTTTAGTAGAAATTGTTAAAAAAAAAACAAATTAATTAACATATAGAATTTAAACTAAGTTAAATTATGTAAATCATCACAATGCTTTACTCTCAAACTTATTTTGGTCATTGAAGAACGTTCAATTTACTCACTGAAGTTTAGACATTGAACGTTTTTTGTCACTCTTCTGTTAACTTTTTGTCAACGTTTATTTACCGACGAATGGAGGAACTTCTTTGAGAACCGAACGGTAAAAAGCTTTATAAGCACGAGGAAAGCAATATACTGAGAAAGGGGTTCTGTTCGACAATAGAGGAAGGAGATCGGCAAGAGAGAAATCAAAAAGTTTTTTTTCTGATTCGTGAACTTTGAGACACTTTCCGGCGAAATGAAGGTCGGACTCGTACAAGGGGGCGATACGAAGCGACTGGTGATATTTAGTACTAAATGACCACCATCTACGGTGAGAGTCTGACGATGGTAAATGGTGAAGTGACAAAAAACGTGTCTAAACTCCAGTAAGTAAATTAAATATTTTAAAACTTTATTGACCAAAATATATTTGAAAATAAAATTCAGTGATAGTTTACGTAATTTACCCTTTAAACTATGTTCTAATTAACCCTGCAACCGTGGCTTCACCTGTATGTTGTCAATTTTTTCACTTTTGCAGGTATTTTTTAAAAACAAGAAACAATTTTGGATACCGAAAACCTACAACAATTTAATTATACTTAAAAGGTAAAACCCAAAGCTATTAGAGCTCAACCAACAATTTAATTAATTCTTTAATATACACGTATATTTTTCCAGAATCTCAGCAACTTCGGTCTGGAAAAAGTAAATAATAATAATAACCAACTTAGAGCACCTATTAAAAGGTCGGGAATTAAAATCTCTAATTGTTTGAATTATTGTAGTTGTAGCAGTAAAAAAAAATTATAGCAAAGAGGGATGTAATTTATTTTTAACAATAAGATTTTTGTTGTTTGATTAAGATGAAAATTAGAAACTTTTAAAAATATTTGGAAAAATAATTAAGGTCTTATTTTTTTAAAAAATAAAAAAACAATTTACTGTATATTTTAAAAAATAAAAAAACAATTTACTGTATATTTCCGCAATTAATTAAAAAACAGCTTTCTTTTTCTAAAAAACAGCTACATCGAATAATGGAACCAACAAAATCAATTTTTAACAACCCTTGAAATCTAACTGTATTATTTTTCCCTTTAATTCAAAATAATATTGTATGGAGGGCAAAAAAAAAAACTTTACTTCCATTCCAAGTGTACGTTTGAAATTAACACTCGTGGAAGCTAATTTAGTTGAAAAGCTAGTTACTACCGAGGAAAAAAAAAAGAATGAAGTTGAACTTCAACCACCTTCATTTAGCCATGTGTATTTCCACCCTAATCAAACAATCAATACTTTGAATGAAAATTGGTATGGACCTCTTCATTGCTTGAGCTAAAACTCGACCCCACGGTTCTAGTTTTTTTATCCAACCAGCTAGTTTTATTTAAAAAAATTAAAAATTACAATGAAGGTTTACGACTATAATTTTAAACTAAATATATAATTTGAACATTTTCCTAAAGTTATTTACATTAGAAACTAGCTACTTGAGATCATACATGAACTATACAAGTTAAAAACCTAACTAAAAGACTCATACAAAATATAGACACGAACATATCTGACGGCATCGGCAAATGAAACACAAAGGGGATCAAACTATTGAAAGACCACCGACAACTGCAAATTAGAGTCGAACATCGTGAGAAAACTATCTACGAACACAAATTGTGTATCAAATCCAGACAACATCAAATCCATCACTAAAAAATAAAAAAGAGAATAACGGTCAAACAACTGTCTAGAAAACCAAAAACGTGTCAAAAGACAGACAAAGACGTACTACAAGATAGAAGAAGACGCACAAAAGTAAAATTATTTTATTAAAAACTAAAAAATAAAAATAAACTATAATATAATAAAAAAGAAAGATATCAGCGGTCAATAAACTATATCAAAACTGATACCGTCACTTGCAGTCAAACCAAATGAAAAGAAGTCGGTTCTAGAACTTGATCTATGGTTGACGATGATATGTGTATTTGTACAGTTTGTCTTATCTTTTCGTATTATAATTCGTTGGTAAGACTTTGACAAACTTATATATTCATATGTATTATTTTCGTATATTATTAAATTATTTTTGGTTTTTATCGGTCAATCAGGGTTTTTTTATCATTACAAATTTGAGAAGACTCAAATTTTATTCTACAACACCAACGAAATTGGCCACTTCAACAACGGTTTCATCACCCTGTTATCGGAGAAATTATTAGATGAACTTTGTTCACCATGTTATTCGTGGTCCAACTAATCATGTCCGTCAATTTTAAAATAATTATCTAATAATTACCTACTCTCTAATTACATGTAGAAAATAGACAATGATTCACCTTGGGAAAAAATAAGATAGACGGACCTAATTGGTTAGGACTACGAATGACGTGGTGAACAAGGTTCATCTAATAATTTTTCCTATTATCGTATTTCAACACTTTGAAAAATACAATTGTCATGAGAGATTTCTTTTCCTTTTGAGTTATTTTAATCTATTTTGACTATCCAACTAACTTAAAGTTATTTCAAATGTTTATAATTCATACGAAAAAATGAGAAAATCATATAAAGTCGAGAGGTTAAATTGTAAAAAGAAAAAAATATATTTTAAACTATATGAATGAAAGTTAAATATCAATAGTTTAAGAATACATGGTTTAAATTTGATAAAAAAATAAACTTAAAATGAAGGAGAAATTAAAAAAAAAAGAAAATCAGTTGACTCGAATATGTTAAATCCATAGAGAATATAAAAGAATACTTTATGTATTTCACTAAATGATAGATAAAATTTACAATGTATTTCTAGTAGTTAGAATTACTAACTAATCTATAACTACTAACTAATATGCATCTAACTATTTAGTTAACAAACTAAACTAATTAGTAACTAACTAAAACTATTTACAGCAGTCTCTCTTAAGTTGGTGGTTAAAAAATGTTCTTAACACCCAACTTGGCCATCAAGAAAACATGTTGTTTTACTCCCAAGGCCTTCGTCATAATGTCAACAAGCTGATTTCCTGAAGATACGTGTTCTATTTGAAAACCCCTTCTTGTATCTTATCTCTCACAAAATGACAGTCCACCTCTATATGTTTGGTTCTCTCGTGAAATATTAGATTAGCTGCGATTTGTACAACAACTTTACTATCACAGTAAAGAATAGTTGGCTTCAGATCTGTTTCACCAAGTTCCTGTAATAGTCCTTTCAGCCAAATAATTTCAGCTACTGTCATCGTCATGCTTCTATATTCAGCTTCTGCAGATGATCGAGCAATTGTGTTTTGCTTCTTTGACTTCCAGAAAATCAAAGATGCACCAAACTTAATACAAAAACCAGTGATGGTCTTTCTGGTCATCAAACAGGAAGCCTAATCTACATCACAACAGGCTTGTAATTGATGATCACCATTAGTTTTCAATAAAATCCCTTGGCCTGGTTCTTTCTTGATATATCTCACCACCTTAATGCAGCTTCAAGTTGAGTTTTCTTTGGCTTCTGCATAAATTGACTGAGATGATGAACTGTGTAGGTTATACCTGGACTTGTATGAGTCAAATAAATCAATCTTCTTATTAGTCTTTGAAATAATTGTTTTTCTGATTCCAAAACTGCATCATCATTGATCTTCTGACTGTAACCCCCTTGACCCGGCCTAGACTAGACCTGAACCAAGAAGATAGCATTAGGTTTGCCGAAGCAAACCCGAACTATCTTACTCAAATTGCGGTCCTTTTTTATTTTTAACTTGTCTAGATGCATTATTAAGACCTAAGGAGTTCATACTAGCATCTGTTCAATTTTCATTCGATTAGAATGTCGACCAAATTGTAAATCTATATAATTATAGGGAATTATACAATTTTCAGGTTACCAATACTTAATTAATTATTTTTCGTGTCAGCATGTCAAATTTCAAATTCAACGAATAATAAAGAGCATCCAATTTGGCAAAAAACGAAATTAAGGACTAAATCATAAAACAACCAAAATAAAAGGAATAACACATTTGATAAAGATACTTACAGCAATTAAATACATTTAAAACATGCTTACAACATCTCAGGTCAAATGGGCATCATTTACCTATTCAATTGATGCAACAACATACGGTGACCAAAATGCAAAGAATCTAAACTTGGTAAAATCCATTAACCGAATTAAGCACCAGCCACTTCGATGCACGGGCTACACTAAAATTCATTTTTGGGATTTGAATCCCAACTCGAACTTATCCAATTTGTAAACCCCTCGACGTCCGACCAAATCGAGCGAGTTACATTGGGTTTTCCGAAACAAACCCGAATCAATTAACTAAACTTAGGTCCATTTTTTTATCTTGTCTAGATGCAACATTATGTTCTAAGGTGTGCATGCTCGCAGCGGGTGAATTCTCAAAGGAAACGAGCATAAAAAGGCATCTGATTACACATATATGCATTTTAGGGACTAAAATGTAAATCTAGAAAATTATAAGGACTTAGTTAAAATTTGGGTTACCAAGCCTCAATTAATCAGATCACATACTTTCTTGCGAAATTTTAGCTCAAAATGATAATCCAAACTCATACAATTGCATTCAAGAACATCAGGGACCAAAATGAAAGAATTAGAAACCTTAGATTATACTTTAACTGAATTAACAGTAGCCGATATTTGTACGCGGACACCTGTACCGATACGAGGCTTCAATCTAGTAGGGTCATATCGGTACAAGACCAAGGCGTATCGGTACGCGGGCACATTTGCAAAAATCACAGATTCTAGTAGCTAAAACCTGTACCGATATGACCTCCCATGTACCAATCCTATGCCTTTTTCCAGCTTACCCGTACCGATACGAGGCCCCGCGTATCGGTACGCTCTGAACTGTAATGTCCAATTTTGCTGGGTTTTCATACAATCATGGAATCAATCATGCTTTAACAAGCCATAAACATGTACACCACTAAACTAAAGATCAAAGCATGCCAGAATATCAAGGAAATATGACCAAATCATAGAAACGTACTTCAATCATAGATCTAGAGGCATGCTTCCTAAAAACCAATTCATCCAATGCACAAAATGTAAATCCACATCGAAATCGAACATATAAAACCTCACACAACTTCACAATAACAATAAAAACTTGTACATGACGAGACTTTAGCAAATAACCCTCCAAACAACAATGAACCCCACTGCCTTTATTACTACTAGTCTAGTTCGAAAACCATACTTTCAAATAGTTCAAGTCCTTGGATTCCCCTTCGCTTGCTCGCGGCCTCCAACCTTTAATTCTCTGCATTGTTGGACAAAGAGACTGTAAGCATACTAGGCTTAGTGAGGAGTGCTAAAAAACAACCACTATCAATGCAATTAAAACCGATTTTCCAACTCACAATGAAATCATCATTTAAAACATTTTTCAAATAATCCTCCCAAACAACAATGATGGGAGTTTAACCCTCCCGAACAACAATGAACCTCATTGCCTTTATTACTACTAGTCTAGTTTGAAAACCATACTTTCATATAGTTCAAGTCCTTGGATTCCCCTTCGCTTGCTCGCTGCCTCCAACCTTTAATTCTATACATTGATGGACAAAGAGAGTGTAAACAAACTAGGCTTAGTGAGGAGTGCTAAAAAACAACCACCATCAATGTAATTAAAACTGGTTTTCCATCTCACAATGAAATCGTCATTTAAAACACCTTTCAAAACATCATGCCTTACAAACCATGCACTTAACATTTCCAAAAGTATGCATATTAAACCATATGCAACATGTATCATGGATCAACAACAAAATCACCATTTAAAAACCCTTAATTTAAGCTTTCCCATGCATAACAACCCATATGCAAGGCTTAAAGAGTAAACATGTATAAACCAACATTATACAACATAATCCATCAACATGATACATTATCAATTATATTGGCTTTTAAGTGATCATAAAACAAGTTCCACTTTACAAAATATTACATCGGATACACGGATTCAACAAGTGTCCTTTCAAACCTTCATACAATCTGAACCGGAATTAAGGTACGACCACAACCGGGTACCATCACAACCCAATCATCGGTTAGATGTATAATCCACTAACTGGGGTTTTCAGTACCATATAACCCATCGACCATTAGGGTACTCGTGGTGGAGTATTCGGTACACATAAACCCCTTAACACCCAAGACGACTTATTATAGTGCACTATCAATCCTATCGCCGACCAACTATATCCGAGATAACATTTTTAACCATATTACTTGCCAATATAATTCATTATTAACCATGTAGCTCACTGTTTTTATATGCAATATACAAAACCATTTCTAATGCATTAACTCATGTGTTAGGATATTTGTTTTGCTATAGTAATTGAAAAATAGTTTTGGTCTAAATTGAAAAGAGAGCAAAAATGATTTTAAGTCCAAAAAACTTGAAAATAAGATTGATATGTTTTCATAAGGTATTAGAAGTGTTTAAAATGTTTAAAAGTAGCCAAACTCATGTTTTTAACACGACCGTATCGATACGGTATACATTGTATCAATACATTTTAAGGTTTCGGCTACAGTATTTTTCCAGTAACAAAAACTCGTACTGGTACAGGCTTAGCCGTACCGATACGGAGAAGGGTCGTATCAGTACACGTAAAGGCGTACCGATCCCTACTTTTCAAATCCCTAATGGCTATTTTTAAAAACCCTCAACAGCTAGTTCCCTGTAACGTACCGATACCCTGTACCGATCCCTGGTACCGAAACGCGCCAAGGCATATCGATACGAGAAGGTTGCATTAAGCTTAACGACTAGTTTCTGAAGAAACGGTACAGATACGGCTACTCGCGTATCGATACTGGCTGCTTCAGAACTGCATTTATTGCAGGTAGGGATGTAAAAAGCTGACCCGACTTGAAAACCCGGCTGAAACCTGCTTGAGTCAAAACCTGGTTTGACCCGAGGATGCGAAGACCCAAAACCGATATGTAATCGACTATTATTGACACAAACCTGAGTTGGACCTATTACTGTAGTAACCGAACCCGACCTACATTTGACTGAGAACGACCCCAATTAAACCTATTACCGTGGACCCGAAACCCGACATGCACCCTACTGAAACGAACTCGAACCCGAGACTAACCTGCCATATAACCGATATTACCTGACTGAATCGACTCGAGATCCAATTTTACCCGACCTGTTTTGAATCCGACCTATTGTTGACCTGAATTAATATTGACCTGGCTTGATTTACTTGACATGTAATTGATGAAGCCTATGATTTGACGAATTTAAAGTGTTGATAAATGTAAACTACTAAGTGTTGGTAAATGTAAAATATTATTTTTTAAATCAATTTAAAGTGTTAAATAATCTTTTTGTTATATATACATATATAATCAATTAAAAATATCAAAAAAGGAAAGATTGCATTTAGATATTCATTTGACACTACTAAGTTTGAAATTTTGTTAAATAATTCAATGCTTAGTAATAATTCAATATTCTTAGTAACTCATTCAATATAAATTATTTGTCAAGTTTGAACTACTAAGTTTGAACTAAATTAAAGTTTTAACTTTCATGTTGATGTTATCATGTGTACAATTATATGTTTACATCCATATCAAAATTTTGTGTATAATTATATTTAATCAAAGTTTATATAATAATAATAATAATAATGTCCGAATTGAATTAACTTATTAAACTTAGGATCTAATTGAGCTAAACTAAAATCTAGAAGCATAAATTACGATCATAATTAAAAGAATTCTAAAACTAAATGTGGAATTTCAATTAAATTAATCTAAGTTTGGACTCAATTGAATTAAACTAAAATAATTGGTAGAAAAAGAAAAAGACAATTGGTAAAAAGAGGGAAAAAGACAATTTTGGAGGGAAATAAGCCACCCATTTTTTAGGTTTGAGATTAATTTACTTTTAGTCTAAAACTTTTGGAGAGATAAAAGCCACCCAAAATTTTGAAGGGAATTAGTAGAATTTTTATTTTTGGTAATTTAGTCTAATAATATTTTTGTTTATTCTAGTTCCACAAGTTAATTATTAGTCAAAATTGCCTCATATTTATTTATATTTTTGACAATTTAGTCCATTTTATTCTAGTCCCTAAAATTTAATTTTTACTTCAAATTGACCCCTATTCATTTTTTTTTGTATTCTATTCCAATCCCTAAAAAGTAAAAACCTGCCCTCCCATTTTTCAAGTTGATCTGCCCGCAGCCCGCCCATATTTAAAAATCAATTGCCAATTTTTGTAACAAATGGAGAGAATTTTGCCCACCCATATTTTTAAGGGGTTATTAGTGGATTAGGCCATTACTAGTTTAGGAGCTTTACACTTAAGTCCTTTTTTATTCTTTAGTTTTACTTTGATTCATTTTAGTCCCAATTTCAGTTTAGTTTCCTTAGACCTTTAGGTTTAGGTTTTTTTAATTAGATCATTCTTCATAAAATTGTTTAATAATTAAAACGTTTGACGGGCTTTTGAAGGCCCAATTTATTTCGGCAAGAATGAAAAACAACGTCAATGTATTAAATTATAATTATTAGTGTTTGGGGTTATGAGATTAGTTTAGGGATTAAGGGATTAGTTTTGCACTTTAATTATTAGTAATTGCATGATTTAGGGGTTGAGGTTTAGGTGTAAATGTGTCATGTTGAGTGTTTGGAGTTATGAGATTAGTTTAGGGATTATGGGATTATGCTTGTACTTTAATTATTAGTGATCGTAAGATTTAGGTGTTGAGGTTCGAGTTTTAAGGGTAAATGTGTCAAGTTGAGTGTTTGAGGTTAGTTTACAGATCAGGGGATTATGCTTGTACTTTAATTATTAGTGGTTGTAA
This sequence comes from Hibiscus mutabilis, assembly GCA_019671005.1. Taxonomy (NCBI): domain Eukaryota; kingdom Viridiplantae; phylum Streptophyta; class Magnoliopsida; order Malvales; family Malvaceae; genus Hibiscus; species Hibiscus mutabilis. Next base: position 45,540,368 of record CM033725.1, read on the forward strand.
GATTTATGGGTTTAGAGTTTAAGGGTAAATGTGTCAAGTTGAGTGTTTGGTAGGAGTTATGAGATTAGTTTAGCGATTCATTTTGCACTTTAATTATTAGTGATTGTAAGATTTAGGGGTTGAGGTTTGGGGTTTAGGAATTCAAATTAACCCCTATTTATTTTAAAATTTTATAATATAGTCCAATATTTTTAATATGATGATATTTTTGTTCATTATAGCCCCTAAAACTTTATTTTTAGCCAAAATTGACCCATATATATTTCTATATTTGATAATTTAATCGAATAATATTTTTGTTTATTCTAATCCCAACAATTTAATTTTTAGTCAAAATTTCCCTATATTTATTTATATTTTTGGCAATTTAGTCCAATAATATTTTTGTTTATTCTAGTAGCTAAAATTTAATTTTTACTCCAAATTGACCCATATTCATTTTTTTATTTAGTCCAATATTTTTAATATGATGATATTTTTGTTCATTATAGTCCATAAAACTTTATTTTTATTCCAAATCGACCCCTATTCATTTTTTTGTATTTAGTCCAATGTTTTTAATATGATGATATTTTTGTTCATGTTAGTCCCTAAAATTTTATTTTTCACCGAAATCGACCGTTATTAATTTTAAATTTTTGTAATTTACTCTAAAATTTTAAATATAATGATATTTTTGTTCATTATAGTGCATAATATTTATTTTTAATGTGATTCGTGTTCGTGAAAGACATTAAATAATTCACTCGGAATGACCCTTCCTAATGTCTATCGATTATTTGTACCAAACTCAAAGTTAATACGAGTTCAAAACTTGAATTAACCCGACTTGAAATGAACTAGACCTGAAATGAACCCGACCTGAAATGAACCCGAGCCCGAATTAACCTGTCAATTAACTAATTCAGACCCGAACCGTTTTAACCTAGCCTGAAATGAACTCGGCCTGAAAATAACCTGCACCTGACCCGAATCGAGTCGAAACATCAAATTTACCTTAAATGACCTGTATCCGATTTGACCTGACCTGAGAGAACCCTACCTGAAACCCATCAGATTACCTATTTTTACATCCTTAATTGTAGGAAATAATGCTACCAATGACTCCAATTCAATCCCAACGGCTAGAAACTCAATTGGGAGTATTTAAGGTCTCAAGAAGCATTTGAAGAAGCCAATGATCAAATTGCCAACATCAAATTGATTGAAAATGTGTTTTAGTTCTTAAATTCATATTCTTGTATAGACTACACTTGTTGAGCTCAATTGTCAATGTATGCTCAAGTGTATTAGGGTTTGGGTGAGTTCTTTATAGTGTAAACATCTACTTAAAAGAGGGATTTCAGTTTGCTATTAATTCTCTTGTTAGAGGGGTTTCCCAAAGCTTGGTTTGTAAGCTTTGGATGCTAGGCTTGGTGAGTAAGTCTAGGTTGTAAAGGGTTTCCTCCTTAGCCTTGAAAAGGGGAAAATTTCTTAGTGAATTGTTGAAATCCTTAGTGGGGAAGCTAAGGTAGTGGATGTAGGCTTTGATTAGAAAGCTGAACCACTCTAAATCATTGTGTATATTTTTCTTTCTTTTGCTTTCACCACTATCACCCAAAATTACACTTCTCCACCACTTGACTAGTAAATCGGTTGAGGGATATCGGGTTTTTCAATTGGTACCAGAGTGAGGCTCAATCGAGAGGATTAACATCCTATTGAGGCGATCTCAACAAGCTCAATCAACTATCAATCAATCGATTTCCATGGCGCAATCCATTGACAAGCCACCCTTCTTCAACGGTCAACATTATGCCTATTAGAAAAATAGGATGATGCTCTTCTTGAGAGCAAAAGACTATCATCTTTAGGATATATTTCTCGATGGGCTATTCGTGCCACAATAAAGCAAGAAAGAATGAAGTGCGAATAATCACAAGAAGATGAAGCTAAATTGCAAGGCCTTGCACATTCTCTTGTGTGCTTTGGGCCCGAAAGAATATGCAAAGGTGTCTTCTTGTGAGAGTGCCAAGGAAGTATGCGACAAGCTTGAAGTCACATACGAAGGAACGAATGAGGTTAAGGAAACAAAGATTGGTCTACTCAACCTCGAATATGAAAACTTCAAGATGGACCCGGATAAAGACATCAAGAGTATGTTCGACTGTTTCTCTACAATCGTCAACCAACTCAAAGGTATTGGAGATGAGGTTTCGAAAGAAAAACTTATTTGGAAGTTGATTTATTCACTTCCCGAATCATGGGAGAGCATGAAGACAGTTATCATTGAAGACAAAAACTTAAAGGAGCTCAAGCTTGATGAGCTAATTGGGTCTTTTCTTACCCATGAGTTGATGTATAAACCCTTGATAAGGGAGAATGAGAAGAAGATCAAAGAGCAAGGAGTAGATGTGAACATCATTGCTCTTCAATCCTCTACAAGTCATCAAGAAGATTCAAGTGAGGAGGAAAGTGAAAATAAAGAGATGGCCTATCTCTTCGAGAAGTTTGCCCGATTCATGAAGAGCAAAATGAAAGAATCCAAACGTGAATCCAAGAAGAAGATGAACAATTCCCTAAAAAGCCATGAATGCAAGAAGACGAGGCACACGCAAAATGAAAGAGATTCTGAGTATTGATGCTGTATGTGAGATTCTGAGCATGAGTGTATATTCCCGAGGTTGTGTGACACCAGGCCTCACTTCAGGTTTGTAATGATGACATTGTGTGTTAGGCTCGGGGGGTCTGGTGGGATCTCGAGTATGGTTGGGCCTTGTGGGCCATATATGATGATTGCTATGTTGAGAGCATGTGTTTAGGAGACTAGTGGTAACGCCACATGTTTAATTATCTCTTCTTATTGCTCGTACTAGCTTGCATGCTTATGTTTATGATTAGCATGAAGTATAGTAGAGTAGATGTGTACCACTGAGCTTTGTAAGCTCAACTCTCGGAATCGTTGTTTCCTCGCGTAGGTTGATCATTAGATCGTGGGTTCGAGGTGCACTATCGATTTGGGATTCCAATATGTGGAGGCCTTAAGAGTACAATACTTGTGTTTAGTGGGCTATATATTCATAAGACCTTACGTGATTGAGTCTGTACTTCTTATTTGGAAATTGTATTAATTAAATCAAATGTTTAAATGTTTTAAATTAAACTGGAGCTCTTTTGTAACTATTTAATTGATTTATCTATATTTTCAGCTGTTGACTTTAAATGTTTTTGAGAAATAACTTGTTTGGGCTAAACATCGCTTGAGATTTTTAATGGTTTTGATTTGGGCTTGAGGCCCAATTTGTGACATCCGGGTTGAGGGTGTTATAAAGTGGAGCCTATTTTAATCAAAATTCTTATTTTTGTGAAAATTTGTTATCAAAACTCTCCATTGTTATGGACTTAAAAGTTTTCAAACTTTGATTTGAACCATTTTTATATAACAAAAAAGGGAGAATGGTTTGAAAAATTGAACTTTCAAGTGAAAAATAGGGAGCTTTAACTATCTTTAAATTTTAAACTCTTATTCAAAATTTATTTTTACAAATGGGGAGAATCTCAAAAAAAAAATTTCAAGTTGGTTTTATTATAAAAAAAGTGGGAGATTGTTAGGATATTTGTTTTGATATAATAATTGAAAAATAGTTTTGGACTAAATTGAAAAGAGTGCAGAAATGATTTTAAGTCCAAACAACTTGAAAATAAGTTTGAGATCTTTTCATAAGGTTTGGAAAGTGTTTAAAATGTTTAAAAGTAGCTAAACTCATGTTTTCAACATGACCGTACCAATATGGTATACACTGTATCGATACCTTTTAGGGTTTCATCTACAATATTTTTCCAATTGCAAAAACCCGTACCAATATATGCTTAGCCGTATCGATATGAAGAAGGGTGGTATCGATACGAGTAAAGGTATACCGATCCCTAATTTTCAAATCCTCAACAACTATTTTCAAAAACCCCAACAGCTAGTTCCTTGTAGCGTACCGATACCCCGTACCGATCCCTGGTACTAATACGCGCCAAGGCGTATTGGTACGAGAAGGCTGCATCAAGCTCAACAGTTAGCTTCTGAACAATTTTTCAAGTTGGTTTTATTATATCAAAAAATGGGAGATTGTTAGGATATTTGTTTTGATATAATAATTGAAAAATAGTTTTGAACTAAATTGAAAAGAGTGCAAAAATGATTTTAAGTCCAAACAACTTGAAAATAAGTTTGAGATATTTTCATAAGGTTTGGAAAGTGTTTAAAATGTTTAAAAGTACCCAAAATCATGTTTTCAGCACGACCGTACCGATACAGTATACACCGTATCGACACATTTTAGGGTTTCAGCTACAATATTTTTTTCCAATTGCGAAAACCCGTACTGATGTAGGCTTAACCGTATCGAGACGAAGAAGGGTAGTATCGATACGAGTAAAGGCGTACCGATCCCTACTTTTCAAATCCTCAACGACTATTTTCAAAACCCCCAATAGCTAGTTCCTTGCAGCATACCGATACCCCATATCGATCTCTGGTACTGATACACGCCAAGGCGTATCGATACGAAAAGGCTACATCAAGCTCAACAGTTAGTTTTTGAACAACCAGTACCGATATAGCTACCCGCGTGCCGATACCAAATGCTCTGAAACTGCATTTATTGCGGGAAATAAAGCTACCAACAGCTACAATTCAATCCCAACAGTAAAAAACGGCTAAAAACTCAATTGGGGTTTTTTAAGGTCTCAAGAAGAATTTGAAGAAGCCAATGATCAAATTGCCAACATCAAAATGATTGAAAATGTGTCTTAGTGCTTAAATTCATATTCTTGTATAGACTGCACTTGTTGAGCTCAATTGTCAATGTATGCTCAAGTGTATTAGGGTTTGGGTGAGTTCTTTAGAGTGGAAACATCTACTTAAAAGAGGGATTTCAGTTTACTATTAATTCTCTTGTTAGAGGGGTTTCCCAAAGCTTGGTTTGTAAGCTTTGGATGCTAGGCTTGGTGAGTGAGTCTAGGTTGTAAAGGGTTGCCTCCTTAGCCTTGAAAAGGGGGAAGAATTCTTAGTGAATTGTTGAAATTATTAGTGAGGAAGCTAAGGTAGTGGATGTAGGCTTTGATTAGAAAGCCGAACCACTCTAAATCATTGTGTATATTTTTCTTTCTTTTGCTTCCACCGCCATCACCCAAAATTACACTTCTCCACCACTCGGCAAGTAAAACAGTTGAGGGATATCATGTTCTTCACCATGCATTTACAAGTATTCCTCATACTTACATGTATCATTTCCCAATGCATCCATCATCAATACATGATAAAAAATTAGTGTAGAACTTACTTAAAACATGCTTAAATAGTAGGTACCGTGTAATTCAAAAACAAGTGCATAAAATCAATTTCGCCAAAGCACGACCGAGGGAGAAATCTCATCATACTTACTTTCGAGTTTAAACCAGCATTTCAAGCTAAATTTAAACTCCCAAAATAACCTTTAACGCATTTCAAAGCTGATTCCCACATTCTCATTCACTGACTACGTAAAACTTCGTCCGCCGATGCGAACTACTCCTCCAAAGCTTCCGAAACGGTGCCACAAGCTTGAGGATCAACTTCCTTTGATTTGACCACACAAAACATAGGATTCGATGCATCTAAATGCATTTAAAGACTCAGCAACATTAATCCACAGCAACTCTAACCAAAACTCCTTCACAACAACCGAAATCAACATCAAATACCTTCCAAACTTAACCCAATCAAAATATAAAGGTTTAATCCATCAATTATCGTCAATTAACATCAAAAAACAATCTAAAATCATATTTATACCTCCAACATTCATAAAACACCCATAACTCACCAAAAACACATCACTAACAACCTAAGAAATTAGAGATTCACTTAATTTTGGGATTCCAATGTTAAAACTCAGTTATTAACATTACTAACCATCAAAATTATGATTAGAACTAATTATGACTTAGCAAAACAGATCCAAAATGAAAATCACTTAATCTCATCAATTAAACCTTAATTTAACCAATTTCCATAATTAAATCATTAAAACTCATCAGAAAACATTAATCAAGATCAAATACTTGAGAATTTCAGTAAAGAACCATTCATTAGAGGAGAAGAATGAACTTTACCTACAATGAGTGAATTTCCTCTCAATTGGATGTTTTACTCTTGAAAGACAAAGGAAAACAATGAGATTTTGGAAAACAAGATTGAAGAATCCATTAGAAATGAAGCATTTAGAAAATAAAAAACAGTACCTAAAATCTTTGATAAAAAAGAGAGTGTTTGGCTGAAGAAACTTTAAGAGAAAAACTTGAGAGAAAAAGTTGCGTCAAAAGTAGTTTTAGGAAAATAACTACCTTTCCTTAATTAAATTCTCTTTAATTCACTAATTAAAACTTATTTAAAATAATCCAAATTGAGAGAAAAATCAGATTAAAACATTTGGTAAATTAACTCCTTAAAGATTGACCATTTTTCAAAATAGTCACTAAAAATTATTTTTCACTCTTTAGATTCTGGTCACTAGCCCAAAATGTTCAATTTCCAAATTCCATTTTTCAAAATTGACTTTACAAAAAATATCCATATATTAAGTAATGTTTTTAAGATATTTTCCCCATATATTTTCTCACACAAAAATATTTATTTTGATTTTTATCACGAATCCGACTCGAATCTCTAATCCCGGTCCACCGAATCGTTTAATCTTCTTAGAAACTCATAGGCCCAAAACCGGGACGTTACAAAATTACTCATGAACAACATTGGCATGCTTCTAATATTATACCATCATTAAACACATTGGCTCAAATAATTACATGCCAATTATTCAACACAATTCATATTTATACAAGTAATCTAGAGGCATGCTTCCTAACCATATAAAGCTTTACCCAAAAAGCACCAAATGGTCAAGACCTCAACATAGGCTATAGATCAATTAAGAAATAGAAACATATCAAAATATGAACACTTAGAAACAATCAATCCATCCAAATGTTATTTCAACCCTTTTAGATCATTAGATCGTAACCACCAAATATCCAAGGCATTAAAATAATACCAACATCTAAACCATTAAATACAACCATCATCTAATGCAATACAAAATCAATCAAGTTATCATATGTTAAATAAAACAATCCATCTCAAAATTTTACCCACATTGCCTTGTTACAAGTAATGATAATACCGTAAACATACTCTTTTAATACGTTTGTCTTGAGATCCCACATTGCCTCAAACCAGAATCCCACACTTATTTTATTCACTGCATTGATGGGAGAAAAGAGATCGTAAGCATATAATGCCTAGTGAGTGCACTAAAAAAAGGTAAAACGTCAATGCATTTTCAAAACCAAAACGATATTAAAAAATCATATTAAAGCAAGTCAAATTCCGAGCTTAGTTAAGCTGAGTCAAATTTCGGAAACCATTTTTCGAACCTCATAGACATCCATTTATAACACCATTTATAATGCATTTCACATGGAAAATCGTGTATAAAACAATATATAACAAATCATGCTTGAAACCAAATCATATAAATCAATACACATATCAAACCGATATTCAAAAGGTGAAATATGAAAACTTACTTTGGAACATAGTTAAGCTTGCTAGGCTATAAATAAACCCTCAAACTTTAGTTCAAACATTATTTGAATAACAAACTCATATTTGTACTCACCAACTTGATATTGCCTTGGTGCCAACGACTCGATGCCAACGTCTCGACGCCTAACCGAAAAACATCAGAACACTTACCATTTTCCACAAGAAAATATAAGAATTAATACAAATTCAACCACACTAAAATAATCACTTTATTTAAATATCCTACGAATTTCAAAATCCTTATATTCGAACAACCATACTTGAAATAATCTTTTTTTTATTATATGTATATTATATACATACATACATACATACATACATACATACATATATATATTTTTATATGTATGCAAGTATGTATAATTGTATATGTGTGTATGTATGTATATATATGTATATTATATATATACATACATGATACATACACATATACATTTATATATGTATGTAAGTATGTATAATTGTATATGTGTGTATGTATGAATGTATATATATACACACATATATGTAAGTTTTAGTATGTATATGTTATATGTATAATGTATATGTATGTAAGTTTTGGTATGTATATGTATATATACATACATATATATGTATACGTATATGTATATATGTATATGTATATGTATATGTATATGTGTGTATGTATATACATATGTATGTAGGTATGTATATATACATAATATTATATATATTATACATACAATATACATGTATATGTATATATACATATGTATATGTATATGTGTGTATGTATATATATATATATATATATATATATATATGTATGTATGTATGTATGTATGTATATATACATAATATTATATATATATATTAAACATACAATATACATGTAAGTTTTAATATGTATATGTATATTGTATGTATATAATATATATATACATTAATACATATATGTGTATATATATATATACATTAATACATATATTTTTTTAATACATATATACATATATATACATTAATACATATACATATAGAAATATATACATTAATATATATATACATATATATACATATACACATATATATATACACATTAATACATATACATATGCATATATATATATATATACATTAATACATATACATATATATATATATGTACATTAATACATATATATATATACTAATATGTATGCATGTATATATACCCTAAACTATATATTAATATATATACATATATATTAATACATATATATACTTTAATACATATATACATATATATACGTTAATACATATATATACATATATTAATACATATACATAGATATATATTAATACATATACATACATATATATATACATTAATACATATACATATATATACATTAATACATATATACATTAATACATATACATATATATATACATTAATACATATACATTAATACATATATTAATACATATATATATACATATACATATACATTAATACACATATATATATTAATACATTAATACATATACATATATATACATTAATACATATATATATTAATACATATATATAGATATACTTTAATACATATACATATATATAAATATACATTAATACATATATGTATATATATATTAATACATATATACATATACATTAATACATTAATACACATATATATATATATTAATACATTAATACATATACATATATATATATACATTAATACATTATTATATATGTATATATACATTAATAGACATATATATATTTTAATACATTAATACATATATATACTTTAATACATATATATATATTAATACATATATATATATGTATATATACATTAACACATATACATATACATATATATATATACACATTAATACATATATATATATGTTAATACATATACATATATATACATTAATACATTTATTTATTAATACATATATACACATATATACATTAATACATATACATATACATATACATATATATACATTAATACATATATATATATATTAATACATATACATATATATATACATTAATACATATGCGTATACATATATACATTAATGCATATACATATATATATATATACTAATATGTTATATGTATGCATGTATGTATACCCTAAACTATATATTAATACACACACATATATATACATACATATTAATACATATATATATATATATACATTAATACATATATATACATTAATACATATACATATATATTAATACATATACATATACATATATACATTAATACATATATATATTAATACATTAATACATATATATATACATTAATACATATACATATATATACATTAATACATATATATATATTAATACATTAAAACATATATATATACATTAATACATATACATTAATACATATACATATATATATATACATTAATACATGTACATATATATAAACATTAATACATATACATATATATATACATTAATACACACACATATATATACATACCAATTCGAATAAGGACCAAACTTTTAAGCTCAATTTAAAAGTGATCAGGACCAAATTGAAACAAATTTAAAACATGAGTGCCAGCGGAGCAACATCTGAATAGTAAGGCGCGACCTGTTTAAAAACACGCGGATCTTTTTACCCGACTCGACATTCTATATATACCCAAAAATTAGATCGAATGTTGTTTTATCATTTCATTTTTCTCTTGGCAAAACTCTGCCCATATATCTACTCTCTTTCTCACTCTAAACTCTCTGCCTTCTCTCTAGAAAAAACACCATATTCTTAGAAATCCCAAACCTTTTTCGATCAAACACTTGAAATTTAACCCAATTCATCCTTTGTTCTTCGATCAAACCATTCTAGATCTTATACAAACATCAAAACTCATCCCAAACCTGTTTCTCTTTAATCAAAACCTAGAATTTTCGAAGAACAACCTCCTGTTCTTCCACTTTTCCCTTTTCAATCCTTTCAAATCTTAATCCCCAAATCAATTATATTTTACCCTTCAACTTCTTAAAATCATTTCATCTTCTTATATAACCTCTTCAACTTCTCATCCCAAACTCATCCCAAACCTGTTTCTGTTCTCCTCTAACCCCTTCCAGATCTTATACAAACATCAAAACTCATCCCAAACCTGTTTCTGTTCGATCAAAACCTAGAATTTTTTAAGAACAACCTCATGTTCTTCCACTATTCCCTTTTCAATCCTTCCAAACCCTAATCCCCAAATCAATTCTATTTTACCCTTCAACTTTTTAAAATCTTTTCATCTTTTCATCTAACCCCTTCAACTTCTTAAAATCTTTTCTTCTTCTCATCTAACCCCTTCAACTTCTCATCCCAAACTCACCCCAAACCTGTTTCTGTTCTCCTCTAACCCCTTCAACTTCTCTGGTCCAAATCTCTTAGCTTCTCAGTTGGTTTGGGTAAGTAACACTCAGTTCCTTTTTTTGATTTCTGCATTTTTTGTTGTTTGTGTTCATTTATGATTTTTGCTAACTGTGTTCTCTCTCTAATTTCTCAGGTATATCTATAGTCTCCCTCAGACTCTCGACCTTCTAATTATGGGTTTGTTTCAGTCTTTCTACATATATGTTCGGTCTTTTGTATATGGCTGTGTTGTCTACTCCGAGTATATATGTTGTCTATTCTGATTTTTGATTGTGGGTTTTGTTGTTGTCTTTTTTGGGTTCTGGGTTTTTAGATGGTCTATGTTATGTTTCAATGGTTTAATTCGAGTATATAGGCTGGACATCCCGTTCTGTGATGCTACTGGTGTCAAAAGAGGTTTTTATAGGACCTTGTGGACATGTTTAACAATGCCACGTACAAGGATTAATGCCATTGAGTTTAGGGGTTCTGTTTGTTTCTTTGTAGATTTGTTATTTGTTCTGTTTTTTGAGTCTCTAACAACAAATCGCATTGTTTAAATTTCAGTATTATCACAGCTATGGATGCTGATTCTTATGAGTTGGAGTATCCTGTTGAAAGAGGTATATTCCTCTTTTTTTTTTAATTTCAGAATTATATTTGTATCATTTCTGTCAATCACTAATACATGTTTGTTTGTTTGTTTGAAGTGGATATAAATGATCAACTGTCTGGAATAGCTCATACCCCTAAGAGGAAGGCTACAACTGCAAATTTAGTGGACTTTGGGAGAAGAACTTCTCTTGTTTGGGATCATTATACTTTCGTTAAGCAACCTGAATGTGTTTTTGCGCAATGTAAGTATTGAAAATCCAAAAGCTATAAAGCAGATTCTTATGTTGGCACATCTAACCCTAAAAGGCATACTTAAAAATGCCCAACGTACAAGGATTTTCTTGCTACTAATCCCAATAGTAGTATAGAAAGTTCTTTTGATCAGAAAAGATATTGTGATTTATTTGCTGAAGCTATTCTGTGTCATGGTTATGCTTTGAGTGTTGTTGAGCATGAAAAAATTAGGGTTTTGCATCAGTATCTAAATCCTAATGTGAAGGATATTTCAAGGTATACTATTACTAAGCATTGCATGTTAAAGCATGAGCAACATAAAAATTGCTACTTGATTCAATGCATTATGTTTCAAGTCGTATCTGTTTTACATGTGATGGATGGTCTGCTTGCACTTCACGTTCATATTTTGCTATGACTGCACATTATGTTGATAATAACTGGAAACTTCAGTCCAAAATACTAAATTTTCATCGTTTTCCTCCACCCCATGATGGTGAGTCTATTTATAAGTTTGTGAAAAAAATGTTATGTGAGTGGGGTCTTGAGAAAAAAGCTTTTACCATAACTCTTGATAATGCTTCTGCAAATGAGAAAATGGTTAAGCGTCTCAAAGATGATCTACATGCCATTTCGCCCCTTCCATGCAATGGTAAGTACTTTCATATAAGGTTTGCTGCCCATATTTTGAACTTGATAGTTCAAAAAGGTTTGAAGGTAATTGACTTTTCCGTTATTAAATTGCGTGAAATTGTTAAGTTTATTGATTCTTCTGATGCTAGACTTTGTAGCTTTGAATTGGCTGTTAAAGATTGTGGTTCTTCTTTTTCTAGTGAGTTGATATTGGATGTTCCTACTCGATGGAATTCAACTTACTCAATGCTTCGTAGGGCAATTGATGCTAAATTAGTTATCAATTTGTTTGTTAACAGGGAAAATGATTTGGATATGATTAATGAGATTGAGTGTGAAACTGCTCAATTAATCTGTGATTTCCTTGAGCCATTTTTTGAAATTACTACTCTGTTTTCAGGATCCAAGTATCCCACTTCTAACTTGTACTTGGCTAATGTTGTTGCCATTGAGAAGCTGTTGTGTGATGCTCACAATGATCTCTGTGAGGGCATTTCTGCAATGGCAGGACCTATGCTTGAATTGTATGAGAAATATTGGTCTGATCACTCAACGATTCTCTCCTTTGCTATTTTGCTTGATCCTCGATATAAATTACAACTTCTGAAGGAGTTGTACGGTGTTCTCTATGTTGAGGATGAGGTTGAAAGGAGGGTAAGCCTTGTTTACAATGAGTTTGTTAATTTGTATATATATTATTCAAAATCTGTACTCTATTCTTCTTCTAATTCTTCTGTCCAAAGTAACTCATCTCAAAGTACAAGTGTGTCAAGTTCCAGTCGGCCTCGAACATTTAAAAAATCCAATCTATTTTAGGTTAGTCTTTATTCTCATAAATTTCAATTAGGCTTCCATTTTTACATTTAATTAATTTATTTGTTTTACTTACAGTTTACTGATTAACCTTTATCTTTTTTAATGTTAGAACTTTGATGCCAATTTAGCTGCTTTTAGGAGTGGAAAATCTGATGTTGACTCCTACATTACTTTGCCCCTTCTACCTCGTACTGATGATACTGAGTTTGATATTTTGGAGTATTGGAAATCACAATCTGTTTCTTTTCTTGTATTTTCACAGATGGCTAGAGATGTTTTAGCCATTCCAATCACTCCAGTTGCTTCTGAATCTTCATTTAGCATGGGGGTCGAGATTTTGAACAAGTTAAGGGCTAAACTTTTGCCTAAAATGTTGATATATTTGTAACAACCCGTAATTGGTTGTATGGTTTTGAACCTGAGGAAAGGGATGAAGATTATCTTACTGTTGTGAAAGATTCTTCAATCTCTAATCTTGGTGAAGATTCACTTCTTGATTAAGGTAAAGCCTTTTATGCTTTATTTTGTGATTCTATTTTGTTTTTAAAAAATGTGATTGATTCTGTTTTCTTTTGTAGGGCTCCTTCAAACCAAGCAAGCACATTACTTCTTAGGGTGTCAACTAAGTAGTGAAATGTTATGTATAGGCAGGTATAATTTTACTTACATTTGGTGTTTATCTTTGTTTTTATTTTCTAAATTCCTGATGTTTATTTTGTTTAACTTTGCAAATGTTTAAATGTCTGATCTATTAGTATTTCTAATAATGTTCATTGTTTTGCAATTTAGCTGCTGTTGGTGCTGTTACTCACTTGATGTTGCTGCTGATTGCTGGTTGCTGTTTATTGTCTGTTGCTGTTTGCTAATTGTGTCTGTTGGTGGTTTCTGGTTTACTTGGTAGTTTTTTTCCTTATCTAATTAGTTGCCCTTAATTTAATTATGTTGGTTTCTTAGCTATGCAAGTTACCCATAATTAACCTTGCTGGTAGCATTAGATCTTTTGACAGCTCGATGATGAAATTTCTGGTATCAAAGTCGAGCTTTGAGTCTCGTAAAACTTTGCTATAAGATCTGAGAGCTTAAATTTTTTACCCAACAAACTTGTGTTTAAAGTTTATACTTTTGTAAGTTTAATATTTACTAAGTTATACATTTTTATGTTGTAATAAACTTATGTTTTATTCAATTATAATTGTACTTACATTTGGTGGCTAATTCATTTGTAATTTTTAAGTTTACTTATTTTGTTTTTATCAACTCAAGTAATCAACAAAGACTCAAACAGTGATTGTCAAAAATAAAAATTTTGGTATTAATTTACCTTAGAACGTGATGTAGAACATGCAATATATATCAAATTAAAAAATTAAAACTCATAAAATTTCATATACCACAACAACAATTCAATACATTTTTAAAAATTAAAATACCCTTTAACTCATAATTTATTATTATAAAGTTTACGGTGGCTTTTGTTTTGTTTTTTTTTTATTTTTGGTAGTTTCATTACCATAATTATAAGTCAAAGCCTAATTATATAAATTTGAACGATATTTATATAGTTTTCTAATCCATGTTTATATTTGCTGGTTCAGAGTTCTATACAAAAATTAAAAGTTTTTCTTCTCAAAAAGTAAACGACCGAATAATATTCTGATCTGGCTAAAAAAATAATACATTCTGATTATGAAATATAAAAAAATAAGTTGTCATTCTAATATTTATAAGTTGAGCTTATAACGATGAAAATGAAGTCAAAATTGTGAAATACTTTAAAAGTTCAACTTTATAATCAATGATATTAATTAATGATAATAATTTTTTCACACCCTGTCTTTGTAGTGTATACATATATTAATAGCATTTAAATAACACAAGTTTTAGTGTTTTACGTATGGTTTGAATATTTATAAATAGACTCAAACAGTTTCTAACTTTATCCAATAAAGTTCGGTCAAGTTAAGTTAAAATCTAATTTACCTTAGAGATAAATAGAAATGAATGTCTTTTGTCTACAAGAATAGAAACATATTTCTTAATTTGACAATTTTTTTTTGTATTGAATGCCTTAGTATTTACTAAGTATATTTTGAATTTTTACTAGGTATGAATTTTAGTATAAATTTTACTAAGTTAATTTGACAAATCTTTTGTCTATTTAGTATTTAGTATAAATTTTACTAAGTTAATTTATACTTAAATATCTTAAATTGACAAATCTTTTGTCTATTTAGTATTTACTATAAATTTTACTAAGTTAATTAAAAAAGAATATCTTTTGTCCATTTAGTATTTAATAAGTATATATTGAATTTTTACTAAGTTAATTAAAAAAGAATGTCTTTGGTCTATTTAGTATTTACTATGTATACATTGAATTTTTACTTACCATTAACTTAATTATATATATATATATATAAATTCAATCTTAATTTTTACTAAGTATCTACTATTTATTGTCAAAAGAATACTAAAATCTAATCTTCTATATATATATATAATTGATTATATATGTATATATAATAAAATTATTATTTAATATTTTAAATTGATTTAAAAAAATAATAGTTTACATTTATCAACACTTAACACTTTACATCTATCAAAATTTAAATTCATCAAATCATAGACTATTTCAGATGTCAGGTAAATATCATTATCAACTATCAAGCCAGACCAATATTAGTTGATTCAGTTCATGTCAACAACAGGTAGGGTTCAAAAAAGTCGGGTTCAAAACAGGTCGGGTTGAAAACAGGTCAGGTAAAACCGGGTCTCGGGTCAATTCAGTCGGGTAAAATCGGTTATTTGCCAGGTCAGTCTCGGGTTCGGGTTCGTTTCAGTCGGTTGCAGTTCGGGTTTCGGGTCCACAGTAACAGGTCCAATTCGGGTTCAGGTCGTTTTCGGTCGGATGCAGGTCGGGTTCAGTTACTACAGCAACAGGTCCAATTCGGATTCGGGTCAACAATAGTCGATTACAGATCGGATTCGGGTCAACAAATTCTCGGGTCAAACTAGGTTCTTACTCGAGTAGGTTTCAGTCGGGTTTTCAGGTCGAGTCAGCTTTTTACATCCCTACCACCTGAAACCACATTCGATTCTCCTTTTTTTTACAATATTACTATTATTTCCTTCACCCTTTACAACAACCGCAACACAATATCGAATTCTTACAAGAATTTTTTTCAGCTTTAATAATTCTTACAAGAATTTCTTCAAACACCCACAATGCACACTAAGATGTAATCTAAAAATTCAATCAATTATTTCATTAATTATTCCATCTAAGAACTCAAATCTAAATTCAACCAATTAGATTAATTTCGAGAATTAAATTATAAAATTAACTTTAAATTATTATTACCCATGCACAACACATTAAACTCCATAAAATTATTAGATTACTATAATCAAATCAAGATTTATGAGAAAATCCATTAAAATCTAATAATTCTATTAAAAATTTGTTTTAATTATCCCAAAGCATGAGAAATCATAGATTAAGTATCAAAATCATGTAAAAAATTATTAAAGAATATTTTCTCACCTTACTTGATGAAAAATCAACTTGAAGATGAACTCCCCTCTTGATTCCCAACAAGAAAAATAGTGATGATGATGTACAAAATCAAAATCTTTAATCCACAATTGATTAGAAATAAATGGAGAAGAAATTGAAGTAGAAATAATTAAGGAATCTAAAAATCCCTAAGTTTTGTTTGGAAGAAAATGAGGGAAATTTAGAAATGTCTTTTTTCATCTTTTAGAAAATTACCACCGCCAACTTTTTTATTAGAAACAAGAGGGAAAATATATATTTTATTTAATTTAATATTTCCATTAAAAGTACATTTTTAATTTTTTTACAAAATTGTCATTAATAAAATTTTACAACCTCTTGCAATCTAGTCACTATTTAATTAATATTAAATGAACCTATTTAAAATTACCCAAATTCAGTTTCATCCTTTATTAAATTCATTATATATATTTTTCACAAACACTTGTCACGATAAATTTATCATAAATTAATTTAATTACCAAATTATTTTCCAAAATTAATTAATTAGTTAAAGCCTAACTAAAAATTCTAACCCAATTTCAATAATTCACTCAAATCTTCTAGCCCGTTTTTCGGGGTGTTACAGTGACTCTAAATCATAATTTGTAGTGGTGAGCTTCAAATGTTGCTCCATAGGAGTATCAACAGTTTTAACACCTCCAAGACCATTATCTTCTATCAATTCTAAAGCATATTTCCTTTGGTTCAAGAGAATACCAACTTTTGATCTAAGTATTTAAAACCCAAATGAAAAAAATCCTTCACTCTCCAAGATCCTTCATTCTAAAATTAAGATTCAAAATGCTTTTCAAGTTTGCAATTATTTCTGAATTATTTCCAGTCAATAGCAGATCATCCACATACATAAGAAGTATGACTATTTTTATTCCTTGTTTCTTTGTAAACAAAGAATAGTCATGCTTGCTCTGCAAGTAACCAGTAGTGATTAAAGCATCTGTTAACTTCTTATTTCAGTGCCAAAAAGCTTGCTTTAAGCTTTAAAGATATTTCTGCAATCTACAAACTCTCTGCTCTTCTTAGCTGTAAAATTCCTTAGGAAAAGACATGTAAACCTCTTCTTGAAGGACACATTGAAAAAATGTGTTATACACGTCCATTTGAAAAGGTGGCCAATCATTCATGGAGGCAAGAACCAAGACAATCCTCATAGTCAACAACTTTGTAATAGGGAAAAAGTATTATTGTAATCCATCCCTTCCTTTTGAGTATAGCCCTTAGCCACTAAACGGGTCTTATATCTCTCAACATCACCAAAGGCCTTAAATTTGATGTGGTAAACTCATTTGTAGTCAATGGGTACCTTTCCTTTAGGCAAAAGGACAAAAGACCAAGTGTTATTAGATTTCAAAGCCTGAATCACTTTCATAGCATCAACCCATAAAAGATTTTTAATGGCTTGAGAATAAGTAGCATGTTCAAAAAGAGAAAAAGTAGAAGAAAGAAAAGATTGAATTGGAAAAGGTAAATAAGAATAGGAAATAAAAGAAGAAATATGATACTGACCTGAAAAACTAGTGAAAGACTGGCCTGAAGAAGAAGATCGGCAAGATGCAGTGTAATCATGTAACCAATGTCGAGCCTGTAATCACTAATTTTTATCCAGCTTTATATATGTATATATTTTATGTTATTGTAATTGTTATTATTATTAAGGTTTAACAATTATTATTATTATTATTATTAGTGATTAATACTATTACTAATATTGTTATTATTACCAATTATTATTATTAGTATTAATATTATTTAGTATTATCATATTTGTTATTCAAATAAAAATAGATAAATAATAGTAGCCCAATTAATTTAGGCTTTAGGGTCACTTTTGTCCCTGTAGTAGTCTCAATTTATCAATTTCGTCCCTATGATATTTTTGCATCAATTTAGCCCCTGAAGTAGTCGAATTGCATCACCCTTTGTCCCTTGACTGATGGAAGTCAACATTGACCATTATGGTGTTGACGTGGCAGTTTACGATGTTGACGTGGTAGTCCAAGTGTGAAGATGACATGGTAGAGGGGAAAATTGATTTTTCAAGTGAGTTCGAGGAAAAATTTGATGTTCTGGTTAAGTACGAGGGCAAAATTGTTTTTTAGGTAAAAAAATATGAGTAAAATACTAAAATATTAAAACAACATAAAAATTAATAAAAATATTTTATTAATATATGACTAAAAATAAAATAATAAAAATATCTAAAAATAAGTAAAAATTATAAAATTAAAATATCACAAGCTAATAAATTATTAATTATTCAATAATTAAAATTTGAAATATTTATAAAGTATTAAAGAAATATAAAAACCTTCATAAAAATTTGGACGATTCTGGTTTTCTTTCTCTTCAAAGAATGTAAGGAAGATAGAATCTTAAAATAGGGTTAATGTGATTCTCTCAACCAAACAAAAATCCTCTACCCTTTTTGGTGCCCCTATCTCTCAATACTAAAAGCTTAAATTCTACACTCTAAGTCTAATTTCTAAATTACAAACCTTATACCCTAAAATTTAAACCTTTTACTTGATTAAATTTATACACGTACTTTTATGATTCATAGTCACTTTATATTGATAAAATTTTCAATTAGGGTTTAGGATTTAAGGTTTGTAATTTAGAGTTTGAGAGTTTTAGGGTTTGAAGTTTAAAAATTAGGATTAGAGCATACAATTTATTTTTAGTTTTAATTTTTGAATAATTTATAATTTAATAGATTCTAATATTTTAATTTTATAATTTTTATTTATTTTTATGTTTTAATTTTTATTTTTAGACATATATTAATAAAATAATTTTAAATGTTTTATTAATTTTTACATCATTTTAGTATTTTAATATTTTCTTAAATTCGTATCTTTACCTAAAAATCAATTTTGCCCATTTTCCACGTCATCTTCACACATAGACTGCCACATCATCACATGTAAAATGCCATGTCAGCATCGCTGACCTCCACGTCAACACTATAAAGGTCAACATTGGCTTCCGTCATTCAAGGGGCAAACGGTGATGCAATTTGACTACTTCAGGGGCTAAATGGATGTGAAAATACCATAGGGGCGAAGAAGATAAATTGAGATTACTACAGGGGCAAAAGTAACCCTTAAACCATTAATTTATAATGTTTGAGTCCATTACAAATGATAATAATATTACAGGTGGCCTATTTAAGCCCAAACTCACTTAAATCAGAAACCCTAAAGCCTATATAATCTATCCCTTTTTTCCTTCTTACAACTGACAATATTTGACCATTGGATCAGATCTGATCCAACGATCCAGATCAAACTGAGAGAGGCCATCCATCTACTCCCACATGCACGTGGTCTTTACCCGAGGCGTTTGGCGTCCTTCACGCGCCTGAACCGTTTCATCTTTTCCTTCTACGTGGCGCCACGACCGGTGATCGCGCCGCTACCGTACGGCCATCGATTTTCTCCCAACCATCGAGCAGGCAAAGAAATCATAAAAAATGGGGGGAGATGTCAGCTCGGAATCATGAATAGTGGATATATTTAATTTTACTTAAAATTGTAAACAATAGATCAGATGTAGGGGCAAAATAAAGTAATCCCATGTAAGAATATATAAGCAATGTAAAGTGAAACCCAATGTACTTAGATTCGGATGAAATAAAAAAAGAGCAAACATTTCGAGAGATATACATCTTCATTTTTTGCATTTGAAAACTGAAAGAAAAATAAACAAATGAGATGGGGGAAAGGTGATACCTTTCTCTATGTTCTAGGCCGCCGTTGCCTTCGATAGCCGAGGGTGGTGCGCCGATGAACAACACATGTCCATTTTCCTTCTTATCCCTTCGAAAAATTCTCGAGTTTTTAAAATAAAAAAGGGAATGGGGTTTTGTTTTGAAAATTCAAAGCTGGATTCAAGTTTAAGGTGTAAGTTTCAAGATCGCCGGCACTGGCGAGCGGTGGCCGGTGACGAATTGCGACGGTGGACGCAGCTGAAGGCCGATGAAATTTGGGGATGGTGGCAGTGTTCATGAGTTCCTAATGAACGCGTTTGAACAGTTGAGAGAATTCTAGAGGGCCTGCTTTTGATTCGTTTTTCAGAGAAAGAAGAAAATGAACTTTGTTTCTTTTGTTTGGGTTTTATACCCGTTCTAAAAATGGTTTTATTACCATTTTAAGGACCTCCGCCCCACATTAATTCTTTTCACAGTCCTTGAAGCATTCTAAAAGCTTTCAATTTCGTCCTCTCTCTTCGATTTTGGTCCGAAACCAATAGGTTAATCACCCTTTTAGTCCCTCTTTGTTGTTAATTTTTTTATTTCAGTCCTTACTTATTGTTTTAATTAATTTGTTTAGATTAAATTTGACATGGTATGTTGGTATTATCATTTACTGTTAATTGGGTTGATTTGTAATACCCATATTGAGATTCGAACCTATACAAGATGAGACAATATAAGTATCCTTAGCTATTAGGCCAATTAGTAGATCTCGAGTTAATTTAATTTTATATGGCATATTTATTTATTGTTATTACATATTTGTGGTAATTGTATTCTAATATATCTAATATGTCTATTTATTTTGTGCCATTTATTTTCTTATGTTATTTTACGCATACACTTTTGTTTGGCTTTATATAGCTTTTATGCGTTTTATATATTATGACATACCTAGGGTTTTTAAATGAATATATCCATAATACTATATGTTTTGGTCCATTTAATTTATGCATTTATTTTATTTGTTCCTTCTTATTTTATGCTTTATATTTTTCGCCCTCATTTATGTTTTTTTCTTTGTATGCATGCTTTTTGTTCTATTTATTTAGCCATCATATTGCTCATGCATTTTTAACATATTTATTTTGATCATGCATTTTTAATTGTTGCATTAGTTAGGCCTCAGGATTCAGGTATTCTATTAGAAGTGTCGTCCCGAGTCTCCAAGCGTCATCTTCTTTGGGTACCGTGAATTGCGAGGATATTTTTATATTCAAATCATATGCTCACGCATTTTAGGGATTAAATATTAAATTAGATTCAGATTTATAATTTTTTTTGGTAAATGTGATACGAACCCTTAGGCACCAATTTTTGGGCGTGGTGGGGGTGCGAACCCTTCCCCACTCGTAACCGACTCCCGAACTCAGTAAATCTCTGGTTTTGTTTTCCCGGTGCCAGATCTACCTTATCCAAGTGACAGGTGGCGACTCTAGTTGTTATTTTAAAATACGAGCTTTTTCCAAATTCCCCTGAAATCATAATTTTTCTAAAAGCGAGGGAAACAATTCGATAATTTTTTAGTCGCTACAGCATGGCGACTCCGCTGAGGAAAAATTTGTTTTCAAAAACAAAACAGAGAGTCAAGCCTTAGTCGGGTTCGTATCGTATTTAGTGAGAAAATTTTAAATTTGGTTTAATTTAATTTTTAATCACTAACCTTGTTTGTTTTACCGCTTCATATATCCGGTGTTTGATAAATTGTCATTCATGCATGAGTTCTTCTCTCGAGCTCCGTCCCTCAATAAGTGGGAGTAATTACTTTGTCTCATGGGGTGTTCATCTCCGTATGGTGTGGTAATTCACTTCTGGGATTTGGTCATTATATTTGGTGGGGTCCACACCCCTGTATGGTATATAGTTCGTATCTCCCCGAATCGATGTCCTAGCGATAGTTCGGATACCCGTTACTCTAGAACCGAACCGCATATAGTGGCCCGTAAAAGCCCACATTTTAGATCCATGCCGGAACTCTGCCCATTCAGCAATAACCCTATTAGGCTTTGTTTGGTTTATTTATGCCTTTGTTTGCTATATATGTCATGTATGTGCTTTAAATTGCTTTAATTTATTGCGTGGTTTATTTTTTCCATTTAATTTATTTAGTTTGTTTATTCAATTATTCACCGTACTAACTTCGTTTTTTCTGTGTTTCTTTTTTTTCATTTTGCATTTATTATCAATTTGCATATCATATCATACATAGGTGTTGATTTAAGAAAGGTCCAATTTAGAGGGCATTCGAGGTAGAAGAAAAGTCTGTGATGCCAATAGCGATAATGCTACAGTATCGGGTTGGGTCGATTGAAGACCAACAAAGAAAGAAGACAATTCGACAGTGAGATACGTATCTGGAAGAGAGACGATGTAGCTTGGATGCACTATTCGAGATCCGACTCACCCAGATCTACCAAAGAAGAGACCCTTGTCTACACTTTACCTGCGCAGGCTAGAAATCTTTCTGAAAGCCCCTAAATACATAGATTTTACCGTCATGGATCCTTCGAGCAACATAAGAAGAGAATAACGGGGTCACCTATCAGACCGAAGACGGTGTAGAGTGTGAGCTTTGCTTCACGAAGTCAAGATGTCAAGACGAGAAGCTAATTGTTATCTGTAATTTGTTATTTCAACTTCTTGTAATAAGGCATCTTCACCATTAATCGAACGTCTTTCTAAAGGACTATTTGTGAATCAACACCTTATTTGCATTCATTGCATTTTATACATATTATTTTTCTTTCTAGTCTTTTATTTATTTATGACACATTTTATGCATTAATTAATTAAATAATAAGATTTTTAGGGTTCGATGGGGTAATCTGAGAATCAGTTGAAGCTTTGTCATAGATGAAAGAATTGAACAAACACAAAGATCAAGACTCGAGCAACTAGAAGATAAATTTGAAAAAGAGGTTAGGAAGAGAGGAAGATTTGACATCTTCAAGGCAAATGAACTTTGTCTGATCCTTGATTTGGTCATCTTGCCTGATTTGAAGGTCCTTAACTTTGAGAAGCATGATGACACTAGCTGTCTTAGGATTTATCTACCCACATTTTGACCCATATAGTACTTGTGATTTCCATATGAGGGCACCGGGGCATTCCACCAGGAAATGTAGGTCGTTACTAGAAGAGATCAAGAATTTAGTTAGCGATGGAATCCTAACACAAGAGTTCATCCAGCGGTGAAAAATAGAAGAGATAGGGCAAGCTTACACCACTCTGAGAAGGCAAGAATAATTTGAAAATCCATATGCTTGGGTTTTATCTCTCTTCATTAAGATGTTAGTTTGATTACCCCTACATTTTTGTTCTCCATTTTTGAGAACAATACACAGAACAAACCCTACTGCTTAAGCCCTAAAGCGATAGGAATATTTCCTAAAGACACATATCTATTTATTTTTGTCAGAATGAAAAATTGCATTTTCTTAATTCATATTTAGAAAACATTTTTGCATTTCTTGATTCTTTAAACATTCCATTCATTGTGATAGGGTAGTTTTTGTTCTCCCATACACATATACGCATATTTTTTTGAAAAAGACATGCATATGTATATATCATTTTTATCAGGACCTTGAATTTCAATTGCAAGAGTATCTTTGATTCAAATCCAGAGATCAATTCTAAGATGCTTATGTTTAGAAGGAATTGAATGTTGTGAGGATATTGCAAACGCGAGCCTCTAATGATCTATTTAGGCCAACAAGGGAACAAAACGAGTGTAAAGGTAATAGGTAGATCGTATTTAGTGAATTCCTTCTCAAGCATTTGTCATTTAAGATCCTTGAGTCGAGTTCTACCCCTTGAAGACTTTCTCTGGATGTCTATGAATGGGACGGTGAATGACATTTTTTCATTTTCCAAGGAGGAAGAAATGAGACCACATACATTGGAACAAAGACCTAAGAATCATTAGAAATAAACTATTTATGCTCAAAGAGTCAGCTAAGCAAAAAGTTGAAAGTTTCCAACATCAAAGCCGAAGCAATCAAGAATGAAAGCACTAAGTTGAACAGTGCAATAAAGAGAAAGTAAGAGATACATAGGGAATCCACCACTCAGTAAATATCAATTTTGAAGACATGAAGGGTTGATCACATTTTTATAGAAGCACACATCAATGTATAGTCAAGACGCAAATTGGTCCAAATATGTATATTCCCAAATTTGAAGAAAGGAAATGAACTCTAGGGTGAAAACCCAAAAAATGGGCAGTCTAGAGTAATCCAAATAATAAAAAGAAAAGAATATTTTGTCTAAGCATGTCAAGCATAAGAATGAGGTTTTGATTGGAAAAATGATCATAGAGATTTGTATGTAATCCTTCATTCAAGTAAATATCAATTTTAAAGACATGAAGGGTTGATCACCTTTAAATAGAAATTGAGCATTAATATCCAGCCAGAATGTAAGCTGGTCTGAAGTTACAGAAGAAGGAAATGAACTCTAGGGTGAAAACCCAAAAATGGGCAGTCTAGAGTGATCCAAAGAATGAAAGAGATGAGAATATTTCATATGAGCATATCCATGTCAAGCAAGTATAGAAATGCAGTTTCACTTAACCTTGACCCATAGCCTACACTACGAGACTACAAAGACCATTTTGATCATACATAGATATCTAAGTTGGACGAGTCTGTCTTCAGATTACATTCTGCCTATAAGGGTTAACCTTTCTTCAATGAACGTTAAATTTCAAGTGCCTGATCGACACCAAAATGAGGGGATGGATGAGGCATGGTAAGTTAGTGAGATTAAGAGAGCCACCTTAAATGGGTTAGAAATTAGGTATGAGAATCGTTCCTCTCAAAAGCCTAATAGACCGAAAGCGACTACAAATGTGCATATATTGTCACAACAGTCAAGATATTTTAAGCATACGCTTCATTTGAGTTGATCTTTGATAATTTGAAGCAAATACGCTATTGCATTTGATATTTTGGGGCCAAACATTGGTTTTAAAAATGTTTGTCAATTTCTCCAAATTTTGATTTTAAAAATGTTTTTCATTTTTTTTAAAATTTAATTATTTTCTTATTTTGAAATGTACACAAGCTAAATGCCTTTTTGTATTACTTTATAATGAGAATTAAAGCATATGGACCTAGGGTTGATTTCCGCCAAGATGCTTTGATGAGTTCAATAAAGAAGATTGAATTTAAGGATGAGTTTAGGGAATCGAGGTAAATGCTTGCCCTAATGTTGAGATAGATTGAAGACTCTACATGTTGAGTCAAAGACAAGAAAGTAGTTGAGCCTAAGATTGAATGGGGCAAGGTTGAATATGAGAGATGACAAGAGTTCCTATATAAGAATAGTATAGGGACCAAAGGTATATTGGTTACGAGGAGGGGCAGTAACCTTGAAGATGAGAAAGATACTACCACGAAAGAATTGAAAGCATGTTGCTAAATCCGATTCGAGATGAGTATCCAATTGATGATGCTTTATTTGAGCGAATCAAATATGACAATAGAGCCCAGGAAAGAGTGGGAGCATTTTTGCATAACCCAAGTTGGGTGGGGCCATGTTACAAGCATAAACACTTCATGAAGTAATAGATTTTGTTTTGACCAGAAAAAGTCAACAATATCCTTTTCGAGAAAATACGAAGATTTAAGAGCATACTGCAAAGAAGCGAAGCAAAGAAAGCTAAAAATGACCTTTCAAGGGACAAAAGCTTGTTTCAACAATTTTGAAAATTTCATGCATCATATGTAGTTAGGCATCCCTACATTAGGAGCATGCTAACTTAAAAACATTTTACTTATTTTAACAGGTATTCAAAGACTAGTAAAGACTTGGATCTGCAACTTCATGTTGAAGAGTTAGATACCTTAAAGATTTCTCCTTCAAGTAGTCTCAAAGCGAGATACCATTTTTTCTTAAAATCAATTCCTTTATTTTATCCTCCCATAATATTTTTCTTAAAATTAAATTCCTTAATTTTATCATTCCATAAAGATATTTTCCTTAAAACCAAATTCCTTAATTTTATCCTTCCATAAGTATATCTTCCTTAAAACCAAATTGCTTAATTTTATCTTTCCATAAGGATATTTTTCTTAAAACCAAATTCCTTAATTTTATCATTCTATAAGGATATTTTTCTTAAAATAAAATTAATTAATTTTATCCTTCCATAAGGATATTTTCCTTAAAATTAAATTCCTTAATTTTATCCTTCCATAATGATATTTTTCTTAAAACCAAAATCCTTAATTTTATCCTTATATAAGGATATTTTTATTAAAATTAAATTCCTTAATTTTATCCTTCCATAAGGATAGTTTTGCTTAAAAAAAATTCCTTAACTTTGTCATTCCATAAGGATTTTTTTCTTCTTAAAATCAATTTCTTAATTTGATCATTGCATAAGGATAGTTTTTTAAAAAACAAATTCCTCAATCTTATCATTCTATAAGGATATTTTTCTTAAAAACAAATTCTTTAATCTTATCATTCTATAAAGATATTTTTCTTAAAATTAAATTCCTTAATTTTATCATTCCATAAGGATATTTAAAAAAAAAACAATTCCATAATTTTATCTTTCCATAAGGATATTTTTCTTAAAATCAAATTTTCAGTTCTTCCATAAGGATGTTTTCTAAACACTAAGATTTAAGCGCTTGCAGCTCAAGGAATCTACCGAGGAAAACCAAAAGGTTCTAGAAGAACTCGCGATTCCAAGGCTACAGACGGGGAAGTAGGATAAAAATTACTGCTAATGATCTTTGATTTATTCTCGTTTCACAAGAATGAGCAAAGAGGGGCATCTGTAATCACTAACTTTTATTCGGCTTTATATATGTATATATTTAATTTTATCTTAATTGTTATTATTTTTAAGGTTTAACAATTATTATTATTAGTGATTAATACTATTACTAATATTATTATTACCGATTATTATTAGTAGTATTAATATTATTTAGTATTATCATATTTTTTATTAAATAAAAAATAGATAAATAATAGTAACCCAATTAATTTATAATGTTTGAGTCCATTACAAATAATAATATTGCAGCTGGTCCGTTTAAGCCCAAACTCAATTAAATCAAAAACCCTAAAGCCTATCTGATATATCATTTTTTTCCTTTTGCAGCCAACAAGATCTGACTGTTGGATCAGATCTGATTCAACAATCCAGATCAAACTGAGAGAGGCCATCCATCTACTCCCACGCACACGTGATCTTCACATAAGGCATTTGGCATCTTTCACGCGCCCACTCGCCTGAACCGTTTCATCTTCTCCATCCATGTGGCGCTACGGTCAGAGATTGCGCCTTCACCCTACGACCATCAATTTTCTCCCAACCACCGAACAAGCAAAAAAATCATAAAAAATAGGGGGAGATGTCAGTTCGGAATCATGCTCAGTGGATCCATTTAATTTTACTTAAAAATGTAAACAATAGATAAGATATAGGGGAAAATGCAATATCATGTAAGAATATATAAGCAATGTAAAGTGCAACCCAATGTGTAACACCCTCGACCCGGGTGTCACATTTGGGCCTCAAGCCCAAACCACTAACATGAAATTTTGAGCTAGTTTAGCCCAATCCATAAAACAATTTCCATAAAACCATTGAAGCCCAATAACTTAACCATAGATATTAGTTTTGAAAATGTTTACAAGAGAGCTCCATTTAAAATTACATTATAAAAACTTTTGACTCACATTTAAAATCCAAAACACAAGATACAAGTATACAATAGGGTCTTGCAAATACATAGCCTAAAGACCTATGTATTGTACTCAGGTGAGACGAGGCATTGGAATCCTTCACTGATGGTGCTCCTCCAAGCAACGTGCCGAACCTACTAACATGCGAACAGAAACAACAATTCTGAATGATGAGCTAACAAAGCTCAGTGGATAGACTTCCACTCAACCATGCTTCGTGCAAATCATAAATATGAGCATGTAACTAAGATGACAACATGGCAATTAAACATCATGCAAATGTGACGCTACCTCTAGCCGCCTAACCACATAGCAGCCACAAGAGAACATGGTTTCTCAAGCATGGGCCCTTAACCATAATATATATATATATATATTCATGAGTGAACACATGCTCTCATCACAATAATCATCATACATAGCACACATGGCCCAACCATACTCATAACATGGCAATATAACATCATATAAATATGGTGCTACCTTTAGCCATCAAATTATATAGCAATCAAGCATTGTACCAGAATATATGAGTGATGCTCGCGTCCACTAAGCATCGGGATCATACACTCATGCTCAGAATCTCTCATCAAGCGTATAAGTATCATACCATAATATAGGAGTGCGGCCCGCGACCACTAAGCATCGGCATACATACACTTTGAGTGAAGCTCGGTTCCACTGAGCATCGGGATACATACACTCTTTGGGGTGAGGCCCTATACCATTAAGCGTCAAGATTGTACACTCGTGCTCAGAATCTCTCTTCGAGCGTATAAGTATCATACCATAATTGTTGTCCATTCCTGCAATAATACTCAACTAAGTATAATTAAGAATAACCATATTATTCTAAGCACTTTATTATAATTCAGTTTATTTATGCATGAAGAATTGTAACTGAAAATAATAATGGCAATGCCTCTTTATGAATAAACAAGGTAAAACAAAAGTTATTTACAATCATCTTATGATTGGTCTTTGGGCATGCTCTAACAATCTCCCACTAGAACTAAGACTAATCACTCATGTATCTAATACCAAGTGACTTAGTGTGACGATCATGCTTCTGCTGCGTCAGAGGCTTTGTCAATGAATCGACAGTGTTATCATCTGTTGGTACTTTACATATTTCCACATCTCCTCTATCTATGATTTCTCGAATAAGATGGTAACGCCTAAGTATGTGTTTGGATCGTTGGTGAGATCTGAGTTCTTTTGCTTGTGTGATGGCTCCATTGTTATCACAATGTAGATATATAGCATTCAAAATGCTTAGCACAACCCCTAGTTCATATATGAACTTCTTGATCTTAACACACTCTTTTGCAGCATCACATGCTACAATATACTCAGCTTGGGTTGTAGAATCAACTATTCTATCTTGCTTTGAACCTTTCCAGCTCATAACGCTTCTATTAAGGTAGAACACAAAACCTGATTGCGATCGTGAATCATCCTTATCGGCTTGAAAGTTGACATTAGTATAGCCTTTTATACTTAGCTCTTCATCACCTCCATATATTAGGAATGTATCTTTAGTTCTCTTACGTACTTAAGGATGTTTTTAACTGCGACCTAGTGACCTTCACCGGGATCTACCTGGTATCGACTTGTCATACTTAAAACGTACGATATATTTGGACGAGTACATAGCATGGCATACATGATAGATTCAATTGCTGAAGCATATGGAATCTTACTCATTCACTCTCTTTCTTGTTGTGTTGAAGGACACATTTCCTTCGAGAGTGAAATTCCATGTCTCATAGGTAAGAACCCCTTTTGGATTCTTCCATACTGAATCTTTTCAGTACTTCTTCTATGTATGTATTTTGAATCAGTCCTAGGAGTCGTCTTGATTTATTTCTATAGATCTTGACTCCTAATATGTATGTTGCCTTACCCAAGTCTTTCATGGAAAAACATTTTTCCTAACCAAGTTTTCACAGACTGTAAGCTAGATATGTCATTTTCAATTATTAATATGTCATCCACATACAATACCAAGAATATGATAGTGCTCCAACTAATTTTCTTGAAACACATGACTCATCTTCATTTTTGATAAAATAAAAACTCTTTGATTGCATCGTTAAAATGAAGAATCCAAATTCTAGAAGCTTGCTTCAATCTATAAATGGACCTTTGTAGCTTGCATATTTTTCGACATCTTTTGGATCGACAAAACCTTAAGGTTGTGTCATGTACATATCTTCATCTAGTTTTCCATTCAGGAAAGTGGTTTTGACATCCATTTGCCATATCTCATAATCATAAAATGCATCTATCACAAGTAAGATCTGGATGGATTTAAACATAGCAACATGTGAAAATGTTTCATCATAGTCTATACGATGAATTTGACCAAAACCCTTAGTGACTAATCGCACTTTGTATGTTTGTACATTACCATCCATGTCGATTTTCTTTTTGAAAACTCATTTGCTGTAACACTTCAGTTTTGGGCCTAGTGGTTTTGAAGGTTAGATTAGACGGTCCGGTGGACCGGGTTAGAGATTCGAATCGATTATGGGATCGTATATTTTTACAAGGGATAAAAATATTGAAAATGTTCTAAAATATTTATTAAATATATATTGATTTTTGGTAAAGTCGATTTCGGAAAATAATATTGGGAAATTGGACATTTCGGGTTAGTGACCAAAATGTAAAAAGTGAAAACTATTTTTAGTGACTGTTTTGTAAAATGGTTAAAACTTAAAATCTATAAGGATCTATTAAGTCTAAATGTTTTTATCAGATTTCTCTCTTAATTGGATTAGATTTAAAGTGTTTTAATTAAATGATTAAAGAGGATTTATTAAAAGGATGGTAGTTATTTCTTAAAAACAAATTTGACGTAACTTTTCTCTCTTGAGTTTCTCTCAAAATCTCTTCAGCCAAACATCTATTTTCTCAGTAAATATTTGAGATAATGATCTTGTTTTCTTAAGCTAATGATTTCTAATGGATTTCTCAACTTGTTTCCTCAAAATCTCATTGATTTTCCTTTGATTCTTTAGTGTAAAAACCATCCAATTGAGAGAGTTCTCAATATTTGGAGGTGAGGTTTTCTCTTCTCCTTTAATGATGGTTCTTTATTGAAATTTCCAAGTTCTTAATTCTTTACAAATGATTTGTAATTAGTGTTGTGGGTTTAATTGAAGAGAAATGGTTTAATTGAGATTTAATTGAGGTAATTATGAGATCTTCGTTTTAGATCTGTTTTGTTGAGTTTATGATGAGGTTATATCATGATTTTGATTTCTTATGATGATAATGGATTGGTTTTATCAATAGAATCCCGAAATCAAATGAGTCTCTAGCTGTTTGAGTTGCTAGTTATGAGTTTTTGAGGTGTTGTGGGTGTTTATTGGTTGCTGGAGGTATAAGGATGTTATGAGATGGTTTTTAGATGTCTTTTGATGTTAATTTATGTTTGGAAGTGTTAGGTTATGGCTGGGTTATGTTTTGGATGTGGATCAAAGTTGTTTCGGTTGTTTCAGATAGGTGTTTTGATAGTTTTAAGCAAGCCAATGTTGAGGAATTGATTGCTGGGGTTTTGAATGCATTATGATGCATTAAGCCTCTATTATAATGTGGTTAAAATAGGGGAGAACGTTTTGGAAGCTACCGGTGAAGCTTTGGAGGCTTCAGATGCTTGATTGCGCATCGACGAATCGAGGTTTCGCGTGTCGGTGAGTGAGAATGTGTTTTCCAGATTTGGAATGGTTTAAAAGGTGGTTTTAGGGAGTTTAAATCTAGTTTGAAACGCTGTTTTAAACTCATAAGTAAGTACAAAGGATTTTCTCTCTCGGTCGTGCTTGTTTTACGAAATGATTTATGTACTTGTTTTGATTTACATGATTTCCACTGTTGAAGCATGATTTCAAATATGATGTCTACTATTTTTTATAAAGTATTGATGAAGGATGCATTGGTTAATGATCCTTGTAAGTATGATTTATACTTGTGAAAGCATGGTTTGATGCTTGGGTATGTTTTGGTAAATTAATTTCAAAAACAGTGAGGTTCACGGCTAATTGTGAATTATATTGGTAAGTGATGGTATGAAAATAGTTTTAAAACGTAATTGGATATATTTAGCATGCTATAGGGTTGAGTGCACTGTAAAATAAGTCACCTTGGACGTAGAAGGGTTGATATGGGTACCAAACACTCCGTCCAAGTACCCTAACGATTGAGGAGTTTATGGTACCGAAAACTCTCGTTAGTGGGTTATACATCTATTGATGAGTGGTATTGAGGGGTTGATATGGGTACCGAATACTCCACAATGGGTGTCACAATGGCTGTGGGGTTTATATTGTACTGAATACTCCCGTGTATGCACCTTGTGTTGCCGGTGAGAATGTATGAAGTGTTGGGAGAAAACTTGTGAATCCGCGTATTCGATGTTGTGTTTTGTAAATGGAGCTTGTTGATGATCACTTGTGAGCGAATATAATTGTTAATGTATCATGTGTTGTATAATGGATTTAGGGTCACATCGGTCGGTTAATTGGGAAATGAAACGAGAGATATAATTCAACCTCCCCAGGAAACCGCGAACTTCCTTCTGAGCGTGGGGTGGTGAGAGATCCTGAATGGCTTTCACTTTATCCGAATCGATCTCAATCCCTCTTCTGCTTACCACGAACCCTAGGAGTTTTCCAGAGGTAACGACGAAGGTACATTGGGCAGGATTGAGCCTCAGCTGGTACTTCCGTAGCCTTTGGAATAGTTTTCTCAAGTTCTGTAGGTGCTCCTCCTCTGTTTGGGATTTGTAAATCATGTCGTCCATGTATACTTCTATTTCTTTGTGCATCATGTCATGGAAAAGAGTCACCATTGCTCTTTGGTATGTTGCCCCTGCGTTCTTTAGCCCAAACGACATCACCCGATAACAAAAAGTGCCCCACATGGTTATGAACGTAGTTTTCTCCATGTCGTTAGAGTCCATCTTTATCTGGTTGTACCCTGAGAAGCCGTCCATGAATGAAAACCATGAGTGTCCTACAGTGTTGTCAACCAGCGTGTCAATATGTGGTAAGGGGAAGTTGTCTTTAGGGCTGGCTCGGTTTAGATCCCTATAATCTACACACATACGAACTTTCCCGTCCTTCTTTGGTACTGGTACAATGTTTGCAACCCATTCAGGGTATTTGGCTACCTCCAAGAAACCAGCATCAAACTGTTTTTTTACTTCTTCCCGGATTTTTAATAACATATCTGGTCTCATTCTCCGAAGTTTTTGCTGTATTGGTTTGCACTCCGGCTTTGTTGGCAATTTGTGTACCACTATGTCGGTATTCAACCCTGGCATATCTTGATAGGTCCAGGCGAAAACATCCTTAAATTCCTGAAGTAGGGTTATCAGTTCGTGCTTGGTTTTCGAAGAAAACGTCGTCCCTATTTTTACTTCTTTTCTCTCTTCTTCAGTCCCCAAGTTTACAACTTCTGTTTCTTCTTGGTGGGGCATGATCTGCCTTTCTTCGTTGGCCACCATTCTCTTCAACTCTTCCGGGACCTCACATTCTATCTCATCATATTCTTCCTTAATTCCTTCTGAGATCTCAGGGCATTCAAAATTCACTCCAGGATTGGATCCGGTATCATTCATATAGTCAATCATGAGCGACCTGCATTAAATGAGAATGAATTGTATTGGGAAGAAGACGGCTTTATATGAAGGGACTGAACATGAAGAATGCATGAATGAAATAAATGAAATTTTGGTCATTCAAGAAAGTGGGGATATTTTCATTTCAACAAAAAGTTAACATAGGTGCCCTATACAAGAGATCCCCATTGTTTATGGGCAAAAACAAAAGGTTGATTCGGAGCATTACTCTGATCTATTCCTAAAAACCACAGGTAGATCAATGCAGCTCCATTTATCAAGCGTTTCCCCGGGACGACAGGGGCGGATGCTGGTCAACATTTTGCTGCCTTGGTCCTTTCCAGCTATCATGTTGATGTACATCCCTTCAAGTGATTCATTGAATATCTCCTCCTGGTTGAGTACGTCATTTTCCTTGATTTCCTCTTCAACTTCTTGACCTGGCCGGTAAAATCCTCCGGAGACAAAAGTGGTTTTCAGACTAGGAAAAGACATTGGTCTCCACGGAATGTCTTCTCCTTTAAATATGGCTTTTCTTTGCTCTTGTTTTCTCTGTTGGACACTTGGTTTGTAACCCAGCCCAAAACGATTCTTCTTGGTTATCATACTTTTGGCTCTTAGGTTCCCTTGTAATTTCTTCCCCAACCCCCTTCCTACTTTGGCTCCTCGGCCCAAAGTTTCTGCGACGGTCATCTTGGTACAATTAGATAACCTGGGATAGGGGATCCGAATTCCCTTCGAAACGAACGTGCTATTCACTAGTTCTAATGCTCGGAACGAGCATTCTGCAGCATCCTCGTCATTTTGATTATAGGGGGCATCCGATGTCACTGAAGCAACAATTTCCTGCTCAGCCTCTACTGTGACCAATTTGCCTTCGACTACAAATTTTAATTTCTGATGCAATGATG
Organism: Hibiscus mutabilis; assembly: GCA_019671005.1. Lineage (NCBI taxonomy): Eukaryota > Viridiplantae > Streptophyta > Magnoliopsida > Malvales > Malvaceae > Hibiscus > Hibiscus mutabilis. The sequence goes on from CM033725.1 coordinate 45,575,214, forward strand.
AGGGGACAACTCCTGCGGAGTGGATCCATGGCCTTCCCAATACGCAGCTGTAAGATGGTTTTATGTCCATTACCACAAAATCGATCACATACTCAGTTGGTCTGATCAATAGAGGCACCTCAATTTTCCCTATTGTTCCTCTTTACGTACCGTCAAAGGCTCTTACTGAATTGTGGCAGGGCTTTAGGTGAGAACCATCTATTGGTAGTTTCCGCAGGGTCACCATAGGCAGGACGTTCAATGCTGACCTGTTGTCAATCAGTACGCCAGGTACTACATACCCTTTGCAGTGAGTTGTGATGTTAAGGGCTTTGGTGGACCCTATTCCTCCCTCGGGGATCTCATCATCACTGAATGTTATATGATTATAGGCAGTGATATGCCCCACTATCCTGTCCAGATTTGTCACAGAAATATCCTGGGGCACAAAAGTTTGATTTAGTACTTTTAATAGTGTCTCCCGGTGCTTTTCTGAACTCAAGAGTAATTCCAGTACTGTGATCATAGCCGGTTGCTTTCGTAGTTGTTCCACTACGTTGTACTCGCTATGTCTCAAGAACTTCAGAAATTCATTGGCCTGGGCCTCAGTTATCGACTCATTCATCTTTGGGGGTGGTTCTTCTCCAAATATCTGCGTGGGGCTAACTGTTGTATTCTTTCCCTTATCTGCTTCAGCTGCTCTCAAAGCCTCAGAGGAATAACATATGCCGCTCCTTGTGAAATGGCCCACCTCACCAACATTTACATCACTCTGGCTTTGTTGGTCTTTTAGCGTAGGCTCTTTTACCTGACCATGTTCTGGCTTTTCTGGCGTGGTCACATTTATAGCATAATTCCAGGGGGTTTGCCGCATATCCTTGAATGGGAACGGGGATGGTGCTGAAATGATGATCTTGGGACTTATCTTGTTGGTTTCTCCTTGGGAGGCACCTGCATTCCCTGGCCTGGAAGAGATGATAAAAGGTCCGTCATATGTACGTCCGACCCCTTCTTTCCCATGGGCTCTTCGAAGAATTCTATTTGCTTTTCATTCATCAATTGCTGTACCAATCTCTTGAACTCATCGCACTCTTGGATGTCATGCCCTTCATTCTGATGGAATTCGCAATACACTCCACATCCCTTCTGCCTTATTATCATGCCTTTGTCGATCACACGGGCCACACATAACTTGAAATACCCACCGTAAAGGAGATTTGATTTCAGACACATCATCCTTAATCTTCCTGGTAAAGTATTCTTCAGTAACATTTACTCCTCTGTTCCCATGATTAGGTAGCGGGTTAGTAGCTACACTTTGTTCTTCAAACTTCAATATCCCAGAATCGATTAAATTCTGCACAAGTTTTTTGAAGGCAAGGCAGTTCTCGATGGGATATCCAGGGGCACCGCCGTGATAGTCGCAATGCGCGTTCGGATTATACCAAGAAGGGAATGGCGGCTTGAAAGGAGTAACGATGTATGGACGGACCAGGTCTGCTTCATACAACTGGGAATAAAGCTCTTAGTACGAAACAAGTAGGGGAGTGAAAGTTTTCCTCTCTTTCTCTTTTCTAGAGGTTCTCTCCTCTCTTTGTTCAAGTTTTGTGCTTTTCCCACTGGTGCTTGTGGCTGTGAGACTGTAAAGTTCTTCAGGGTGGTGTAAGTGCTGGTGGCGTTTACTTCATTCTTCTTGCTATATTTCCGAGACCCTTCCCCGCTATCAATTCTACCACTCTTAATTGCCAATTCAAGGGACTCCCCAGTCCTAATTAAGTCAGCAAAACACTGTGTTGTGTTATTAATGAGGCGATCAAAGAGTGCCCCTTTCAATGTATTAACAAATAACGACGTAATTTCATGTTCCGGGAGGGGTGGCTGAATTTGGGCGGCCACTTCCCTCCACCTTTGAGCGTATTGCCGTAGACTTTCGTTGGACTTCTGCCCCATATTTTCCAACATAATTCTACTGGGGGTCATATCTGTTACATGCTTATATTGCTCAATGAAATGCTCTCGACAGATCTTTCCATGTCTTAACATTTGCCTTGCTCAACTGGGTGTACCACCGTAACGCCGCTCCGGTTAGGCTGTCCTGGAAACAGTGGATCAGTAGCTTTTCGTCCTTAAGGTAGGCCGCCATCTTTCGACAATACATTGTTATGTGCACGGAAGGACACGTGGTTCCATCGTATTTGTCGAACTCTGGTGTTTTAAATTTTGGCGGTAGGACAAGATCGGACACCAGACTTAAGTCGCTAGCGTCATTTCCTGACTCTTCCATAGATTGTAACGTTTTAAATTTTTCCTCCATGAGGTGAAACCTCTCATCCTACTTTTTCTCTACCTCTGTCCTGATCCTTTCGACCACATTCAGGTCTGGCACCTCCTCTTCATAGAGTGCTTCAGTGTCGAGGGGTTGAGTTTTAGGTGCCCCTATCTGAAGACTAGCTGACATTCCTGCAGGGTTGATATACATCTTTCTAGCCGGATTTGGCGCAGCTGGTTGAACCTTATAGTGAGCTGGGGTACCCTCTAACTCTTGAACGGTTTCTCCTTCCATTCTTTTTCCAAGACTTTTAGCCAACAGTACGGTTATGTCGGATACTATCGATGCTTGTGACTGAGCAATCTGGTCACTGAGGCTTCTTTGAGCCTATTCAAGCCTTGCCTCAAGCTCTCTTTGCCCCTTTTCTAGACTAATTATCCTGTCTTCTATGAGCTTGCTTTGTAATCGGGTAAGGTATGGATGATGAATGATTGCAGGTTAACTACACACTGCCACAATATTCATAACGTTAATATGGTTGCAAGAAAATAAATGCATGTATAATGATGCGAATGTCATGATGCAATGCAAGAATGTATGCAGATAAGGTATCGATTCATTTGGTAATCACCCTTTTGAACTACTTCCACGGGAATTAAAGGGTCTAGATTACAACAGAGTTCGTATTACAAAATAAAGATTCCTAATACAAAAGAGCTAATTACAACACAGAGTCCTATAGATAAGCCCTAGCTCTATCTCCTAATCTTCCAATTGCTTTGAGCAACTTGATGAACCTGGGAGCTTCTTCCATTTTTGGGACTATGAAAGGTCGGAGTGTTTCAGCCTCGACGGCCAAATCATTCACATGCCTGGTGACTCGTTGTATGTCCACCATCAGGTTTGCGTAATATTGGTCCCTATCTTGTACCATCCGGGCAGCGTCACGCAGTCTCCTTTGCAAATAAGTGTCCCCTCCGGCTGTAGCCTCCTCGAATACACTAATTCTTTCCTTGTAATCCTCAACAGTTGCTTCGAGGGACTTAATTCGTGCTCGTAACACGCCTACTTCGCGCTCTCTTTCTTGTAGCTCAGTGAAGCCATTTCTCTGGCAGTACGTTCGAAGGGAGTATTCAACTTCCGCCACCTTTCCTTTCAATTCGCCATTCTGACTTTGGCTTTGCTCCAGACTTTGAATAGTGTCATCATACAACTTTTGCATCTCTAACAGTCTATTCCGGCTACTCATGGACTTTCTTTTCCATACGGTGACGTTTTCTCTCTCATGATGGACAACTTGTTTTCCCTTGTTGATTTCTTGCCTGACTCTTTCCTTTTCTTGGTCAATGGCATTCTTGGAGGACCGTTTTTCTTCCTCCATAGCCGACCGACAGCTTTCTATCTCCTTCTCGATCGCTCTCTTGCTGATTTCTCGTTATTCTTCCACCAAACGGATACCATTCATTCATTCTTTTTCCATAACTATGAATTTACTTCGGCCGACCTTCTGTATTTTTGCTTGTAGTAGAAGGGCATCTTTTTGATAAAGAGCGCTCTTGCCGCTCAAATCCGCATTTAATTTCTTCAACTACCTAATGATCCCGTCCCGTTCGTCAACCTCTAAGCTTGCCTTATAGAGCTCGCTCGCATGTTGAGTCTGTTGGATGTCCATTTTCCTTTTAATTTCTTCGAGTTCATTCCGTAAGATGTCAGTTTCAGACGGTACCACCCTTGTAAGCTCCTCGAGCGAAACTGTTGGTCCTTGATCAAATTCAAGAATCACATTATTAACCCTCAAACGTCTCCAAAGATCGTAGTCTGGGGTAGTCATGTGCTCGGTATCTCCTTCCACCCTGATCCGGTAACAATGGTCCCAGGCCCTCATGATGGTCTGAATTTTTCCTTTGAACTCCCCTTTGAAAAGAAATTCAGTTTGGCTTAACCTAGCGGTATTTGGAATGAACTGTCGCGATCCGAACTGTCGAGACACCAAAAGCGGAGCACAGGCAATCCCTCCGTGCAATCCCAACATCATCAGCCAGTTGAAATCGCCACAACTGTATAGGAAGTAATTAACTTTACCGAGCCATGGGACCCTCCATGCTATGTCTTCGTCTTGAATGTTCCTGAAGAAACTAGTCCACATTTTTGTTTTCAAGTCCTCTCGCCATTCTTTTGCTAAGTACTCCCGTAAAGGTGAAAAACCTTGGAAGGATATCCCCGGCAGGACCCTCGTCGGTGTCTTCCACATGTGACTCTGAATCCATACCTGTAACAGCTGTGCACATCCTCGAAAACGTCCTTCTTCATGCTTCTGGCTAGCATTTAAGGAAATGAAGGTCTCGGCCAAGATTGCTGGTACTGGGTTTGCTTTCCGTTTCACACGCTCAAACAAGTCCAGAATGGCTATGTCAATGTTCCCAAGTACTCTTGGAAAGATCACCAAGCCATATATTCCTAAGGTGAATAGGTCCATCTTCTTTGCCTCGTCTGGATGTGTCGGTATGATGCCCCGAATACTTTCCCATGCAAAGACTGTATTGTCTCCTCGGAGTTGAAGCTGGCCATTAACCCAATCGTCACTCATTCATGCAAAGGTTTTGAGCTTCGCAGTGTAATTCTGATTCCTCGGAGGCTTCGCGTAGATCCAATCTTCCTGAATGTTCTTCTGGTTAAGTAAAGCAGTGTATTCTTCTACTGTAGGCATCATGTCCTGCCCATTGAAGGTGAAGCAGCAAAAGGCCGGATTCCAGAACTGGACAATAGCTCGGAGCAGGGGCTGGTTAACCCGAACATATAACAGTTGTGCAATGTTGCCATAACTATCGCAGAACAAGTCCTGTAGTCTTCGGTCCCATCTTTCCCAAATGCTTTGAAGATCCCATAAGTTGTTCATTTGAGACTCACATAGGTGTACCCTGCTATTACGCTGCGTTCGTTTCGCGAATTGTCCCCTTGGGTTTTTCTGGTTGACCTCGACCAATGTCTGACTGACAAATTAAGCTCTTCTTTCCTAAGACACATTTTTTCCATGGTGAAAGACTTTCTGATCGGGCAAACCACTTGATCCAGTACCTTTATGTGATGCAAATGTATGATGTATGGAAAAAAACAAAAGCGAAAAAAAGAAAACAAGTCGATGCAGATAAAATTAATAAATATATAAATAAAAGGACAAAATTAAACAGAATAAACACACAAAACAACCCTATTTATCCCGTCTAAAACCTAAGGTTATCCGCATGGCTCTAAATGGGTAGGTTTCTATGTATTCTCTACATGCAGTCTTGGTTCTAGGAGGTACCCGAATTGTCATTGTTGTCCTCTACTAAGAGTAGCAAGGCCCCCGATCATCACCCATTATAGGCTCCTTTCAACCGGGTTCAATTCAGGGGGACCCATTCGCTTATGCCCGTCTGATTTAAGGGCGATATCCTTACGAAAGCATAAGGTACTCGAGCCCCGAAGGTACTTGCTAGGCCCATACGGGAGAACGATATCTCCACGAAAGCATTAGCGTTTTCCCCCACTTAAAAAATGGGTTTATATGCCATATTTTAAATGCGTTAAAATAAATGCGCAATTATAACCGAATGTTAATTTAATAGTCACTTTAACCCGGAATTTCTAATATTAATAAAGCGGTAATTATTTTAAAAAGCTTGACTCTCTTCTTGTTTTGAAAAACAAAAAATTGTCCCCAGCGGAGTCGCCATCTGTAGCGATGTCCTTTTTCACTAAAAAACGTGGATTTTCGAGGTGTTTGTGATTTTTCGGGTATAAAATATTTATTCCGTGGGGGTTTTAAAAAACCGCATTTTATTTAAAAATTGGAGTCGCCACCGGCCACTTAGGTAGGCCGGACACCATAAAACCAGAGATTTAAAAAAACTTTGAGTTCGGGAGTCGGTTACGGATGGGGAAGGATTAGCACCCCCACACCGCCCAAAATTGGTACTTTAATAATTACCGCTTTATTAATATTGGATTTTCCGGGTTAAAGTGACGATTAGTTTAAAATTCGGTTATAATTGCGAATAAATTTTAAAGGCCTCGTTATCCGAGAATAAACGCCCAACCACTATCACTATGCCTGATACTGGCCCCGTTTACACTCGGATAAAAGGACACCGCATTGACAACTTATATTCCATTATGCAAACTTAACCAAAACAAATTATAAACAGATAAACATTCACTTTAACATGGTACTAAAAACCTAAAACATGGATATCATAATATTAGATGAAAATGAAATACATGAGCAACAAAACATATCATATCGGGTAAAAAAAAACAGAGCAACAACATAGACCCCAAAAAGCAAAAAAACTTCCAAAAAACAAATAGTTGATTACAACATGTTTGAACACATAAAGAAAACAACAATGCAAAATATATATGACATACATATAATATGGCAAAGTACTAATAAATCCAAGAAAAAACGAGCATGCATTTAGTATTCAACACGTTATGTAACCTACATACATAAAATAAAAACATGGTATTATATATGACAAAATAAAACACACTAATATGTAGCCTAAAAACAAGAAAAGGGCATAGAAGTCCATGTTAACATACAAAGACATGTTACATGCAAAGAAACTAAGACAACACCTAAAATATACATATACAAGTACGATGCATACATGAATTAAAACACAGAAAGGCATGATATCACCAACTAAATTTGTATCATAAAAGAACATAGAAACATGCTAAAAACAGTACCAACATGCCCAGAACATAAGGAAAGTTAAATGGCACAATTACTTGAAACACTGAAAAGGACTAACATAAAATAAATGGAAAACAAACGGGCAGAAACAACAAATAAAAGAATACATTTTAGGATTCGATTATAAACCGAGTCAAACTTAAAGGGACTAAAGCTGTAAAAAACCCATGCGGCAAGCTCGAAATGGAAAGTTTGAAAACGCGGAGTGACTGGTGAGGTAATTTCACCATTTAAAAACTGATTCAGTTTAATCTGGGGGTTGGATTGCAAGATTTCGAAATATGAGGAGGACCAGAGTTGTAAATATCCCCTGCTGCGAGAAAAAAATGAAAATATCGAAAACGCGGGGGGATTTATTACAGAATTTCACCGTTTCACAAAATAAAAACACCTATAAAATCCTTTTCTTCGGCCCAGACTCAAAATTTTCCCCATTTTATTTCAAAACCGATTTTATAATAACCCAGCCTTTCATTTTCTTTCAACCCTTCCCCTGAACCTGTGATGAACCCAGAAACCGGCGGCCAACCGTCGTCCTCTCCACCGCCGACAGCCGCTAGCCGACACTGGTGAACCCCCAAAAAACACCAAAACGAACCTTACTTCAACCTAAAATCGAATCTGAACTTGGATTTGAAGAAAAAACTCTTCTTTGTCCTAGATCTAAGAAAATAAGAAGCGAAAACAATATATATATATTTTTATCGAGACCGAAGGAACATCTTCCCCTTTTAGTCGGCTCACCAGATTAAGGCTTGTTGCCGATAGAGGAACTGACCATCGAAGGTAAAACCTCACACTCCTTTTCCTTTGTTGTTTTTAGAACACATACATGCATGCAACATTCAAGATGGATGGATACCTTTGTATGATCTCTGTAAGTTTGAGAAAAGAACGAAAGGATGAGACTTGTTTGTATTTCTAAAAAAGTGGGTTACAACTGAACTGCCTCTTTTCGTTTTTTTGAGTTACATATATCTCTCTGCCTTTCTGTTTTCTTAGACTAGTACATAAGATATCTTCTTTTTCTGATGTCTTTCTGTGTTTGCGTCTTTGGCATGTCCGGCCATACTTGGTGGTTGGTACGGCCGGCATGGGGAGCGGCGTGGTGGAAGTGACCGTTCGGCTGCGCAGACTGGCGTCTCGGGAGGTGAGGCGAGGCGATTATTATTGCCAGAATCGTTCCTATCAGTTGGATCAGATCTGACCCAACGGCTAGGACTGCTCGATGATCAGATGGCTGAGATGAGGCCTCGGAAATGATGTAGTGGTCGGGGATCGCGCCACGTGGCCTGAAGAAGATGGCCGGCCTTGCACGTCTCACACGCGTGAGTGGGGAATCCAACAGCCCGCGCGTGGACTTCACGCGGTAGATGAGGCGTCTTGATGCTTCAATCGTGGCCGTTGGATCCAGATATGATCCAACGGCCCTCGTGTAGCTGCGCATGATAAAGATAGCATTAGGGTTTAATATTTGATACGGGCTAGGTTTTTTTAGGGTGTGGGCTGGTTTGGCCGAATGGGCCATGCATAATCAAGCTTGGGTTTTGTAATTAAGGGCTGAATATACATGTTGGATTTTAATATACCTTTTATCTTATTTTAATTTCAGCCCAATAGCATTAATAATAATAGTAATAATAATAGTAGTAATAATAATACTATCGCATACATACACATATAATACATACAAATTGATATACACCTGCAAACACCCACACGTATGCACACATACACGCATATTACTTAATATATTCATGCAAACGTTAATATATGTAACACATTAACATAATATACCAACATACATGCATATATACTCATACCAATGATTTACGTACACATTAATCACACGTATAGTAATGAATACATAATATAATACGTATACATGCAATGCTAATATATTAACTAATAAACTAAAGTAGATTAACATAATACTTTATACACCAGATAAAAATGAGTGATTACAACACAATCAAGGTAGCAATGTTATCACAATATACCTAACATTTAGCTACTGTTTTTATGCTTCCTTTTAAGCATTTCTTACCAATTAAATTCCATAATGTTATCACTTCATTTTAAGACATAATTGGAAAGATTACAATGTCCCAAAACTGTTTTGGAAACAGTTTCTTACTAGGTGCAAAAACAGTCCCAAACTGCCCAGGACACTGCTGCCTGGCAGTTTGCACACTGTCCCTTTAAAATGCCATATCTTTTAATCCGTACGTCAAAATTTCAATTGCTATACACCGTTGGAAATCTTACAAAATTTCCTATAAGACCATGTAAGACTTGAATTTTATTTCTTAGCAAATTAATACAGTTTGTTGTTCAAAGACAGGGCATTTACACTGCCTAGACAGTTTGCACTGTCCAGCAATTCCTATTTACAGTTTTCAGTATAGGATCCAGTTTTCAGTTCTGTTTTCACCTAAATAAAATATACATTCCAAGGATCAAGTCATTAAAATTTCAGCCCTGAATTCAAACTATACATTTTTTGGTGAATTTTCAAAGTGACTGCCCAGAACAGAGCAATTCTAGGCAGATTGCATCTATTCACATTTTAATGCCTTTAATCCATTTTAACCAATGTCTTGGCCCTACAATTCATTTCATATGACATTATAAACACGTTAGGTCCATGTTAGTTCATTAAACAAGGCTGTCAAAACAGGGCAAGTTGATTACAAAGCCTAATCTTGCATGTTTACACAATTTCAATACTACAAAACAGTTTCTATGTTATTTAACTATGTTCATGCTTTTTATCTTCATTTCCAACATTGTTTACCTACAATTCAATTTGTTTAACCTCTTCTTTACAATAGCTATTCATGATCATCATCAATTCATTATTTCCTTAGCTCAATTTCATATTCAAATCATCCAATTTCCACTTTAACAACACAATACAATTTCCAGCATTACACTAGCATGAACACATAATTTCCAGCCTTGTACCTAGTTTCATTCTTCAATTTAGCATAATTCAACAACTATATAATCACCTAACAGCATATTCAAAGTCTAATTCCATCAATAATCATAAAAAACAGTCCAATTTCAACAAGATAGTTGCCTAATCAATTAAACACAAGAAGAACTATACTTACTTTGCTTCTTGCTTAATTTCAATGAAAATTTCCTAGACATGCAAGCTAAAATCCCTTCTTCAATGGCTGAATTCCCAAGCTTTCTCTCACTCTCCCTTTCTGTCTAGGACATTCGGCCAACATAGGATAATGAGAAAGATAACAGCACATCCATGTTATTGGAATTGTGTTTTGTCTAAATTGTCCCTTGATTAGCTACTAATCATGTGATTAGCCAAGGGAAAATAAGAGATTCATGATATTTATCATGCAATCTCAATCTTTCTCTTTTAATTCAATGTAGTCACTTTTAAATTGATCACTTGTTTTATACATTCTTTCAATTAGACCCTTAATAAATCAATTCAGCTTAATTCTTAATTCAATTAAGCTATCAACTTAATCAATTTAATTCCAATACTTCTAAGCTAGGATTTGGGGTGTTACATACCCGAAATAATGATGCTAGAACCACTGTTAATTTTTTTGAAAAATTCTATCTTTTCCAGGTTTGGCACACCACGAGCGATAATTAGCGATCGAGGAACCCATTTCATCAACAAGGTAATTGTCGCGCTCATGAAAAAGTTCGGAGTGACTCAAAGAATTGCCACTGCTTACCATCCGCAGACCAACGGACAAGCGGAAGTGTCGAACGTGAGATTAAAACAATTCTTGAAAAAAAATGTAAAACTGGATCGTAAAGATTAGAGTCTCAAGTTGTCCGACACATTGTGGGCATACCGGACAGCTTATAAAGGTCCCATTGGAATGTCGCCCTATCAACTTGTTTTCGGTAAGCCATGCCATTTGCTGGTTGAATTGGAGCATTGAGCCAATTGGGCAGTTAAGCAATGTAACATGGAGATGGAAGCAATCGGAGAAGCGCGGAAGCTACACATTCAAGAGTTAGAGGAAATTCGACAAAACGCTTACGATAGCGCTCAAATATTTAAAGAGAAGACGAAAGAATTCCACGATCGAAGAATATCCTTTAAATCGTTTAAAATTAACCAAAATGTTTTGTTGTTTAGTTCAAAACTTAAACTTTTTGCAAGCAAACTTCGATCGAAATGGCTTGGCCCATTTACGGTAACTCAGATTTTTCCTCATGGCGCAGTGGAGATAGAAGACAATTCTGGAGCTCGATTTAAAGTAAACGGCCAAAGGTTGAAGCCTTATTATGAAAATGACATGGTCGGATTAGCCGAGGAAATCGAGTTAGAAGAACCTACGCTTTAAAAAAAATTGGCTCGCCGAGCTAACGACGTTAAAATAGCGCTTAATGGGAGGTAACCCATTGTTTATTTTCTTCGTTATTTAATTCTGGTTACTTGTTTAGTTTTATTTTTACCTATGTTTGTTTTTATTTTATTTTAGGTACAATAAAATTCCCGAAATCGAATAAATCCACCTGATCTAATATATTCAGATTCGAGACAATGTTGCACAATGGGGAACCATAGTCAGCATAATAACGGCGGGCAAGAGGTTGATTTTGTTTGTTCTTCTCTCATAGGCGGGTCCCACACCTTTCACCAGATTGATAAGGTGAATATTCTCACCCAATTCACCGATCACATATCCTTATCTTCTCACCCCTTTTCCTTTTAAAACCCCTACCCGTGGATCCCACACTATCTCCCAAATTTAATTTTTAGGCCCCCCGACGGTCAAAGTCTCTTTACCCTTATCTTTGAACCAATCAAAATTTTCTTTTAATATTATAAACCTTATCTCCTTTCTCCCAACAACCTTTTTTTTCTTTTTAAATTTTCTACCCCAACCAGTGCTAAAATAAACAACCCTAGCTCCTAAATAATTTTCTACCAGTAGCCGCACTTCATCTTCACCATTGATAGTTGTCTCCTCCATCCTTTACACCCATCGCCGTTGATAGTACCTTCACTCGCCGGCTTCCACCAACACAAATGTCATTACCCATTTGCGCCGCCGCAACCGTCATTAAATAGGGGAGTATTTTCGTTCCCTCTCTTGTGTAGTTCATTACATTTTGGGACAAAATGACTTAAGTGAGGGGGTTGAATTAGAATTGTTGATAATCTTGGTTGTTAGTCTCTCGTTTGATTTAATTTCTTTGCATTTCTTTGTGAATTCAATCTTGTTCTTGTTGAATTTAGGATGCACGATAGCGTGGCATGACTAATTTATATAAATTTTTCTTGGTCGTTTCATGAATTTGTTGATTGAATTGGATGCATGACTTAGTTCAATAGACCTTTCGTGTGAGTTTTAAGCCTAATGAGCACATATTTTTATTCTTGCTCTTTGTTTCAATTGAGTGTGCAAACTAATTGATTGCATTCTAGAACTTGTAACTCGATGCTTGTTGAGACTACACATATTGATTATTATGCTTTAATGTGATAGAGGCATTAGAATTAAACCAATTTTTCTTCCCGAACAAATAGCCTACCTTTTTTTTATTTATTTTCCACTTAGTGAACCGTTTTGAGCCTTTAATCCTTTTCTTTGTTTACCACATCATTAAACAGAGCCTATTTTACTTTTGTTTTTCTTTCAATTATTTTTGGCACCCTTTTTCAAGACAAGTTGAGGTTATTCCGAAGCGAAAAAAGAAGAAAAAAATTAGATTCGAATCAGTTCGATAGAACAGTGCAATGCAAAAAAAAAACATTGTGCAGAAAAATAAATCAGTGCAGTTTGGTTCGAACAGTGCAGAAAAATACAGGGCAAAAAAATTGCGGAACTGTGCAGTTCGAATATACTGTCCTGTTCGAACAGTGAAAAAAGAGAGGAGAAAAAAATAGTTCGAATATATTGTCCTGTTCAAACAGTGAAAAAAGGCATCTCTCATGTCTACAATCTCTCATCTTTTGGGTTTTAGGCTGCTATAAATACCCCCTATGAGCAAACTCAAAATGCGTCTCTCTCATGTCTACAATCTCTCATCTTTTGGGTTTTTATTTGTTCTTGTTCTTCTTTATTAATGGAAGTTTTTTACTTTTCTTCTTCATTTTCACTTTTTCAAGTTTTTACTTTTTTTTCAAAGATGCTAAGCATGATTTCTATCATACTTAGCTATGTTTTCCATAGCCAAAGGCTAAAGCAATGACTCAATTCCAACGTGAGGATTGAAAAGCACTTAAACAACTTCAGGTGTCTCTCTTAGTTTTCTAAGCTTAATTTCAAAATCAAAATGATTTCAAAACCAAAGATTGACGTTGGTCAGGATGTTGTTTTGGTTAAATGTGTAGGAGGAAGTATCGGCTATTGAAGCACATTCGACTTCCTAGAAACACACTTAGTAAAATTGTTTGTTAAGAGGAAACTGAGATTGGAGTCAGTTATTATTGAAACAACATAGTCCGAGTCCTCCTTTACTTAAACATTTTTGATCTACAACATTGTTGTTGATTAGATCAATTTCCAAAATCGATATCAAAGATGGCACTTGGGTATTCGGTATACAAGGCATAGTCACAAGGATTGATCCTTGTAGGCAAGTAACCTACATGAATCCTGAAGTGAAAAACCCTTTTTCTGATGATCTGAGGAAACTGAGTCAAAGGAAGAGCCCGAGACTAATCTTTACCATACTAAATCCACTTCCTAATCTTATCTACAATCTCTTATTTTCTACTTAATTCCACAAATCCCCACCATACTTAAATATTATTCAACTCTCTTCCTGGCTCACAGATTGAACAAACATAAATCACGAAGTTCTCTTAGTCCCTGTGAGATCGACCCTTGCTTCTCTTTTACTACGTTTGAATTCCTTTATTTATTATTTGAGAAGAATGAATTATTTTGACGCGAAAACGACGCATGTCAAATTGGCGCCGTTGGCGGGGACTTTGGCAAGTTACTGATTATTTTTGTTTGATTTATGAACAAGAAGAATCCAGGAGAACAAGCAGATTATAACCCGGAGATCGAACCCAGACACTTCAGGAAAAGAAGCAAAGATAGCGACAACAACGAGTAGAACGTGATCTAGAAATAGCATCTGAAGCAGAATCACATTTCGATTACACAACCGAAGAACCAGTTTCGATTGGAGACAATGACCAAACTATTCGACAACTGACTGCGGCCCCTGATGATAACCAGCCGTTGTGCATAACGTTCCCGAATGGCGATACACCATTCGCTCTCAAGACAGGCTTAATACACCTTTTACCAACCTATTACGGTTTTCCAAGTGAAAATCCACATAAACATCTTAAGGAATTTCACATGGTCTGTCTAAGCACAAAACGATAGAGAGTCTCTGAAGATCAAATAAAACTTCGCGCCTTTCCCTTTTCTCTAGCTGATATTGCTAAGGATTGGCTATTTGATTTACCCTCCAACTCGGTTACAACTTGGACAGACATGGCTCGCCTTTTTCTTGACAGGTTTTTCTTAGCAGCTAAGGCAAGCGAGCTAAGGCGAAGTATCCCGAGTATCTATCCGTAAACTATCCACAACACGGATTGTCTGAACAAATGCTTCTCCAGTATTTCTATGAAGGATTAACACCTATGGACATGAAAGTGGTAGACGCAGCAAGTGGAGGAGCTCTTGTTAACATGACTCCGACGGCGACAGGAACGTTAATATCTACTATGGCCGCTAACTCGCAACTATTTCACCCTTCAAGTGAACCATCTCGACAGGTTCACGAGGTAAGTATAGTTTCGCTGGAAAATAAAATTGATAAATTAGCTGATATTGTTCAATCTCTTGTTGCAGATGAAAAAATTGCAGCTAGGCTTTGCGGGATATGTACGAGCTAGAGCATCCAACGAATTGCTATCCGATTATACAAGAAGAGGACACTGCGCAAGTGAATGCCATAGGGAATTTCCCACGACCTCCACAAAGACAATACAACCCCAACTCATATAATCCAGGTTGGAAAAATCATCCAAACTTCAGTTATGCTCAAAATCAAAGGCAAAGTCAACCATATCAGCGGAGAAAACCCAATCAACAACAATATCAGCAACCGAAGTCATCATTAGAATCCATCGTTGAACGGTTGGCAATATCCCAAGAGAAGTTTCAAAACCAAAGATTGACGTAGGTTAGGATGTTGTTTTGGTTAAATGTGTGGGAGGAAGGATCGGCTATTGGAGCACATTCGACTTCCTGGAAACACACTTAGCAAAATTGTTTGCTAAGAGGAAACTGAGATCGGAGTCAGTTATTATTGAAACGACATAGTCCGAGTCGGCATTTATTTAAACATTTTTGATCTACAACATTGTTGTTGATTAGATCAATTTCCAAAATCGATATCAAAGATGGCACTTGGGTATTCGGTATACAAGGCATAGTCACAAGGATTGATCCTTGTAGGCAAGTAACTAATATGAATCCCATAGTGAAAAACTCTTTTTTCAATAATCTGAGGAAACTGAGTCAAAGCAAGAGCTCGAGGCTAATATTCTCTACAATCTCTTATTTTCTACTTAATTCCACAAATCCCCACCATACTTAAATATTATTCAACTCTCTTCTTGGCTCACAGATTGAACAAACATAAATCAGGAAGTTCTCTTAGTCCTTGTGGGATCGACCCTTACTTCTCTTTTACTACGTTTAAATTCCTTTATTTATTATTTGAGAAGAATGAATTATTTTGACATGAAAATGAAGCGTGCCAAATTGGCGTCGTTGTCGGGGACCGAACCCGGGTCACCCGTGTGACAGGCGAGAATACTTACCACTATACTACAAGATTTGGACAAACAAATAACACAGTTGGCTCAGACCGTGGGGAGACTAAAGTCGCAGGGAAGACTTCCTTCTCAAACGGAGTCAAATCCGAGAGAGAATGTTAGTGTTATCACCATCCGAAGTGGAACCGTTGTCACACCTAAAGTCCTAGAAGAAAATGCCACACGGTCCAAGAAAGGGAAGGAAACGCCACCTTCCAACTTCCAAGGTACGTCTTCATCGCCACCACCTCCTCCTCCTCCTCCTCATGAAATCGCACCACCCTTCCCATCGAGATTGATAAGGCGTGACAAGAGAGCCGAAGAGAAGGAAATCTTAAAGGTGTCCCAAAAAGTACAAGTCAACATACCTCTCCTAGAAGTAATCTGACAAGTGCCAAGGTATGCCCAATTTTTAAAAGAGCTTTGCACCACAAAGAGGAGACTGACTGGTCACGAGAAGGTAAATCTGGGAGAACATGTCTCAGTAGTATTTCAACGAAAGCTTCCACCAAAGATGAAGGTCCAAAGTATGTTCGCTATACCTTGAAAAATAGAAAATGTTTTAATTAAACGTGTAATGTGCGACTTAAGAGCTTCAATTAACGTTATGCCACTTTCTGTTTATAAAATAATTACTAACGAGCCTTTGAAGGAAACAAGAGTAATTATCCAGTTGGCTGATCGTTCTATTATTTATCCGGAGGGAGTGCTTGAAAATGTCTTAGTAAAAGCTGATGTTCTTATTTTTCCTGCCGGCTTCTATGTCATCGACATGGAAAACGATAAGACGAAAACTTGCTCTGAGGTACTTTTAGGCCGACCCTTCCTAAGCACTGGGCATACAAAGATTGATGTGAGAATTGGTATATTAACAATGAAATTTGATGGTGAGGTTGTAGAATTTGAAGTTTATAAAGCGATGAAATACCCAGATCAAGTTGAAAGAATTAATTCTGTCGATATTATTGATCTCTTAGTTGATGAATTTGTTGAAACTAATTTTTTTGATAATTTTTAGAGGGATCTTGAACTTTGCCGCATTGAGGAAGAAAGAGAGTTTGAACATATTTTTTCTGTTAATTCTGACTTATTTTTATCTCTCTCTAAAACTAAAATGTTACCTTATATTTTGTAGGCGCCAGAGATAGAATTAAAACAGTTGCCGAAGCACTTGAAATATGCCTTTTTGGGAGAAAATAAGACCTTACCGGTGATCATCTCAAACAAGTTATCCGAAGAAGAAGAGAATAGACTAGTGAAGGTATTGCGCACGCACAAGGAAGCCATAGAATGGACTATTGTCGATATTAAGGGACTTAGTCCCTCGACTGGTATGCATAAGATTAAAACAGAAGAAGGAGCGAAACCTTCTAGACAAGGACAACATCGGTTGAACCAACCAATGATGGAGGTAGTAAAAAAAGAGATACAGAAACTCCTTGATGCAGATGTAATCTATCCTATTTCTGACAGTGACTGCGTAAGTCCAATTCACATGGTACCTAAAAAGATCGGAGTTACGGTAGTCCAAAATTTGGAAGGAAAGTTAGTTCCAACGTATGTACAAAATGGATGGAGAGTCTATATTGACTACAGGAATTTGAACTCTCTCACTAGAAAATACCATTTTCCTCTTCTCTTTATAGATCAAATGATTGAGAAATTAGCTAGGAAAACTCATTATTGTTGCCTTGATGTTTTTTAGGTTTTTTCAAATTCCAGTTGCTCCGAAAGACCAAGAAAAAAACAACTTTTACTTGTCTGTTTGGTACATTCGCATATCGACGGATGCCTTTTGGCCTTTGTAATCCACCGGCCACTTTCCAGAGATGTATGCTGAATATTTTTTCTAACTATGTGGAGAAGGGCATCGAAGTTTTCATGGATGACTTCACGATATACGGTAGTTCTTTTAATGAGTGTCTTGATAATTTGACTAATGTGCTTAATAGATGCCTAGAATTTAATCTTGTTTTGAACTATGAAAAATGCCATTTTATGGTTGATAAGGGATTAATTTTGGGACATATTGTGTCATCTAATGGAATTACCGTTGATAAGGCCAAGACCGATATTATACGCTCACTACCTTACTCCAAAACTGTGAGGGAGGTTCGTTCTTTTCTTGGCCATACAAGTTTCTACCTAAGATTTATTAAAGATTTTTCAAAGCTGGTGTGACCGTTGTGTGAGCTGTTACAAAAAAGATAAAGTCTTTGACTTTAATCCTGAGTACAAAGAATCGTTCGATGTCCTTAAAGAAAAGTTGACCACGACACCAATCGTTAAAGCACCAAATTGGGAATATAATTTTGAGCTTATGTGCGACGCATCCGATACGAGCGCTGGAGCTGTTCTTGGACAAAGAATCGGCAAAAAACCACATGTTATCGCCTATGCTTCAACGACTCTGGACTCGGCTCAGAGAAATTACTCCACAACAGAAAAAGAATTACTTTCTATTGTTTTTGCTTTAGAAAAATTTAGATCATATTTGATTGGAACTAATGTAATTGTTTTTTCTGACCATGCAGCTTTAAAGTACCTTATGAGAAAAAAAGAGGCGAAGCCAAGGCTTATCCGATGGATCCTGCTTTTACAAGAATTTAATTTGGGAATTAAAGACAAGAAGGGAAGCAAGAATCTCGTAGCTTATCATTTAAGTCGCATTCCTATTTCTACTGCCAACTCGCCAATCAACGATAAGTTCCTGGAAGAACATTTGATGTTGGCGCAGAAGGTGGTTCCATGGTTCGCAGACATGGTAAATTACTTGGTAACAGATAAATTACCTTTAGACTTGCCTAGATCTGGAATTAATCGACTAAAGCGGGAGTCCCGATATTATATTTGGGATGATCCTTATTTATGGAAGCATTGTTCGGATCAGGTAATTAGGTGATGCATTGCTGAAGAATAGGTAAATTCTATCCTAGACTTTTGCCATTCTTATTCATGTGGTGGTCACTTTGGACCAAAGCGAACTGCCCATAAAATTTTGGAATGTGGTTTCTTTTCGCCTACTATATTCTGTGACACTTACTTATATTGTAAATCATGTGATAAGTGTCAACGTGTAGGGAATTTAAGCCAAAGGAATGAATTACCTCAAAATCTGATTCACATATGTGAGATTTTTGATGTGTGGGGAATCGATTACATGGGTCCTTTTATTTCTTCATTTGGAAATTTTTATATCATTCTTGCAGTTGATTATATTTCTAAATGGGTGGAAGCTAAGGCTACCCTGTAACACCCCATCCTCAGGTTAGCCGTAACCCGGTTCCGGAGCGTTACTTGAACAAAACAAAGCAATTGATAGGTTACTTGTCGAACAAGTAACCTCGAGATACTTGCCTTGATGCGCAAGTAACCCAATCTAAACCTTTCAAGACATACAATTATACAATAATTCACATTAGGCAAAACCACATCATATACAACATACCACATTAAGCAACCAAACAACATTCATAACATACAATTTTAGGTACCATTTTGTTTCCTTCTTACTTATAACTTAAGTTACTATATCATATTACCATTACAATCAATTCACATACATCATGCAACACAACAAGGTCAAGTGTGGCATATTTTATCCAAAGCTACCATTCAACATGTTTCAACTTTCATTCTTTCTTTAATTCCATGTGCTTATTCGAATTACACTAAGGAATTCACTAAACATGCTTTAAACTAGCTTACTTGTATCTTAAGAAACTACTTATTCAATCAATTAACATGATCATTACAAAGCATACAATTTACATCTTATTACATCTTCATTCATCCTATTCGAAACATCATGGAATCCTAACCATTTTTCACTTTTTTCTTTACAATCAAGTTATCATATTACATAGCATATTTGTCTAGAACATTGATAATGCATGCTTAACATACCTTAGCCTCCAATTTCAACATAGCCGAACCATGCTAGCATACATAGTATCAAATGCATGTACATACAATATAGGTTTAGCATTCAATTAAACAATATTTCATCACACATTGAATCTACATTCGATTCATACATAATCTCATCAAACAATGGATTTCAAGCACAATATGTGCAACATTATACCAACACACACACACACACACACACACACACACACACACACACACACACACACACACACACACACATATATATATATATATATCAACCAAGTCATATACATAGTTTGAATCATCCAAATTGATTACATGTTAGGCCCATCAAAACAATACACATACTAGTCTCAAAACACACACCCAAATGCATGATCTAGGCTATCTATTACAAAATCTAGTGCCACCAAACTAGGAGTATACAAAGAGTATTAATTCATACTTTAAAGCTTGCCTCAAGTGTTGCTTCAAACCCAAGATATCCTCTTGAAGTAATCTTTAATCTGTTATGGGAAGAATGAAGAGTAGAGTGGTAAGTACAAGATATGTACTTGTGAGGTAACACTAAGTCTACTCAACTTTCTCAAGGCATATAAATTCAAGTTTACATGTAATCCAAGAATCAAGAACATCAATACAAGGCACATGCTATTTCGAATTGCATAGGTATCTTAGACCATCTTTACATATCATACAATCAACAAGAACATCATCATGGTTTCTATAAGCCATTCGAACAACATGTTTGGAAGACAAGCAATCAAACATTCAATCCTTTAAGTAGGCTTTTATACATAAAGCCATCAACATATATTTCTTCCATGACAAGAAACGAGTTTAGCAACTATTCATGTGTCATCTTTCAAGCAATGAAGTTCATACAACTTTCTTACAATACAAGCAATGTTCATTAAGTTTTTTTTCAACCTTCCTTGGTAAGTAGCTTACTAGATAATCAAATCTTATCAATATGCACCGAAGTGCCAATATGCACCGTAGTGCCAATATGTAACGTTGTACCAATATGCACCGTAGTGCCAATATGCACCGTAGTGCCAATATGAGCTCAAGATTCTAAGGCATGCCCTCCTATCTATCAAACTAGCTACCAAGGTTTTTGATTATCCATTTCATGATTCAATATAACAATATGTCATTAAAAGGCCAAGCCCTTAGGCTTATGGAGTCTTAACTCCCAATACATAACTATCCATAGCATTCAAATCAATCAGCCATGTATAACATTCACAAACACAAGCATATGTATGTATTGTTTGTACCTTATTCTCCAAGCAAGCATGCCAATTCATACCTTAGGCATAAGCAATGCACATGACAAGCATTTGATCATAATTGCTTAACACCCAAGTAAACACAAAGATCATGACATCAATCATGTTGTCATACATTTCATTATTCCCTTAATTAGCCAAATATACTTTAAGTCATGTTACATGGCATTAACATTTCATTTAAACAATAACAAGGTTGGTTAGGACCTAAGTCCCAACCCTAAGATAGTTACACTCACAATACTCCAAGCAATTCAACTATCTTGGATCCAAATCCCTTTGCCTCTAGCTTTGGGATGTCCACTCCTATCCTCTTCTTCCCCAATCTGCTGCCCTTGGTCTAGCAAGCATAGCACATACACATTTCATCAAAATAAGCACATAAAGTCACACAATCAAAGTAGCAATGTTATCACAATATACCTAACATTTAGCTACTGTTTTTATGCTTCCTTTTAAGCATTTCTTACCAATTAAATTCCATAATGTTATCACTTCATTTTAAGACATAATTGGACAGATTTCAATGTCCCAAAACTGTTTTGGAAACAGTTTCTAACTAGGAGCAAAAACAGTCCCAAACTGCCCAGGACACTGCTGCCTGGCAGTTTGCACACTATCCGTTTAAAAGGCCATATCTTTTAATTCGTACGTCGGAATTTCAATTGCTATACACTGTTGGAAAGCTTACAAAATTTTTCCTATAAGAAAATTTAAGACTTTAATTTTATTTCGTAGCCAATTAATACAGTTTATTGTTCAAAGACAGGGCATTTACACTGCCTGGACAGTTTGCACTGTCCAGCAATTCCTATTTACAGTTTTCAGTATAGGACCCAGTTTTCAGTTATGTTTTCACCTAAATAAAATATACATTCCAAGGATCGTGTCATTAAAAATTCAGCCCTGAATTCAAACTATACAAGTTTTGGTGAATTTTCAAAGTGACTGCCCAGAACAGAGCAATTCTGGGCAGATTGCATCTATTCACATTTTAATGCCTTTAATCCATTTTAACCAATGTCTTGGCCCTATAATTCATTTCATATGACATTCTAAACATGTTAGGTCCATGTTAGTTCATTAAACAAGGCTTTCAAAACAGGGCAAGTTGATTACAAAGCCTAATCTTGCATGTTTACTCAATTTCAATACTACAAAACAGTTTCTATGTTACTTAACTATGTTCATGCTTTTATCTTCATTTCCAGCATTGTTTACCTACAATTCAATTTGTTTAACTTCTTCTTTACAATACCTATTCATGATCATCATCAATTCATTATTTCCTTAGCTCAATTTCATATTCAAATCATCCAATTTCCACTTTAACAACACAATACAATTTCCAGCAACCTAGGTTTATTACACTAGCATGAACACATAATTTCCAACCTAGGGAAATAGAGTTCGCGGTTGGTGATTGTGTGTTTCTAAAAGTTTTGCCTTGGAAGAAGGTGATGAGGTTTGGTAAGAAGGGCAAGTTGAGTCTGAGTTTCATTGGACCTTACGAGGTGTTGGAATGCATTGGTCCGGTGGCTTATAGATTGAGGTTGTTACTGGAGCTTGAGAAGATACATGATGTTTTCCGTGTATCGATGCTCCAAAGGTACAGATTGAATCATTCTCATGTGATGTATTGAGTTGAATCTAGATTTGACCTATGATGACGAACCAGTAAGAATCTTGGATAAGGACAGTAAGGTTCTTCGTGGTAAGATCATAATGTTGGTCAAAGTGTTGTGGCGACACCTAGGAGTTGATGAGGTCACGTGGGAGAGGAAGGTTGACATGAAGAAGCAGTTTCCTTACCTTTTTCCGCCAGGTAAAAATTTTGAGGAAGAAATTTCCTAAGTGGGGGAGATTTGTAATGCCCCGGTTTTGGGCCTAGTGGTTTTGAAGGTTAGATTAGACGGTCCGGTGGACCGGGTTAGAGATTCGAGTCAATTTCGGGATCGTATATTTTTACACGGGATAAAAATATATAAAATGCTCTAAAATATTTATTAAATATATATTAATATTTGGTAAAGTCGATTTCGTAAAATAAGATTTGGAAATTGGACATTTCGGGTTAGTGACCAAAATGCAAAAAGTGAAAACTATTTTTAGTGATTGTTTTGTAAAAAGGTTAAAACTTAGAATCTCTAAGGATCTATTAATACTAAATGTTTTTATCAGATTTCTCTCTTAATTGGATTATTTTTAAAGTGTTTTAATTAAATGATTAAAGAGGATTTATTAAAAGGATGATAGTTATTTCTTAAAAACAAAATTGACGTAACTTTTCTCTCTTGAGTTTCTCTCAAAATCTCTTCAGCCAAACATCGATTTTCTCAGCAAAGATTTAAGATAATGATCTTGTTTTCTTAAGCTAATGATTTCTAATGGATTTCTCAACTTGTTTCCTCAAAATCTCATTAATTTTCCTTTGTTTCTTTAGTGTAAAAATCATCCAATTGAGAGAGTTCTCAATCTTTGGAGGTGAGGTTTTCTCTTCTCCTTTAATGATGGTTCTTTATTGAAATTTACAAGTTCTTAATCCTTTACAAATGATTTGTAATTAGTGTTGTGGGTTTAATTGAAGAGAAATGGTTTAATTGAGATTTAATTGAGGTAATTATGAGATCTTCGTTTTAGATCTATTTTGCTGAGTTTATGATGAGGTTATATCATGATTTTGATTTCTTATGATGATAATGGATTGGCTTTATCAATAGAATCCCGAAATCAAATGAATCTCTAGTTGTTTGAGTTGCTAGTTATGAGTTTTTTGAGGTGTTGTGGGTGTTTATTGGTTGTTGGAGGTATAAGGATGTTATGAGATGGTTTTTTGATGTCTTTTGATTCTTCGAGAGTGAAGGACACATTTTGATTTCTTATTGGTTGCTGGAGGTATAAGGATGTTATGATTTTTAGATATCATTCACTATTTTTCTTGTTTTGTTGAAGGACACATTTCCTTCGAGAGTGAAATTCCATGTCTCATAGGTAAGAATCTCTTTTGGATTCTTCCATACTGAATCTTTTCAGTACTTCTTCTATGTATGTATTTTGAATCAGTCCTAGGAGTCATCTTGATCTATCTCTATAGATCTTGACTCCTAATATGTATGTTGCCTCACCCAAGTCTTTCATGGAAAAACATTTTTCCTAACCAAGTTGTCACAGACTGTAAGCTAGATATGTCATTTTCTATTATCAGTATGTCATCAACATATAGTACCAAGAATATGACAGTGCTTCAACTAATTTTCTTGAAACACATGACTCATCTTCATTTTTGATAAAATAAAAACTCTTTGATTGCATCGTTAAAATGAATATTCCAACTTCTAGAAGCTTGATTCAATCCATAAATGGACCTTTGTAGCTTGCATATTTTTCGGCATCTTTTGGATCGACAAAACCTTAAGGTTGTGTCATGTACATATCTTCATCTAGTTTTTCATTAAGGAAAGTGGTTTTAACATTCATTTGCCATATCTGATAATCATAAAATGCATCTATCGCAAGTAAGATCCAGGTGGATTTAAACATAGCAACAAGTGAAAATGTTTCATCATAGTCTATACGATGAATTTGACCAAAACCCTTAGCGACTAATCACACTTTGTATGTTTGTACATTACCATCCATGTCGGTTTTCTTTTTGAAAACCTATTTGCTGTAACGCTTCGGTTTTGGGCATAGTGGTTTTGAAGGTTAGATTAGACGGTCCGATGGACCGGGTTAGAGATTCGAATCAATTCTAGGATCGTATATTTTTACAAGGGATAAAAATATTGAAAAATGCTCTAAAATATTTATTAAATATATAATTATTTTTGGTAAAGTCGATTTCGGAAAATAATATTGGGAAATTGGACATTTCGGGTTAGTGACCAAAATGTAAAAAGTGAAAACTATTTTTAGTGACTGTTTTGTAAAAGGGTTAAAACTTAGAATCTATAAGGAGCTATTAAGCCTAAATGTTTTTATCATATTTCTCTCTTAATTGGATTATTTTAAAGTGTTTTAATTAAATGATTAAAGAGTATTTATTAAAAGGATGGTAGTTATTTCTTAAAAACAAAATTGACGTAACTTTTCTCTCTTGAGTTTCTCTCAAAATCTCTTCAGCCAAACATCTATTTTCTCAGAAAAGATTTGAGATAATGATCTTGTTTTCTTAATCTAATGATTTCTAATGGATTTCTCAACTTGTTTCCTCAAAATCTCATTGATTTTCCTTTGTTTTTTTAGTGTAAAAATCATCCAATTGAGAGAGTTCTCAATCTTTGGAGGTGAGGTTTTCTCTTTTCCTTTAATGATGGTTCTTTATTGAAATTCTCAAGTTCTTAATCCTTTACAAATGATTTGTAATTAGTGTCGTGGGTTTAATTGAAGAGAAATGGTTTAATTGAGATTTAATTAAGGTAATTATGATATCTTCGTTTTAGATCTGTTTTGCTGAGGTTATATCATGATTTTGATTTCTTATGATGACAATGGATTGGTTTTATCAATAGAATCCCGAAATCAAATGAATCTCTAGTTTTTTAGTTTCTAGTTATGAGTTTTTGAGGTGTTGTGGGTGTTTATTGGTTGTTGGAGGTATAAGGATGTTATGAGATGGTTTTTAGATGTCTTTTATTGTTAATTGATGTTTCGAAGTGTTAGGTTATGGCTGGGTTAAGTTTTGGATGTGGATCGAAGTTGTTTTGGTTGTTTCGGATAGGTGTTTTGATGGTTTTAAGCAAGGCAATGTTGAGGAATTGATTGTTGGGGTTTTAAATGCATTAGGATGCATTAATCCTCTTTTATAATGTGGTTAAAATAGGGGAGAACGTTTTGGAAGCTACCGGTGAAGCTTTGGAGGCTTCGAACACTTGGTTGTGAATCGAGGTTTTGCATGTCGGTGAGTGAAAACGTGTTTTCTAGATTTGGAGTGGTTTAAAAGGTGATTTAAGGGAGTTTAAATCTAGTTTGAAATGCTGGTTTAAACTCGGAAGTAAGTACAAAGGATTTTCTCTCTCGGTCGTGCTTGTTTTACGAAATGATTTATGTAATTTTTTATTTACATGATTTTCACTAATGAATCATGATTTCAAATATGATGTCTACTGTTTTTGATAAAGTATTGATGAAGGATGCATTGGTGAATGATACTTGTAAGTATGATTTATACTTGTGAAAGCATGGTTTGATGCTTGGGTATGTTTTGGTAAATTGCTTTAAAAACAATGAGGTTCATGGGTAATTGTGAATTATATTGGCAAGTAATGGTATGGAAATGGTTTTAAAATGTAATCGAATATAGTTAGTCGGCTATAGGGTTGAGTGCATTATTACCTCTCCAAAAGTATTGTTTTTAATGTCAATCTTACAATATTTTTCCTTATTTTTAAGTACATTTAGTTGCATTAGGATGACAAATCATACATTTACATAAGGAGTTAGGAATTATGTCTATGCCCGTAGGAAAGGTTGTTTTGTTGGAAATTTTACAGGTTTGGCATAGTATTTGGCACAAAAAAGCAACGCATGAAGGAATGCCAGGGAGAATGCCAAGTCCTGTTGGCACAGAAGGACCAAGTACTGCCAAGCACTTGTTGGCAGAAAAGTGACCTTGATGTCATGCCAAGAGGCTATTGAACTCTGAAAAAATAGGATATGGTCAGGCTCCTAAAAGATCGCAAATGGATCAACTTTCGAAAAAATAGCGGATAAGTTGATGCTAAACTATGTTGGCAATGATATGCTAAGACAACATTGGCATGATGACGTCAGCCCTAGCCTGATTAGCTTATCACTTGATCAGCCTTGCACTCCAAATAATGGATAAAGTGATCATAAGCCTTATCCCTTGTGCATTCAAATTCAAAACGCCAAGGCTTATCCTAGGGCTTCTACACAAGCCTATTTAAAGATGAGATGGATCATCATTGAAAACAATTTGGAGAAGGAGAAAAAGACGATGAAGAATATGAAGGCTTGAACTCGAGAAACGGTCTGCAACAATGGAGAATGAGGTATCAGAGACAACAAGATCAAAGGCTTGAAGATTTTATGAGACATCGGGAATCCATTGAAGGGCTACATTGAGAGACCTCCTTCCTTACTTTAGTTCTTTGTTGATTTTTGTATTTCTTTCTTGTGTTTAAGAATGATTTCAAACTATTATTCGCTGCGTTTTATGTTTAGTTGTTAATAATTCAATTGTCTTGGCGTTGTTTGTTCTATCTGCCATACTTTACAATTTCCTAAATACTGTGCCAAGCGAGAGCTGGCATAGTTGGCCTATTGCACCTCAATATCTTAACAGACTTGGGTGGCAATGATCAAGTTGTTGGGTACTAAGGCGAGATGCTTCGAGAGAAAATGTTCAAGTAGATGAACTTACTTCGGGAGTGAAATCTACCCTTTAGGAATATAGATTGGATCTTAATCAAATCAGTTTATGAAAAAGAACATGCACTATAAAGATATAGGGTTTCATTGCTAGCATAAAATTCAGACATTCTATACCAAATCTTTGTTATCATTCTTACACCAATTGCTTGCTAGATTGTTATCATTTCATTACTGTAATCTTCACTTTACTTCAATTATTTTTATCATATTTATTTCTTTAATTCTTTTATTTTACTCATTCCATCAATCAATTGACATCACTTTTATTTTCTAGTTCACAAGTATTAATCGTAACAATTAATTCCCCTAGGCAATCCATGTGGAGACGATACTCAACTCACTACTATATTACTTGCTGATCGTGTATACTTGCACGTAAAAGGGGTATTCTTGGCATTTTTTTATTTGCTTATTTACATTGAATACTTAATCTTTTCCCATGCAATATTACGTCAACAAGTTTTTGGCACCGTTGTCGGGGAATGCAACAGAATTGATTGTTTTGATTTTTACTTGTTTTTATTTTTTTTTGTTTAATCTATTTTGTTTGGTATATGTACATGAGTAGCACTGCGAAAGAGGATTTACAAGATGACTCAATCCTACGCAGGTTAGGTGGAGAACATCGAGAAAAGGCTCATGACAGCAAATTGTGAGCTAGACAGTGCAAGAATCAATGCCAACAACCAAGGGATTCCGGTAATTCCTACAGTGATGCCGCCAGCTTATGTTATTGCTACTCAGATACCTAAAAATGATCTATAAGAGAACATCTAGCACCCATCATAGATGATTTGAAGCCATCATTGATCATGTCAGAGATAAATATGGCTTACTTTAAGCTTAAACCGATAATGATTCAATTACTAATGGATGTAGGTCAATTTTATGGATCACCTAATGGAGACCCAATAAAGCATTTGAAGCAATTCGTGGAAGTTTGCCAACTATTCCGCCAGCCGGATGTGACTGAAGAGACAATAAAGTTAAAGCTCTTTTCATTTTCCTTGCGAGATAGCAAAAAATTGTGGGTAAATTCCTTGCCATCATGATCAGTTACTTCGTGGGCAGAATCATGCCAGAAGTTCCTTGTGAGATTCCAGTCACCAAGACTTAATGCCAAGCTGTGAAGTGAAATCGTTTTAGGCAAGCTGATGATGAGACTTTCTATGATACTTAAGAGTGATTCAAAGACCTATTGAGAAGATGTCCCATACATGGATTCCCTACTTGGACCCAGATGGATATTTTTTACATTGGACTCAATGCCCATTCCAGGACCTTTGTAGATGCTTTGGCAAATGGTTCATTGCTAGACAAGAAATACACAGAGGCATATAACATGCTTGAAAGGATTGCTGACAACGATTTTTAGTATCCTACTGTTAGACTAGGAGCGGGGACAAGAATCGATGGAAAATTGGAGCTTGATGCACTAACATCCATCAACGATCATATTTCCAGTCCCACTAGCATTGTGAAAACTTTGCAAAAGAGTAACGAATCCCAAGAAGTCAAGGCATTAGAACCATTTTGCACTATTTGTGGAGAGGATCATCATGTGGATGAATGCCCATCCAATCCTGAATCGGTTAATTTTGTTTGTAATTTCAATCAAAATTTTAACCCTCATTCCAGTACTTACAATGCAGGTTGGAAGCATCACCCAAATTTTACTTGGGCAAACCACGACAGTAATCAATTCAATGCCCAGCGGCAGCACAACAATGCAATGCCAAGTTTCAAGCAAAATGTCATGTCACAGAGAGCCCAGAATAATCTAATGCCAGTGCAAGGATCTTCCGATGAGAATACCCTGATGGATTATATAGAGCATAACGATGCCACAGTCCAGAGTCTGGCAGTGTCCATGAGGAACTTGGAACTTCAGATTGGATAGATTGCCAATGCACTCAATGCCAAATGATACAGAGGATGCTCGAAAAAAAGGGAGAGAACAAAGCCAAGTTGTCACCCTCCGAAGTGGCAAACCAATTGAGAATAAAATGCCTCCCAAGCAGCTGGTTGTTTTCCAGGAAGAGAAATCATTGCCAGCAGATGAAACCAAGGAAGCTGAGAAAGGGAAAGCAAGCACCAGCAATGCCAAATCTCAATATGATGCCAGCACCACCTCAGCAGAACTAGTGGAGGCAACATTTGCCAACCCTACCTTGGTAAAACAAGCATGTGTTACTGTTGAAATTTTCAAAGATCTTAATTGTGCAAATGAACCTGAGGAATGCCATGTTGGGAAACGTCGGTACACCCCATGGCGCAGCGAAAAAATTATCCGGCGTAATCCACCAATGATCCATGTACAAGGGACGAATTCAGGTGATAAAGGATGAAAAACATTACCTCAACCAATCTGGAATTTTACAGCGAGTATAGGAGAATCCAAATCAAATTTCGAGTCATCACAGCAGTGTTCCGACCTCTACGCAGTCCACCCGAATAAAATGAACATTTTTTCTTTTCTCTAATTTTTAGAGATGATTTTCGAAAAAGGCATATTTTGGCTACTAGACCTTATGCCTTTATATAGCATTCAAAAACCTAATTCTAATTAAATTCGAATTCTTTAAATATACAATATATTTAACCAAATATAATTAAATATGTAGAATTTGATTCTACTTTAATTAGGTTTTTTTAGAGATATATATATATATATAGTATTTGATAGTTACAATAACTTATCAAATATTAAAATATATATAAAAACGAAATTATCCATTATATAACAATTTTGGTTTCTCACTAATTACGTGTACAACAAGTTTGTACACATGCTATCTAGTCGATATTTGTTCGTTTCAATCATAGGGTGTGACCCTTTTATGTTCATGTAATGTTAGCAGTAATATCCAGAACAATTCTAATATTACAAGCAATAAGTGGCATCTAGCAATACATCATTGCAACCTAAGTTACATGAAATCGTGGTTTGATTTAACCGTTTCCGGTGATAAACTTCTTTTATGTATTTCATCCTTTCGTCATCATATCTTGATCAGACACAAGTCATGGATTAGTCACACTTGTATAATCCATCTAACATTTCTTGATATCTTAAGTAGACTATTATAAACGAATAACTATGATATCCCATATCAATTCATTCGAGCATGGCCATGCATTTTCTAGTCTCACTCAATCAAGTGGCCTATGATATTACTCCTATTATGTAGGAGGGACAAATCCTATCTTGATCAACCATATTTTCCGCATTGATTGTGACATATCCAATATCAGTCTTTATAGTGTAGTCAGTTACGACACACGTTTGACCGTATCAAAATATATCACTCACGATGTTGAAATAATGATAATCTCAACTCTGAGGATCATACATGTAGTTATCACCATGAGCAATGTTGTGACTGTCACATAATGATCCAAGAAACATGCTCATAGCGGGTCAGTCCAGTATGGCGTTCCCTAACACATACTTATGTATTGATTTTGACATCTCCATGTCAATGACAACACTTTGACATCAATCAACTACATATTAGTCTTAATACATTATTGTTGTCCAAGTACACAATAATTCTCGACTAATGACATTCAAGAATAACTATATTATTCTAAGGAATTTATTATAATTCAGTTTATTTATAGATACACAGAATAAGACTGGAATAATAATAATGACTTCTTATTAATAAACAAGATAAAATAAGTATGTCTTTTACAACCATCTCATAATTGGTCTTTGGGCATACTCTAACATGCCAAGCTGTCGAGATTATGGAATCTATCTTCAATGAGGACATGACACAGCTTCGCCAAGGCACTGAGGATGATGCCAGAGAGCTGGATGACTAGATGACCTTGCTGGATGATGGCATAAGTTATTTTGATAGATCTAAGCCACTTGAGTTGGCTGGCAGAGATATTGAAGCACCAAAGACATCTAGTGAGGAGCCGCCAAACTTGGAACTGAAACAATTACCAAGTCACCTCAACCATACCTCGGCATCAACAGAGAAAAGAGCAGCAGAGCCTAAGCACTACTGGGGTGCTGATTTCAATCAAAGGTTCTCGATACCTACAAAAAAGAGATATTTCAGTTTTCTAAGGTGGTTATTCAAATCCACTGTGGCAAAATATTCTCTTTTATTGTGCAATCGAGGGGTCGACATACTCAAAGGTAAGCAATTCTTCGACTTTCTACATTGGTTATTTAAATAAAAGATTGCCACAGCTTACCATTCACCAATAAATGGCTATCGCCTAAAGCACTATTTGAAAGGTAGTCAAAACAATGCCAATGAGGCTATCCTCTTGGCGGAGGTATCGTAACATCGCCAGCATGTTAGAATCTTTGTAAATATTAGGTTAGACGTTTTTCTTTGTTTTTAGGTTTCAGGATTTTTAGTAGTTTCTATTTCTTTTATTTTTTTCATTACTATTCCTTTGCTGCTTTGAAAGGTTTTCTTTGAGTATGTGCAGATTCAAGGACAATGCCAATGAAGGATTTGGCATAAGACGACTGTGATCCAGACATGAGCAGTGTTGTGCTAGGAACAATGCCAATGTATCCATTAACATAATCAATTGGTGGGCTAACTAACTCAAGCGCAATGCCAAGCACAATGCCAAAACAGCTTGGCATGCGGCAGACTGAAAAATTGGGAGAAGAGATTAACCCTAGCATGATTAAAACTAGACCATTAAATGAGAGAGATTATTTTTCTTTAAACCTTAACCCTAGCCGCCCAAAAATTAGGTTAAAATTTAAATTTAACCTAATCACCCCAATCTTTAACTTATCCTATCACTTACAACCTTATCACCTCATCCTTATCACTTTACCCCTTTTCAAATCATACTTTTTATTCGTTTTTCATTATTATCTCTAAGTAATCGGCTACCATTAACCTCGGGATACTTGCCTTGATGCGCAAGTAACCCAATCTAAACCTTTCAAGACATACAATTCTACAATAATTCACATTAGGAAAAACCACATCATACACAGCATACCACATTAAGCAACCAAACAACATTCATAACATACAATTTTAGGTACCATTTTGTTTCCTTCTTACTTATAACTTAAGTTACTATATCATTTACCATTACAATCAATTCACATACATCATGCAACACAACAAGGTCAAGTGTGGCATATTTTATCCAAAGCTACCATTCAACATGTTTCAACTTTCATTCTTTCTTTAATTCCATGTGCTTATTCGAATTACACTAAGGAATTCACTAAACATGCTTTAAACTAGCTTACTTGTATCTTAAGAAACTACTTATTCAATCAATTAACATGATCATTACAAAGCATACAATTTACATCTTATTACATCTTCATTCATCCTATTCGAAACATCATGGAATCCTAACCATTTTTCATTTTTTTCTTTACAATCAAGTTATCATATTACATAGCATATTTGTCTAGAACATTGATAATGCATGCTTAACATACCTTAGCCTCCAATTTCAACATAGCCGAACCATGCTAGCATACATAGTATCAAATGCATGTACATACAATATAGGTTTAGCATTCAATTAAACAATATTTCATCACACATTGAATCTACATTCGATTCATACATAATCTCATCAAACAATGGATTTCAAGCACAATATGTGCAGCATTATACCAACATATATATATCAACCAAGTCATATACATAGTTTGAATCATCCAAATTGATTACATGTTAGGCCCATCAAAACAATACACATGCTAGTCTCAAAACACACACCCAAATGCATGATCTAGGCTATCTATTACAAAATCTAGTGCCACCAAACTAGGAGTATACAAAGAGTATGAATTCATACTTTAAAGCTTGCCTCAAGTGTTGCTTCAAACCAAGATATCCTCTTGAAGTAATCTTTAATCTGTTATGGGAAGAATGAAGAGTAGAGTGGTAAGTACAAGATATGTACTTGTGAGGTAACACTAAGTCTACTCAACTTTCTCAAGGCATATAAATTCAAGTTTACATGTAATCCAAGAATCAAGAACATCAATACAAGGCACATGCTATTTCGAATTGCATAGGTATCTTAGACCATCTTTACATATCATACAATCAACAAGAACATCATCATGGTTTCTATAAGCCATTCGAACAACATGCTTGGAAGACAAGCAATCAAACATTCAATCCTTTAAGTAGGCTTTTATACATAAAGCCATCAACATATATTTCTTCCATGACAAGAAACGAGTTTAGCAACTATTCATGTGTCATCTTTCAAGCAATGAAGTTCATACAACTTTCTTACAATAAAAGAAATGTTCATTAAGTCTTTTTTCAACCTTCCTTGGTAAGTAGCTTACTAGATAATCAAATCTTATCAATATGCACCGAAGTGCCAATATGCACCGAAGTGCCAATATGCACCGTAGTGCCAATATGTAACGTTGTACCAATATGCACCGTAGTGCCAATATGCACCGTAGTGCCAATATGGGCTCAAGATTCTAAGGCATGCCCTCCTATCTATCAAACTAGCTACCAAGGTTTTTGATTATCCATTTCATGATTCAATATAACAATATGTCATTCAAAGGCCAAGCCCTTAGGCTTATGGAGTCTTAACTCCCAATACATAACTATCCATAGCATTCAAATCAATCAGCCATGTATAACATTCACAAACACAAGCATATGTATGTATTGTTTGTACCTTATTCTCCAAGCAAGCATGCCAATTCATACCTTAGGCATAAGCAATGCACATGACAAGCATTTGATCATAATTGCTTAACACCCAAGTAAACACAAAGATCATGACATCAATCATGTTGTCATACATTTCATTCTTCCCTTAATTAGCCAAATATACTTTAAGTCATGTTTCATGGCATTAACATTTCATTTAAACAATAACAAGGTTGGTTAGGACCTAAGTCCCAACCCTAAGATAGTTACACTCACAATACTCCAAGCAATTCAACTATCTTGGATCCAAATCCCTTTGCCTCTAGCTTTGGGATGTCCACTCCTATCCTCTTCTTCCCCAATCTGCTGCCCTTGGTCTAGCAAGCATAGCACATACACATTTCATCAAAATAAGCACATAAAGTCACACAATCAAGGTAGCAATGTTATCACAATATACCTAACATTTAGCTACTGTTTTTATGCTTCCTTTTAAGCATTTCTTACCAATTAAATTCCATAATGTTATCACTTCATTTTAAGACATAATTGGACAGATTACAATGTCCCAAAACTGTTTTGGAAACAGTTTCTAACTAGGAGCAAAAACAGTCCCAAACTGCCCAGGACACTGCTGCCTGGCAGTTTGCACACTATCCGTTTAAAAGGCCATATCTTTTAATTCGTACGTCGGAATTTCAATTGCTATACACTGTTGGAAAGCTTACAAAATTTCCTATAAGAAAATTTAAGACTTTAATTTTATTTCGTAGCCAATTAATACAGTTTATTGTTCAAAGACAGGGCATTTACACTGCCTGGACAGTTTGCACTGTCCAGCAATTCCTATTTACAGTTTTCAGTATAGGACCCAGTTTTCAGTTATGTTTTCACCTAAATAAAATATACATTCCAAGGATCGTGTCATTAAAAATTCAGCCCTGAATTCAAACTATACAAGTTTTGGTGAATTTTCAAAGTGACTGCCCAGAACAGAGCAATTCTGGGCAGATTGCATCTATTCACATTTTAATGCCTTTAATCCATTTTAACCAATGTCTTGGCCCTATAATTCATTTCATATGACATTCTAAACATGTTAGGCCCATGTTAGTTCATTAAACAAGGCTTTCAAAACAGGGCAAGTTGTTTAACTATGTTAGTTCAATTTCAATACTACAAAACAGTTTCTATGTTACTTAACTATGTTCATGCTTTTATCTTCATTTCCAGCATTGTTTACCTACAATTCAATTTGTTTAACCTCTTCTTTACAATACCTATTCATGATCATCATCAATTCATTATTTCCTTAGCTCAATTTCATATTCAAATCATCCAATTTCCACTTTAACAACACAATACAATTTCCAGCAACCTAGGTTTATTACACTAGCATGAACACATAATTTCCAGCCTTGTACCTAGTTTCATTCTTCAATTTAGCATAATTCAACAACTATATAATCACCTAACAGCATATTCAAAGTCTAATTCCATCAATAATCACCAAAAACAGTCCAATTTCAACAAGATAGTTGCCTAATCAATTAAACACAAGAAGAACTATACTTACTTTTCTTCTTGCTTAATTTCAATGAAAATTTCCTACACATGCAAGCTAAAATCCCTTCTTCAATGGCTGAATTCCCAAGCTTTCTCTCACTCTCCCTTTCTCTCTAGGACATTCGGCCAACATAGGATAATGAGAAAGATGACAACAACACAACCATGTTATTGGAATTGTGTTTTGTCTAAATTGTCCCTTGGTTAGCTACTAATCATGTGATTAGCCAAGGGCAAATAAGAGATTCATGATATTTATCATGC
The DNA here is from genome assembly GCA_019671005.1 of Hibiscus mutabilis. Lineage (NCBI taxonomy): Eukaryota > Viridiplantae > Streptophyta > Magnoliopsida > Malvales > Malvaceae > Hibiscus > Hibiscus mutabilis. Next base: position 45,611,056 of record CM033725.1, read on the forward strand.
AATCTCAATCTTTCTCTTTTAATTCAATGTAGTCACTTTTAAATTGATCACTTGTTTTATACATTATTTCAATTAGGCCCTTAATAAATCAATTCAGCTTAATTCTTAATTCAATTAAGCTATCAACTTAATCAATTTAATTCCAATACTTCTAAGCTAGGATTTCGGGTGTTACATACCCGAAATAATGATGCTAGAACCACTGTTAATTTTTTGAAAATTTCTATCTTTTCCAGGTTTGGCGCACCATGAGCGATAATTAGCGATCAAGGAACCCATTTCATCAACAAGGTAATTGACGCGCTCATGAAAAAGTTCGGAGTGACTCAAAGAATTGCCACTGCTTACCATCCGCAGACCAATGGACAAGCGGAAGTGTCGAACCGTGAGATTAAAGCAATTCTTGAAAAAATTGTAAAACCGAATCGTAAAGATTAGAGTCTCAAGTTGTCCGACGCATTGTGGGCATACCGGACGGCTTATAAAGGTCCCATTGGAATGTCGCCCTACCGACTCATTTTCGGTAAGCCATGTCATTTGCCAGTTGAATTGGAGCATCGAGCCTATTGGTCAGTTAAGCAATGTAACATGGAGATGGAAGCAATCGGAGAAGCGCGGAAGCTACACATTCAAGAGTTAGAGGAAATCCGACGAAACGCTTACGATAGTGCTCAAATATTTAAAGAGAAGACGAAAGAATTCCACGATCGAAGAATATCCTTTAAACCGTTTAAAATTAACCAAAGGGTTTTGTTGTTTAATTCAAAACTTAAACTTTTTGCAGACAAACTTCGATCGAAATGGCTTCGCCCATTTACGGTAACTCAGATTTTTCCTCATGGCGCAGTGGAGATAGAAAACACTTCTGGAGCTCGATTTAAAGTAAACGGCCAAAGGTTGAAGCCTTATTATGAAAATGACACGGTCGGATTAGCCGAGGAAATCGAGTTAGAAGAACCTACGCTTTAAAAAAAATCGGCTCGTCGAGCTAACGACGTTAAAATAGCGCTTAATGGGAGGCAACCCATTGTTTATTTTCTTTGTTATTTAATTTTGGTTACTTGTTTAGTTTTATTTTTACCTATGTTTATTTTTATTTTATTTTAGGTACAATAAAATTCCCGAACTCGAATAAATCCACCTGATCTAATATATTCAGATTCGAGACAATGTTGCACAAAGGGGAACCATAGTCAGCATAATAACAGCGGGCAAGAGGATGATTTTGTTTGTTCTTCTCTCATAGGCAGGTCCCACATCTTTCACCAGATTGATAAGGTGAATATTCTCACCCAATTCACCGATCACATATCCTTATCTTCTCACGCCTTTTCCTTTTAAAAACCCCACCCGTGGATCCCACACTATCTCCCAAATTTAATTTTTAAACCCTCTGATGGTCAAAGTCTCTTTACCCTTATATTTGAACCAATCAAAATTTTCTTTTAATATTATAAACCTTATCTCCTTTCTCCCAACAACCTTTTTTTTCTTTTTAAAGTTTCTACCCCAACCCACGTGCTAAAATAAACAACCCTAGCTCCTAAATAATTTTCTACCAGTAGCCGCATTTCATCTTCACCATTGATAGTTGTCTCCTCCATCCTTTACACCCATCGTCGATGATAGTACCTTCACCGTCATTAGCCACCATGGTGAGGACCCGAGAGCAGGCTCATCAGCTTCCACCAACACAGAGTCGTTACCCATTTGCGCCGCCGCAACCGTCATTAAATAAGGGAGTATTTTCATTCCCTCTCTTCTGTAGTTCATTACATTTTGGGACAAAATGACTTAAGTCAGGGGGTGGAATTAGAATTTTTGATAATCTTGGTTGCTAGTCTCTCGTTTGATTTAATTTCTTTGCATTTCTTTGTGAATTCAATCTTGTTCTTGTTGAATTTAGGATGCACGATAGTGTGGCATGACTAATTTATGTAAATTTTTCTTGGTTGTTTCATGAATTTTTTGATTGAATTGGATGCATAACTTAGTTTAATAGACCTTTCGTGTGAGTTTTGAGCCTAATGAGCATATATTTTTATTCTTGCTCTTTGTTTCAATTGAGTGTGCCAAACTAATTGATTGCATTCTAGAACTTGTAACTCGATGCTTGTTGAGACTACACATATTGATTATGATGCTTTAACGTGATAGAGACATTAGGATTAAACCGATTTTTCTTCCCGAACAAATAGCCTACCTTTTTTATTTATTTTCCACTTAGTGAACCGTTTTGAGCCTTTAATCCTTTTCTTTGTTTACCACATCATTAAACCGAGCCTATTTTACTTTTGTTTTTCTTTCAATTATTTTTGGCACCCTTTTTCAGGACAAGTTGAGGTTATTCCAAAGCGAAAAAAAAGAAGAAAAAAATCATATTCGAATCAGTTCGACAAAATAGTGCAATGCAAAAAAACATTGTGCATAAAAATAAACCAGTGCAGTTTGGTTCAAACAGTGCAGACAAATACAATGTAGAAAAATTGCAGAACTGTGCAGTTCGAATATACTGTCCTGTTTGAACAGTGAAAAAAAAGAGCAGAAAAAAATAGTTCGAATATATTGTCCTGTTCGAACAGTGAAAAAAATAGCAGAAAATATAGTTCGAATGAAAAAATGAATAAATGATGATTGTTTGATTTCTTGTTTTCCTCTCTTCGAATAAATTCTTTGGAGTAACTTTACTTGTCTTGACTTTTTAAACCCCATTTTTTGGCCTTTTATCCTACCCAAACCATAACCCCATTACACCCCATTTTTAAGTTCTCTTGATTTTTGCATCATTTTCATATTAAGTAGTGGAGATTAGATCTAGTTACAAGCCTATGGTAATGAGTTGATTAGTTTAGGCTTGAGCGATTCTCTTACCCAAAATACTTAAGCGAAATAAGTAAACCAATGTGAGGAGCTAAGTCTTGTATTCTTTGAAATTGGTAGACGATTGAAATGCCTTGGTCGATTTACACTTAATTGATTATGTCATGATTGATTGATCTTGAATTTCAACATTTACTTGATTTAGTTTACTTTAGAAATCTTGGAAATTCTATGAAATTGGAGTTGGCAACTTAAGGTTTTTAACATGATAATTGAGAAATGCTTGAGGACAAGCATTGAATAAGTGAGGGGAAATTTGATTAGAGCTTAAATTATGCATTATTCTATCGATAATTACTCCTTGATTGGTTGTTTTAAATTGCTAATTCGGGCATTTTTGTTTATTTTCCATGCAGAACAGTAGATTCCAGAAATGTTAATGTTGCCAAAACTGATGAAATTGTGCAATTTTTAATTTTTTGGATTCATGGCTGGATTAGTGGGCATGAAAGTCTAACTAGACGCCACGTCAACAGCTTCTAGAAGACGACATGTCAGTAGCAACGATAGCTTATCAGCCGAATTTTAGATAACTTATCAGCAAGAATTTAAATTCAAACTTTGGAATTATCTTTTGTAATTAATTTAAATAATTTGGATTTATCTTTTATCTCTTTAGGGTTATTTTTAGGGTTTTAGGCTGCTATAAATACCCCCTTTGGGCAAACTCAAAAGGCATCTCTCTCATATCTACAATCTCTCATCTTTTGGGTTTTAATTTGTTCTTGTTCTTCTTTATTAATAGAAGTTTTTACTTTTCTTCTTCATTTTCACTTTTTCAAGTTTTTAATTTTTTTTCAAAGATGCTAAGTATGATTTATCATACTTAGCTAAGTTTTCCATAGCCAAAGGCTAAAGCAATGACTCAATTCCAACGTGAGGATTGAAAAACACTTAAACAACTTCGTGTGTCTCTCTCAGTTTTCTAAGCTTAATTTCAAAACCAAAGATTGACGTTGGTCAGGATGTTGTTTTGGTTAAATGTGTGGGAGGAAGTATCGGCTATTGAAGCACATTCGACTTCCTCGAAACACTTAGCAAAATTGTTTGCTAAGAGAAAACTGAGATCGGAGTCAGTTATTATTGAAACAACATAGTCTGAGTCCACCTTTACTTAAACATTTTTGATCTACAACATTGTTGTTGATTAGATCAATTTCCAAAATCGATTTCAAAGATGGCACTTAGGTATTCGGTATACAAGGCACAATCACAAGCATTGATCCTTGTAGGCAAGTAACCGACATGAATCTCGAAGTGAAAAACCCTTTTTCCGATGATCCGAGGAAACTGAGTCAAAGCAAGAGCCCGAGGCTAATCTTTACCATACTGAATCCACTTCCTAATCTTCTCTACAATCTCTTATTTTCTACTTAATTCCACAAATCCCCACCATACTTAAATATTATTCAACTCTCTTCTTGGCTCACAGATTGAACAAACATAAATCAGGAAGTTCTCTTAGTCCCTGTGGGATCGACCCTTACTTCTCTTTTACTACGTTTGAATTCCTTTATTTATTATTTGAGAAGAAGGAATTATTTTGACGCGAAAACGACGTGTGTCAATCGACATTTGTGAATTGTGTTGCAAGCTTTATTGGATAATCAGCTGTATGCTAAGTTGAGCAAATGTGAGTTTTCGCTTAGGGAGGTTTTTTTCCTTGGACATGTGTTGTCGGCCGAAGGAATTCGGGTTGATCCTCATAAGATTGAGGCGGTGAGGAATTAGAAGCCACCTAAGTCGGTGTAAGAGGTTCAAAGTTTCCTTGGTTTGGAAGGATACTACCGTAGGTTTGTGGATGGTTTTTCAAAGGTTGCTGCTTCTTTGACGAAGTTGTTGCCAAAGAATGTTCGTTTTGAGTTGACTGAGGAAAGGCAACAAGCTTTTGAAAAAATGAAAGAAGCTTTAACGCAAGCCTTTGTCTTGATTCAACCTAAGACGGGTACGGAGTTTGTGGTTTATAGTGATGCATCTTACGTTGGGTTGGGTTGTGTGTTGATGTAAGAAGGGAAATTTGTGACTTATGCATCTAGTCAATTAAAGGTGCACGAACGCAATTATCCTACCCATGATCTTGAGCTTGTCGTGGTTGTGTTTGCTTTGAAAATTTGGAGACATTACCTTTATGGTGAGAAGTGTGTTGTATATACGGATCATAAGAGTTTGAAATATTTGATGACTCAAAAGTATTTGAATCTTAGGCAACGTGGATGGTTAGTGTTGCTTAAGGATTATGATTTGACGATTGAGTATCATCCGAGGAAGACTAATGTGGTAGCCGATGCCTTGAGTAGAAAGGTTGTAGTGGAGTTGCAGGTGATGTTTGTTCGGTTGAGTGTAACGCAAGATGGCGGTTTGGTGGTTAAGTTGCAAGTTAAACCATCTTTATCACAGTTGATTAAGGAGAAATAGTTTTTTGATGATTCGTTGGTATCGCATGTTTCTGACATTGCATAAGGTAATCTGATGGAGTTTTGTTTCAATGAGAATGGTGTTTTGTGCTTTAAGGATCGAATTGTGGTGCCTAATGATGGTCAGTTGAGGCACATGATTTTGACCGAAGCGTATAGTAGCCATGTTTCTATGCATCCTGGTAGTACTAAGATGTATCGTGGGTTGAAGGATGAGTACTATTGGGTTGGTTTAAAGGAGGATGCAGCTGACTTTGTTGCTAAGTGTCTGGTATGTCAGCGAGTAAAAGCTGAGCATCAGTTTCCTTCTGGGTTGTTGCAACTGTTGAAGATATCAGAGTGGAAATAGGAGAGAATTACCATAGATTTTGTGTCAAGGTTACCCTTAACACCGACTAAAAAGGTTTCCATTTGGGTGATTGTTGATCAGTTTATGAAGTGTGCACATTTTGTGCTGGTGCATATAATTTATACCTTGGATAAGTTGGCATATTTGTACATAGCTTAGATTGTGCATTTGCACGGTGTGCTTAAGTCCATAGTATCGGATAGAGATCCACAGTTTACATTGAGGTTTTGAGAGTGTTTGCATCGAGCTTTAGGTACATGGTTAAGTTTCAGTACTTCGTATCATCCTCAAATGGATGGTCAGTCTGAACGTGTGACTCAGGTCTTAGAGGATATGTTGAGATGTTGTGTTATTGAGTTCCAAGGAACCTGGGAGAAACAATTACCTTTGGTGGAGTTTGCTTATAATAACATTTATCAGGCGAGTATACAAATGGCACCGTATAAAGCTTTATATGGTAGGAAGTGTAGAACGCCTCTTTGTTGGGTGGAGGTGGGAGAAAATTTAGTTGCCTTGCCTAATGTTCTTAAAGGGACAACAGAGAAAGTGAAGCTTATTAGTGATCGATTGAAAGCGGCTTTGGATCGGCAAAAGTCTTATGGGGATTTGAAGCGTAGGGAAATAGAGTTCGCGGTTGGTGATCGTGTGTTTCTAAAAGTTTTGCCTTGGAAGAAGGTGATGAGGTTTGGTAAGAAGGGCAAGTTGAGTCTGAGTTTCATTGGACCTTACGAGGTGTATGAATGCATTGGTCCAGTGGCTTATAGATTGAGGTTGTTACTGGAGCTTGAGAAGATACATGATGTTTTCCGTGTATCGATGCTCCAAAGGTACAGATTGAATCATTCTCATGTGATGTATTGAGTTGAATCTAGATTTGACCTATGATGACGAACCAGTAAGGATCTTAGATAAGGACAGTAAGGTTCTTCGTGGTAAGATCATAAAGTTGGTCAAAGTGTTGTGGCGACACCGAGCAGTTGATGAGGTCACGTGGGAGAGGAAGGTTGACATGAAGAAGCAGTTTCCTTACCTTTTTCCGCCAGGTAAAAATTTTGAGGAAGAAATTTCCTAAGTGGGGGAGATTTGTAATGCCCCGGTTTTGGGCCTAGTGGTTTTAAAGGTTAGATTAGACTATCCAGTGGACCGGGTTAGAGATTCGAGTCAATTTCGGGATTGTATATTTTTACAAGGGATAAAAATATATAAATATGCTCTAAAATATTTATTAAATATATATTAATATTTGGTAAAGTCGATTTCGTAAAATAAGATTTGGAAATTGGACATTTCGGGTTAGTGACCAAAATGCAAAAAGTGAAAACTATTTTTAGTGACTGTTTTGCAAAAAGGTTAAAACTTAGAATCTCTAAGGATCTATTAATACTAAATGTTTTTATCAGATTTCTCTCTTAATTGGATTATTTTTAAAGTGTTTCAATTAAATGATTAAAGAGGATTTATTAAAAGGATGATAGTTATTTCTTAAAAACAAAATTGACGTAACTTTTCTCTCTTGAGTTTCTCTCAAAATCTCTTCAGCCAAACATCTATTTTCTCAGCAAAGATTTAAGATAATGATCTTGTTTTCTTAAGCTAATGATTTCTAATGGATTTCTCAACTTGTTTCCTCAAAATCTCATTAATTTTCCTTTGTTTCTTTAGTGTAAAAATCATCCAATTGAGAGAGTTCTCAATCTTTGGAGGTGAGGTTTTCTCTTCTCCTTTAATGATGGTTCTTTATTGAAATTTACAAGTTCTTAATCCTTTACAAATGATTTGTAATTAGTGTTGTGGGTTTAATTGAAGAGAAATGGTTTAATTGAGATTTAATTGAGGTAATTATGAGATCTTCGTTTTAGATCTATTTTGCTGAGTTTATGATGAGGTTATATCATGATTTTGATTTCTTATGATGATAATGGATTGGCTTTATCAATAGAATCCCGAAATCAAATGAATCTCTAGTTGTTTGAGTTGCTAGTTATGAATTTTTTGAGGTGTTGTGGGTGTTTATTGGTTGTTGGAGGTATAAGGATGTTACGAGATGGTTTTTTGATGTCTTTTGATTCTTCGAGAGTGAATGACACATTTTGATTTCTTATTGGTTGCTGGAGGTATAAGGATGTTATGATTTTTAGATATCATTCACTATTTTTCGTGTTGTGTTGAAGGACACATTTCCTTCGAGAGTGAAATTCCATGTCTCATAGGTAAGAATCTCTTTTGGATTCTTCCATACTAAATCTTTTCAGTACTTCTTCTATGTATGTATTTTGAATCTGTCCTAGGAGTCGTCTTGATCTATCTCTATAGATCTTGACTCCTAATACGTATGTTGCCTCACCCAAGTCTTTCATGGAAAAACATTTTTCCTAACCAAGTTGTCACAGACTGTAAGCTAGATATGTCATTTTCTATTATCAGTATGTCATCCACATACAATACCAAGAATATGACAGTGCTTCAACTAATTTTCTTGAAACACATGACTCATCTTCATTTTTGATAAAATAAAAACTCTTTGATTGCATCGTTAAAATGAAGATTCCAACTTCTAGAAGCTTGATTCAATCCATAAATGGACCTTTGTAGCTTGCATATTTTTCGGCATCTTTTGGATCGACAAAACCTTAAGGTTGTGTCATGTACATATCTTCATCTAGTTTTTCATTAAGGAAAGTGGTTTTAACATTCATTTGACACATCTCATAATCATAAAATGCATCTATCACAAGTAAGATCCAGGTGGATTTAAACATAGCAACAAGTGAAAATGTTTCATCATAGTCTATACGATGAATTTGACCAAAACCCTTAGCGACTAATCACACTTTGTATGTTTGTACATTACCATCCATGTCGGTTTTCTTTTTGAAAACCTATTTGCTGTAACGCTTCGGTTTTGGGCATAGTGGTTTTGAAGGTTAGATTAGACGGTCCGGTGGACCGGGTTAGAGATTCGAATTAATTCTGGGATCGTATATTTTTACAAGGGATAAAAATATTGAAAAATACTCTAAAATATTTATTAAATATATACTTATTTTTGGTAAAGTCGATTTCGGAAAATAATATTGGGAAATTGGACATTTTGGGTTAGTAACCAAAATGTAAAAAGTGAAAACTATTTTTAGTGACTGTTTTGTAAAAGGGTTAAAACTTAGAATCTATAAGGAGCTATTAAGCCTAAATGTTTTTATCATATTTCTCTCTTAATTGGATTAGTTTTAAAGTGTTTTAATTAAATGATTAAAGAGGATTTATTAAAAGGATGGTAGTTATTTCTTAAAAACAAAATTGACGTAACTTTTCTCTCTTGAGTTTCTCTCAAAATCTCTTCAGCCAAACATCTATTTTCTCAGAAAAGATTTGAGATAATGATCTTGTTTTCTTAATCTAATGATTTCTAATGGATTTCTCAAATTGTTTCCTCAAAATCTCATTGATTTTCCTTTGTTTTTTTAGTGTAAAAATCATCCAATTGAGAGAGTTCTCAATCTTTGGAGGTGAGGTTTTATCTTTTCATTTAATGATGGTTCTTTATTGAAATTCTCAAGTTCTTAATCCTTTACAAATGATTTGTAATTAGTGTTGTGGGTTTAATTGAAGAGAAATGGTTTAATTGAGATTTAATTAAGGTAATTATGATATCTTCGTTTTAGATCTGTTTTGCTGAGGTTATATCATGATTTTGATTTCTTATAATGACAATGGATTGGTTTTATCAATAGAATCCCGAAATCAAATGAATCTCTAGTTTTTTAGTTTCTAGTTATGAGTTTTTGAGGTGTTGTGGGTGTTTATTGGTTGTTGGAGGTATAAGGATGTTATGAGATGGTTTTTAGATGTCTTTTGTTGTTAATTGATGTTTCGAAGTGTTAGGTTATGGCTGGATTAAGTTTTGGATGTGGATCGAAGTTGTTTTAGTTGTTTCGGATAGGTGTTTTGATGGTTTTAAGCAAGGCAATGTTGAGGAATTGATTGTTGGGGTTTTAAATGCATTAGGATGTATTAATCCTATTTTATAATGTGGTTAAAATAGGGGAGAACGTTTTGGAAGCTACCGGTGAAGCTTTGGAGGCTTCGAACACTTGGTTGCGAATCGAGGTTTTGCATGTCGGTGAGTGAAAATGTGTTTTCTAGATTTGGAGTGGTTTAAAAGGTGATTTAAGGGAGTTTAAATCTAGTTTGAAATGCTGGTTTAAACTCGGAAGTAAGTACAAAGGATTTTCTCTCTCGGTCGTGCTTGTTTTACGAAATGATTTATGCAATTTTTTTATTTACATGATTTTCACTAATGAATCATGATTTCAAATATGATGTCTACTGTTTTTGATAAAGTATTGATGAAGGATGCATTGGTGAATGATACTTGTAAGTATGATTTATATTTGTGAAAGCATGGTTTGATGCTTGGGTATATTTTGGTAAATTGCTTTAAAAACAATGAGGTTCATGGGTAATTGTGAATTATATTGGCAAGTAATGGTATGGAAATGGTTTTAAAATGTAATCGAATATAGTTAGTCGGCTATAGGGTTGAGTGCATTATTACCTCTCCAAAAGTATTGTTTTTAATGTCAATCTTACAATATTTTTCCTTGTTTTTAAGTACATTTAGTTGCATTAGGATGACAAAATCATACATTTACATAAGGAGTTAGGAATTCTGTCTATGCCCGTAGGAAAGGTTGTTTTGTTGGAAATTTTACAGGTTTGGCATAGTATTTGGCACAAAAAAACAACGCATGAAGGAATGCCAGGGAGAATGCCAAGTCCTGTTGGCACAGAAGGACCAAGTACTGCTAAGCACTTGTTGGCAGAAAAGTGACCTTGATGTCATGCCAAGAGGCTATTGAACTCTGAAAAAATAGGATATGGTCAGGCTCCTAAAAGATCGCAAATGGATCAACTTTCGAAAAAATAGCGGATAAGTTGATGCCAAACTATGTTGGCAATGATATGCTAAGACAACATTGGCATGATGACGTCAGCCCTAGCCTGATTAGCTTATCACTTGATCAGCCTTGCACTCCAAACAATGGATAAAGTGATCGTAAGCCTTATCCCTTGTGCATTCAAATTCAAAACGCCAAGGCTTATCCTAGGGCTTCTACACAAGCCTATTTAAAGATGAGATCGATCATCATTGAAAACAATTTGGAGAAGGAGAAAAAGACGATGAAGAATATGAAGGCTTGAACTCGAGAAACGGTCTGCAACAATGGAGAATGAGGTATCAGAGACAACAAGATCAAAGGCTTGAAGATTTTATGAGACATCAGGAATCCATTGAAGGGCTACATTGAGAGACCTCCTTCCTTACTTTAGTTCTTTGTTGATTTTTGTATTTCTTTCTTGTGTTTAAGAATGATTTCAAACTATTATTCGCTGCGTTTTATGTTTAGTTGTTAATAATTCAATTGCCTTGGCGTTGTTTGTTCTATCTGGCATACTTTACAATTTCCTAAATACTGTGCCAAGTGAGAGCTGGCATAGTTGGCCTATTGCACCTCAATATCTTAACAGACTTGGGTGGCAATGATCAAGTTGTTGGGTACTAAGGCGAGATGCTTCGAGAGAAAATGTTCAAGTAGATGAACTTACTTCGGGAGTGAAATCTACCCTTTAGGAATATAGATTGGATCTTAATCAAATCAGTTTATGAAAAAGAACATGCACTATAAAGATATAGGGTTTCATTGCTAGCATAAAATTCAGACATTCTATACCAAATCTTTGTTATCATTCTTACACCAATTGCTTGCTAGATTGTTATCATTTCATTCTTTGTAATCTTCACTTTACTTCAATTATTTTTATCATATTTATTTCTTTAATTCTTTTATTTTACTCATTCCATCAATCAATTGACATCACTTTTATTTTCTAGTTCACAAGTATTAATCGTAACAATTAATTCCCCTAGGCAATCCATGTGGAGACGATACTCAACTCACTACTATATTACTTGCTGATCGTGTATACTTGCACGTAAAAGGGGTATTCTTGGCATTTTTTTAGTTGCTTATTTACATTGAATACTTAATCTTTTGCCATGCAATATTACGTCAACAAGTTTTTGGCGCCGTTGTCGGGGAATGCAACAGAATTGATTGTTTTGATTTTTACTTGTTTTTATTTTTTTGTTTAATGTATTTTGTTTGGTATATGTACATGAGTAGCACTGCGAAAGAGGATTTACAAGATGACTCAATCCTACGCAGGTTAAGTGGAGAACATCGAGAAAAGGCTCATGACAGCAAATTGTGAGCTAGACAGTGCAAGAATCAATGCCAACAACCAAGGGATTCCGTTAATTCCTACAGTGATGCCGCCAGCTTATGTTATTGCTACTCAGATACCTAAAAATCATCTATAAGAGAACATCTAGCACCCACCATAGATGATTTGATGCCAGCATTGATCATGCCGGAGATAAATATGGCTTACTTTAAGCTTAAACCGATAATGATTCAATTACTAATGGATGTAGGTCAATTTTATGGATCACCTAATGGAGACCCAATAAAGCATTTGAAGCAATTCGTGGAAGTTTGCCAACTATTCCGCCAGCTGGATGTGACTGAAGAGACAATAAAGCTAAAGCTCTTTTCATTTTCCTTGCGAGATAGCGAAAAATTGTAGGTAAATTCCTTGCCATCAGGATCAGTTACTTCATGGGCAGAATCATGCCAGAAGTTCCTTGTGAGATTCCAGTCACCAAGACTTAATGTCAAGCTGCGAAGTGAAATCGTTTTAGGCAAGCTGATGATGAGCCTTTCTATGATACTTAAGAGTGATTCAAAGACCTATTGAGAAGATGTCCCATACATGGATTCCCTACTTGGACCCAGATGGAGATTTTTTACACTGGTCTCAATGCCCATTCCAGGACCTTTGTAGATGCTTCGGCAAATGGTTCATTGCTAGACAAGAAATACACAGAGGCATATAACATGCTTGAAAGGATTGCTGACAACGATTTCTAGTATCCTACTGCTAGACTAGGAGCGGGGACAAGAATCGATGGAAAATTGGAGCTTGATGCACTAACATCCATCAACGATCATAGTTCCAGTCCCACTAGCATTTTGAAAACTTTGCAAAAGAGTAACAAATCCCAAGTAGTCAAGGCATTAGAACCATTTTGTACTATTTGTGGAGAGGATCATCATGTGGATGAATGCCCATCCAATCCTGAATCGGTTAATTTTGTTTGTAATTTCAATCAAAATTTTAACCCTCATTCCAGTACTTACAATGCAGGTTGGAAGCATCACCCAAATTTTACTTGGGCAAACCACGACAGTAATCAATTCAATGCCCAGCGGCAGCACAACAATGCAATGCCAAGTTTCAAGCAAAATGTCATGTCACAGAGAGCCCAGAATAATCTACTGCCAGTGCAAGGATCTTCCGATGAGAATACCCTGATGGATTATATAGAGCATAACGATGCCACAGTCCAGAGTCTGGCAGTGTCCATGAGGAACTTGGAAGTTCAGATTGGATAGATTGCCAATGCACTCAATGCCAAATGATACAGAGGATGCTCGACAAAAAGGGAGAGAACAAAGCCAAGTTGTCACCCTCCGAAGTGGCAAACCAATTGAGAATAAAATGCCTCCCAAGCAGCTGGTTGTTTTCCAGGAAGAGAAATCATTGCCAGCAGATGAAACCAAGGAAGCTGAGAAAGGGGAAGCAAGCACCAGCAATGCCAAATCTCAATCTGATGCCAGCACCACCTCAGCAGAACTAGTGGAGCCAACATTTGCCAACCCTACCTTGGTAAAACAAGCATGTGTTACTGTTGAAATTTTCAAAGATCTTAATTGTGCAAATGAACCTGAGGAATGCCATGTTGGGAAACGTAGGTACACCCCATGGCGCAGCGAAAAAATTATCCGGCGTAATCCACCAATGATCCATGTATAAGGGACGAATTCGGGTGATAAAGGATGAAAAACATTACCTCAACCAATCTGGAATTTTACAGCGAGTATAGGAGAATCCAAATCAAATTTCGAATCATCACAACAGTGTTCCGACCTCTACGCAGTCCACCCGAATAAAATGAACAATTTTTCTTTTCTCTAATTTCTAGAGATGATTTTTGAAAAAGGCATATTTTGGCTACTAGACCTTATGCCTTTATATAGCATTCAAAAACCTAATTCTAATTAAATTCGAATTCTTTAAATATACAATATATTTAACCAAATATAGTTAAATATGTAGAATCTGATTCTACTTTAATTAGGTTTTTTAGAGAGATATATATATAGTATTTGATAGTTACAATAACTTATCAAATATTAACATATATATAAAAATGAAATTATCCATTATATAACAATTTTGGTTTCTCACTAATTACGTGTACAACAAGTTTGTACACATGCTATCTAGTCGATATTTGTTCGTTTCAATCATAGGGTGTGGCCCTTTTATGTTCATGTAATGTTAGCAGTAATATCCAGAACAATTCTAATATTACAAGCAATGAGTGGCATCTAGCAATACATCATTGCAACCTAAGTTACATGAAATCGCGGTTCGATTTAACCGTTTTCCGTGATAAACTTCTTTTATGTATTTCATCCTTTCGTCATCATATCTTGATCAGACACAAGTCATGGATTAGTCACACTTGTATAATCCATCTAACATTTCTTGATATCTTAAGTAGACTATTATAAACGAATAACTATGATATCCCATATCAATTCATTCGAGCATGGCTATGCATTTTCTAGTCTCACTTAATCAAGTGGCCTATGATATTACTCCTATTATGTAGGAGGGACAAATCCTATCTTGATCAACCATATTACGCTGCATGGATTGTGACATATCCAATATCAGTCTTTATAGTGTAGTCAGTTACGACACACGTTTGACCGTATCAAAATATATCACTCACGATGTTGAAATAATGATAATCTCAACTCTGAGGATCATACATGTAGTTATCACCATGAGCAATGTTGTGACTGTCACATAATGATCCAAGAAACATGCTCATAGCGGGTCAGTCCAGTATGGTGTTCCCTAACACATACTTATGTATTGATTTTGACATCTCCATGTCAATGACAACACTTTGACATCAATCAACTACATATTAGTCTTAATATATTATTGTTGTCCAAGTACACAATAATTCTCGACTAATGATATTCAAGAATAACTATATTATTCTAAGGACTTTATTATAATTCAGTTTATTTATAGATACACAGAATAAGACTGGAATAATAATAATGACTTCTTATTAATAAACAAGATAAAATAAGTATGTCTTTTACAACCATCTCATAATTGGTCTTTGGGCATACTCTAACATGCCAAGCTGTCGAGATTATGGAATCTATCTTCGATGAGGACATGACACAGCTTCGCCAAGGCACTGAGGATGATGCCAGAGAACTGGATGACGAGATGACCTTGCTGGATGATGGCATAAGTTATTTTGATAGATCTAAGCCACTTGAGTTGGCTGGAAGAGATATCGAAGCACCAAAGACATCTAGTGAGGAGCCGTCAAACTTGGAACTGAAACAATTACCAAGTCACCTCAACCATACCTCGGCATCAACAGAGAAAAGAGCAGCAGAACCTAAGCACTACTGGGGTGCTGATTTCAATCAAAGGTTCTCGATACCTACAACAAAGAGATATTTCAGTTTTCTAAGGTGGTTATTCAAATCCACCATTGCAAAATATTCTCTTTTATTGTGCAATCGAGGGGTCGACATACTCAAAGGTAAGCAATTCTTCGACTTTCTACATTGGTTATTTAAACAAAAGATTGCCACAACTTACCATTCACCAATAAATGGCTAGTGCCTAAAGCACTATTTGGAAGGTAGTCAAAACAATGCCAATGAGGCTATCCTCTTGGCGGAGGTATCGTAACATCGCCAGCAGGTTAGAATCTTTGTAAATATTAGGTTAGACGTTTTTCTTTGTTTTTAGGTTTCAGGATTTTTAGTAGTTTCTATTTCTTTTATTTTTTCATTACTATTCCTTTGTTGCTTTGAAAGGTTTTCTTTGAGTATGTGCAGATTCAAGGACAATGCCAATGAAGGATTTGGCATAAGACGACTGTGATCCAGACATGAGCAGTGTTGTGCTAGGAACAATGCCAATGTATCCATTAACATAATCAATTGGTGGGCTAACTAACTCAAGCGCAATGCCATGCATAATGCCAAAATAGCTTGGCATGCGGCAGACTGGAAAATTGGGAGAAGAGATTAACCCTAGAATGATTAAAATTGGACCATTAAATGAGAGAGATTATTTTTCTTTAAACCTTAACCCTAGCCGCCCAAAAATTAGGTTAAAATGTAAATTTAACCTAATCACCCCAATCTTTAACTTATCCTATCACTTACAACCTTATCACCTCATCCTTATCACATTACCCCTTTTCAAATCAAACTTTTTATTCGTTTTTCATTATTATCTCTAATTAATCAGCTACCATTATTATACCCCATTAAAAACTCAACCTCTTTACCTTTTACTTACCTTAGCTGATTTAAAGAACCAAACTCTCTTTCACTTCTTTTTATCAAGCAAGAACCAAGATCCATATTTTCTCTTCTTCTGTTGTTCAAACCGTTCCAAGCTCTTTTCTTTTCAATGGCTTCCTCATCTACCCCATTCAACCAGTTTTTCAATGAAGAAATTCAAAAGAGATTTGAAGCAAGCTTTGCTTCAAGATCTTTTTGTTATGAGAAGCATTTTGATTTCAAGGCCGACACCACCATTGGATTTCCTGTCGAGTTTATGGCCATAGTCGACATGCACAAGTGGAATCGGTTTTGTCAACAAAAAAGGGAGATCTATGCCACAATTGTTCGAGAATTCTATGCCCATCTTGAGAAAAAAGATTCACCATTCTTGATGATTAGAGGTAAATGCGTGCGTTTCGATGAAGGGTATATTAACTCAATGTTTGCATCGACTGGTATATAGGATGAATACTTTGACTATGTGGAATCAATGACTGCTGCCAAACAAAAGAAACTGTTGGCAGACTTGTGTGAGCTTGGCATGATTTGGACAGTTTCGTCGACAGACCACCGAACGGTGAAAAGGTTAGCATGGAATCACTTTATCAAGGCAAATCTGATGCCCACATCTCATAACGAGACTATCTTAGAAGAAAGATTTCTTTTATTGCACTCTATCGTTAAGGGGCACAAAATCAACATTGACAAGATCATTATCGAGGAAACCTATAAATGTTCAGCAATAGGTAAAGGCAGTTTGTTTTTCCCTTTGCTTATTTCTAACATTTGCATGCGCCATAATGTTCCTAGGCTTGATGATGAAAGAGGCCAGATAATCAAGGGAACGACAATCACTGCTGCCATATAGAATAACCTCACTACAGCCAAGATCTCTGCTAGTGGTAATGCCAGTCCAGCCAGTCACACATCCGATGCTACAGTTCCACTGTCTCCAGTTCAGGTTAATTCTACCAATACGAATTCCTTATCTGAATCAGAGGAAACCACAGTCAAAACACCCAGAGCTGAACCATCTACACTGCCAGTTGAACCTGCCAAGACAAAGGAGGATGTTAGAGCCTCCACTGCTGCTTCAAAACTGAGCATGAAAGGAAGGAAACGAATGGCCCTTGATCGTGGAAGCTTTTTGAAAATAAATACTCACATCACAGGATAAGAAGTCTCCGAAGGGGAGTCCTCTTCTTCCTAAACTCCTTTGCATTACATTTCATTTCATTTCATTTACGTGATCATACATTTTAATTTTTCTGTTTTAATTTTATATATGTGTTGTTCTCATGCATTTAGGACAATGCACATCTTGGGTTTGGGAGTGTGCATTTCCTCACATTTATGCTATGTTATGCATTTCATGTTTAAATTTTGGTTGCCATGCCATGTAGGTCATATAGATTAGATGCATACCGAACTGCTAAAAAAGAAAAAGAAAATTTTGTCTCGGCCAAATTTTGAAGAATGTTAACACTTGTTAGGCAAGTTTAATTTGATCTAGGTGTATGTTCGATGAAGAAATTTTAATCTTTAGTTACAATGCCATGCCAGTAGAGTAGTATGCCAAGTTAGCATGGAAATTGATCTCTAGTTTATGGAATTGAATTTACACTTAACACATGATATGTATCTAGTTCCCTAGCAAACTTAGACTCTTTGAAACTATGCTCAGATTGACAAAAATTTGAAAAATGATGCTAGGGTAAAAAGAAACTAATAAGGAAGCAATGTTCTGCCTAGGGATAATAAGTTACTTAGGGCTTCGTAGTTTGTTCCCTCTTAGTTCTCAAGTTCAAAACCCTAGGGTATGAGTTGAAGATAAAGCCTAGTGATGTTTGGATTAAGGTAGGGATTTGTGGTATGCTCCCTCTTATCACTCACGCTAAACAGTGTCACGAAGCAAGCTTAAATTAATGCCAACAGAACCCCCGGCAAGAAAGAAAAAGGAAAAAATGATGAAAATAATGATCTAAGTTTAGGTAGTAAAATTGGCTGAGGGGGTGAAAGGATATGCATATTGCCTACACATCATGCATTCTTCATGAACTTAGACTAGAGTTATATTGTTGCACTTGAATTATAACCTACTTGGCATTATTGCACTGAGATACTAAGGACAGAAATAGAGCCAACTTCTGCTTGCCAACATTTGTTGGGATTCCAACCAAAATTTTGTCAACGTAACTTTTTCACTATTTTTATTATTTTCTTTGTTTGCATTACTTGAGGACAAGCAATGAGTTAGGTTTGGATGTGTGTTACCTCTCCAAAAGTACTGTTTTTAATGCCAATCTTACAATGTTTTTGCTTGTTTTTAGGTACATTTAGTTGCATTAGGATGATAAAAGCATGCATTTACATAAGGAGTTAGGAATTTTATCTATATCAGTAGGAAAGGTTGTTTTGTTGGCAATTTTGCAGGTTTGGCATAGTATTTGGCACAGAAAAACAACGCATGAAGGAATGCCAGGGAGAATGCCAAGTGTTGTTGGCACAGAAGGACCAGATAGTGCCAAGCACTTGTTCCTAGAGAAGTGACCTTAATGTCATGCCAAGAGGCTGTTGAACCCTAAAAAAATAGGATATGGTTAGGATCCTAAAAGATTGCAAATAGATCAACTTCCAAAAAATAGAGGATAAGGTAATGCCAAACTATGTTGGCAAGGACATGCCAAGCTTGTGTGCCAAGGCAACATCGACATGATGACGTCAGCCCTAGCCAAATCAACGCATCACCTTATCAGCTTATCACCTTATCAACTTATCACATGATCAGCCTTGCACTCCAAACAAAGGATAAAGTGATCACAAGCCTTATCCCTTGTGTATTCAAATTCAAAATGCCAAGGCTTATCCTAGGGCTTCTACACAAGCCTATTTAAAGAGGAGATCGATCATCGCTGAAAACAATTTGGAGAAGGAGAAAAAGATAATGAAGAAGATGAAGGCTTGAACTTGAGAAGCGGTCTGCAACAATGGAGAAGGAGGAATCAGAGACAACAAGATCAAAGGCTTGAAGATTCTATGAGACATTGGGAATCCATTAAAGGGCTGCATCGAGAGACCTCCTTCCTTGCTTTAGTTCTTTGTTGATTTTCGTATTTCTTTCTTGTGTTTAAGAATAATTTCAAACGATTATTTGCTGTGTTTTATGTTTAGTTGTTAATAATTCAATTGCCTTGGCGTTGTTTGTTCTATCTGGCATACTTTACTGTTTCCTAAATATTGTGCCAAGCGAGAGCTGGCATAGTTGGCCTATTGCACCTCAATATCTGAACAGACTTGGGTGGCAACGATCAAGTTGTTGGGTACTAAGGTGAGATGCTTCGAGAGAAGATGTTCAAGTAGATGAACTTACTTCGGGAGTGAAATCTACCCCTTAGTAATATAGATTGGATCTTAATCAAATCGATTTATGAAAAAAGACTCCACTATAAAGATATAGAGTGTTTTACATAGTCGATTTAGGGCAATGACCATCGAGAGAGGCTTTGTCAATTTGAATCTACTCGGCAATCAATGCCAAGGAATGACATTATTGCTAGTCGGCATTGCTAGCATAAAATTCAGACATTCTATGCCAAATCTTTGTTATCATTCTTGCACCCATTGCTTGCTAGACTGTTATTATTTCATTACTGTAATCTTCACTTTACTTCAATTCTTTTTATCATATTTATTTCTTTAATTCTTTTATTTTACTCATTCCCTCAATCAATTGTCATCACTTTTATTTTCTAGTTCCCAAGTATTAATTGTAACAATTAATTCCCCTAGGCAATCCCTGTGGAGACGATACTCAACTCACTACTATATTACTTGCTGACTGTGTATACTTGCACGTAAAAGGCGTATTCTTGGCATTGTTTTTACTTGCTTATTTACATTGAATACTAAATCTTTTGCCATGCAATATTACGTCAACATGCACTGTAAAATAAGTCTCCTTGGACGTAGAGGGGTTGATATGGGTATCGAATACTCTGTCTAAGTACCCTAACGATTAAGGGGTTTATGGTACCGAAAACTCTCGTTAGTTGGTTATACATTTACCGATGAATGGTGTTGAGGGGTTGATATGAGTACTGAATACTCCACCACGGGTCTTACAAAGGTTGAGAGGTTTATATTTTGTACCGAATACTCCCGTGTGTGGACCTTGTGTTGTCGGTGAGAATGTATGAAGTGTTGGGAGAACACTTGTGAATTCGCGTATCCGATGTTGTGTTTTGTAAATGGAACTTGTTGATGATCATTTGTAAGCCAATATAATTGTTAATTTTTCATGTGTTGTATAATGGATTTATACATGTTTACTCTTTAAGCTTTGGATATGGTGTGTTATGCATGGGAAGGCTTAAATTGAGGTTAGCAATGTGAGTTGTTGTTGGTTTAATGATACATGTTGCATATGGTTTAATATGCTAGATTTTGAATGGTTAATGTGCATGATTTTTAAGGCATGATGTTTTTAAATGATGATTTAATCATGGATTGAAAAGTGATTTCAATATGGTATAAAAACTAGTTTTAAAATGCATTGATGATGTGTTGTTTTTGAGCACTCTTCACTAAGCCTAGTGCGCTTATGCTCTCTTGGTCCATCAATGCAGAGAATTAAAGGTTCAGAGGGAGCAAGAAAGTAAAGGAGATCCAAGGACTTCTTATACGAACGTATGTTTCCAAAGTAGACTATGTTTAATAAGGGCATGGTGGATTCCTTATGGTTTTGGGAGATATTGTTGAACTCCCTGTTTGAGCATGTTTATATTGTTGTTTTGGTCTTGTAAATGGCCTGTTATATTTGGTTTATGCCTTGGTATGGTTTTTAGTATCTTTTTTGGCTTGTTCCGTAGGTTGCATGCCTATAGTTTCCTTTTGGATGCAAGATAACACGTATTGTTGATGTTTCTTTTGTTTTGGCTGAGGTTTGATCCTAGTTTATGTTTCTTATGTCCTAGAAGCATGATTAAGTGAATTGCTTAGCTTAATTGTATGTTAAAATAGTAGAAGATGTTGTTCTGGGTCCAGCCGTATTGTTACGCAAACCAGCGTATCGGTACGGTTAAGCCCAGACAGGCTAGCATATCGGTACGGGCCAAGGCCAAATTGGCTAGGCATTTTGGTACACGGGACCGTATCGGTACGGTTTTGTGCCACAAGAATTTAGGAATTATGAAACGTCAAGGGTGTACCGATACAGTGCCCAATTGTACTGATATGGTGTTAGGTAAGTTAGTTATTTGGAATCTTCTGATGTTCGTACCTTTACGTTTTGGTCCCTGATTGATGTGATTGAAATTGAGTGAGTTTGGATGAACAATTTGAGCTGAAATTTGACATGTGAGTATGAAACCTGACTAATTGAATATTGGTAACTTTAATTTCACAATAAGTCACTATAATTTTTCACATTTGCAAATCGGTCCCTAAATGCAAGTCGTTGCAATTGGATGTCAAATCGACGCCCAATTGAGTTGTAATTTCACACATTACCAGTATGTACACTTAGGTTAATAATTTTGCTTTTAGAAAAGATAAAAGGAAAAAAATGGTCGTTTACCAAAGCGAACCTTCACGGTTTTTCTTCAGTAAACCCTGTGTAACTATTCGATCCGGTCTTATGACTAGGCCGGGTCGAGGGGGTTACATTAGCACCCTATAGGCTTAACCCCTAGAGGTGGGTCAACCAAGGTCCAAACTTGGTTTTCTGACATGGAATCCATCTTGAATTTTATGGCCTCTAGCCATTTCTCAGAGTCTGGGCCCATCACTACTTCTTGATAAGTCTTAGGCTCATCTTGATCCATGAAGAGAACATCACCATGCAATGTGACAAGAAATCCATATTTCTCAAGTGTATTGCATTCTCTCAAAGATCTTCGTAGTGGTTGTGTTTCCAAAACTATTGAATGTTCCTCAACAACTTGTGGAACTTGTTGTTGTTCAATCTCTTGTTCAATGATATATGGTTGATCTCGAATTTCATTGAGTTCAACATTTCTCTCACTTCCTTTTTTGGAAAATAAATTATCTTTCTAGGAAGATTCATGTTTGAGCAACAAACACTTTGTTCTTGGTAGGATTGAAGAAATAATATCCTTTAGTTTTTTTAGGATCCCACAAAATTACATTTATGAGATTTGGATTCGAGTTTTGTAGACATATTATGTTTAACATAAGCTTCGCATCCCCAAATTTTCATAAAATACATACTAGGACATTTCCCAGTCCATATCTTATATAGTGTCTTTTGAACTGATTTAGATGGAACATGATTTAGTGTGAAAGCAACTATTTTTAGCGCATCTCCCCAAAAAGAAACTAGAAGATCAGCGTGACTCATCATTGATCAAATCATGTCTAACAATGTTCGATTTCTTCTTTTCGGAAACTTCATTCCATTGTGGAGTACCAGGAGGTGTGAGACAATCTCACATTCCTTAAGAAGGTCACCAAACTCTAAGCTTAAGTATTCTCCTTATCAATCTGATCGGAGAGCCTTAATGCTTTTATCTAGTTGGTTTTGTACTTCATTTTTAAATTCCTTGAACTTTTAAAGGGCTTCAGATTTATGATGCATTAGGTAAATGTACTCCTATCTACTGAAGTCATATGTGAAAGTAATGAAGTATTGAAAACCTTCTTATGGCTTGTGTATTCATTGGTCCACATACATCACTATGTATTAATCCCAATAAATGACTTGCTCGCTTACTTTTACCATTAAAAGAATCTTTGGTCATCTTTCCCAATAAGCAAGGCTCGTATACATCAAGTTGTTCGAAAACAAATAAATCTAAAAATCCATCTTTATGGAGTTTTGAAATGTGTTTTTCACTTATGTGACCCAAGTGACAATGCCAAAGATGAGTTTGATTAGATTCATTTGTTTTGATCTTTTCGTATTTATGTTGTAAATGGAATTCTCTTGATCCAAAATATAGAGGTTGTTTATTAATTGTGTCACACCATAGAAAACATTATCGAGATAAAAGAACAACAATTATTCTTAATAATTATCTCAAAACCAATCTTGTCTAAACAAGAAATCAAAATGATGTTTTAGTCAAACTAGACACAAAATAGCAATCCTCTAAACATAAATTAAGTCCACTAGGCAACGATAAAGTATATGTTCCTATAGCTAATGCAGAAACTCTTGCTCCATTACAAACCCGTAGGTCCACCTATCATTTTCTTAGATTTCTATATACAAATGTACAAATATGAGAACCATGACCTGTATCTAATACCCAAGAAGTAGGTGTTGATAAATTAATATCAATAACATAAATACTCGAGGCGGATGCTCTGCTTTCATTTGCCTTCTTGACTTTTCAAGATAAATGGGGCAGTTCCTTTTACAATGACATGTCTTATTATAAATGGAAATATTTTTCTTCTAATGACTAGTCAAGGTAGTTTACGCTGTTCAACTTGTCATTCTCAAGGACCTATCGCAATGATAACAAATTTGTATAATAAGTCAACAACAATAAAATATGAATTTTGAGTACGTTTACCATGTTTGTTTATAAAAGGACTTGATACTCCCATTATTTTTATTAAAATTAATAACCCTTAAATATTAATGTTGAAAATACTTTTTGTAAAGTTTTTCTAGTGGCTACGGATCTAAATTTTACATTCTCTTAAGTCAGCTTTGGCTTTTCTCTTAAGATTATGGTCTACCTAGGTAAGCAACACTTGCTAATTACATCTCATGTAACTCCTTCATTTGGTGAACAAATCTTGTTCATAATCATCTTATGATTATCCAAATAACTAGCCTTTAGGTTTCTAATCCTATTAGAGTAACCTAGTTAAGTCTTTAACCAATGTTACAACAAACGATTATCACTTGCTTATTCTTCGCATTTGGCCAAGATAGATACAAGTATCTCGCTTTAGCAGAACCTACATTGTATCAATCTAGACTTTAACGAGGGTTAACATTTGGAAGCAATAAAAGACTTAATATTTATTGAAGGGTTTTGTGAATATTATCTCACCATTTAACATTTGATCTTATCAATTAACTAGCATGCATCTCATATATTCATTTTAACACATACATGAAAAGCAATAAATATAAATGCAATAGTTATAACCCATATCCTAATGTGGTCTGTCCCAAGTGAATGGGAGAACCTAATTATTCTAAGGATAAAAACACTTCTCAAGCATTTTTCTGTCGACCCACACTTTTGTTCCTCTGGTCCATGCTTCTTTGTATAGATTAAAATTTCAGAAACTTGTTTTACATACGAGTGAGTAAGATGAGAAGAGAATTACAATAGAAGTATAGAAAGGCATGACACACAGGCCGTATTTACAAAACCTTATAAATAAAACTAAATGGGCTATTGGGCTATACCCATGTATTCCAAACACCGTGCATAACAAACATAATAAAGACGCGGTTTGTTATTAAAGTCTTACCAGATTGTTCCTACGCAGTTGTCAAGCCCCTTACGAGGGTCTAAAGGGCGGAGCCCCTTGCGGGTTCCAGCGGCCCCGTAGCTGTCGGGAAGTTTGCCGCTACCTGGTTAGCGGGGAAGAAAATTTTAAAGATTAGCATCTTAATTGCTATGTAAAAACCTCGCGATTTGATAACTTTTATCAACATTATCGTGTTTTTCAGGATTTTAAAATCCACGAGGTTTTTTTACTAAAACAACTCTTGTTACTTTCCCGCACGAAATCTATAGACTAACCATTAGTTTAATATATAACTTTAATCCGTGTATGTTAACACTTAACATCTAAAACCCTAAAACTCAATATTAAATATGTTAACAATTAGCATATAATATTTCAAACCCTTATCGACAAAGATCTTGATGATTAAGTCTTAATCATCGATCTTAGGAATATCTTTTAACTGGATCAACAGATTAATCGTGATTGAATAGACTTGTTTGTACAAATATCATATATTCGCTAAATAAAACAGAAATAACATGTATCTCATACAATTACATCACCCAAGTAATTAAAACCTGAATCCCATATCGTACAAGTGGCTCTGATACCATTGTTGGGTCAAGCCGATACAACCCATGGCGCAACGAAAAAAGTATCTGGCGATTACCACCAGAGATTTATGTACGAGGAACGAATCGAGGTGAATAAGAGTGAAAAATTACCTGTTTAAAATCTAGAATTCTGAATTTGGAGGAGATAGATATCCAATCACGATTCCACGATGTTGATTCCTAAGCCACAATGATAACGCTACGACCTCTATGTAGTTCACTCAATTGAAACGAGCATATAAAACTCTCTAAACTATTTAGAGGGTTTTTCCAAAAGCATTAATGATTGCTAGATCTCTCATGCCTTTATATAGCCTTTGAAATCCTAATTCAACTTATATTAGGATTTCAATATATATTAATATATATAATCCTAATTTAACTTTAATTAGGATTTCAATATATATATTAAATCTATATAATCCCAATTTAACTTAATTAGAATTTCAATATATATTAATATATATAATCCCAATTCAACTAATTAGGATTTTAATATATATATATATATATAATCCTAATTCAACTTTAATTAGGATTTCAATATATATATTAATTTAACTAAATTCATGTACAACAAATTTGTACATATATAATTCGTTTAATATATGCTCATTCCAATCGTGGGTGTGACCCTGTAGGTTCATGTAACGTTAGTAATAAATATTAGAACATTTCTAATAGTACAAACAATGAGTGACATCTAGCAATATGTCATTGTCACCTAAGTTACAAGAAATCATGATTCGACATAACTTTTTCGTGATTAACTCTTTTTCATGTATTACATCCTTTTGTCATTTATATCTAGATTGGACACAAGTCATAGAACAGTCACACTTGTATAGTCCATCTAATATTTCTTGATAGCTTGAGTAGACTATTATAAATGAATAACTACGATATCCCATATCAACTTATTCGAGCATGGCCATGCATTTCTAGTCTCACTCAATCAAGTGGCCAACGATATTACTCCTATTATGTAGGAGGGACAAATCCTATCTTGATCAACCATATCCCACTACATAGATTGTGACATATCCAATATCAGTCTTTATAGTGTAGTCAATTACGACACACGTTTGACTGTATCAAAATATGCCACTCACAATGTTGAAATAATGACGATCTCAAGTCTGAGGATCATACATGTAGTTATCACTATGAGCAATGTTGTGATTGTCACATAATAATCCAAGAAATGTGCTCATAGCGGGTCAGTCCAGTATGTCGTTCTATAACACATACTTATATATTGATTTTGACATCTCCATGTCAATGACAACACTTTGTCATCAATCAACTACATATTAGTCTTGATGCATTATTGTTGTTCATTCCCACAATAATACTCGACTAAGGACATTTAAGAATAACCTTATTATTCTAAGGACTTTATTATAATTCAGTTTATTTATGCAGGTAGAATTGTAACTGAAAATAATAATGGAAATGCCTCTTTATGAATAAACAAGGTAAAACAAATGTTATTTACAATCATCTTATAATTGGTCTTTGAGCATACTCTAACAGGTAGTTTAAGTAGTTTTCTACCATTTTTAAACCTTATTAACACTAAATTTAAGATTTTCCATAGATGAAGACTGATAGGTTATAATTATACACTTTATTGTGATTAAACCCTTCATATTCTAGTTATAATATTTGCTTAATTGTGGAAATTATGTTTGTTTTAATTTAAAAGGTGAATTATGGACGAAATTGTGAGAATCAGCTCCAAAACATGTTTTTAGCTTCCCATGTGAAAATCAAGTCATTTGGAAGAAAGTAGAACTGGGTAGAAGTTTGTCTTCGATAAGGCGTGACCACGCCTTATGACTGACGCGGGTCTGGTTTTTGACGTGAAAAAGTTACCTTATTGAATCAAATCCGAGATAAAGCCCACTTTTATGGATATTTCCATTATTTTGGAAGTATTGGACCAAAAATCAATCTCTTTTATTAATTAGGACTTTATTTATTTAGATTCCCTATTATCATATTTTCCTTATTGGATTAAAACTCAAAGACATATGCATTCAAACAACCAATTTATCAATCTAGCTACAAGGCAATCATATTGATGATTTCTAAGAATACAAGAGAGTTAGTAGTGTACTAACCTTAAGCAAAGATTCCTCGAAAACAAGCTTTCACTCAAGCTTTCTCACATTATCTCTAACTCGAAGCTTGTAAAAGTCCTCCAACCCCATTTTTCCACATGCCACACAAACATGAAATTCGAAACAAAACTTGGATTAGATCCCATGGAAGAATTTGCTACAAGCTACAACCTTACTACCAAGAGAAAACTTCTAAAAGACTTAAACTTCCCAAAAAACCCATTTATGAAAATTTTACCATTTTTCCACAATGATGCACTTTTCATAAAGCTTGTGAGATGGAGATTAACATATTTGAATCTTGGACCTTGGGAGAAAGAAATGATTGGTAAAGTTTGGATTTTTAACCTTGATGACTATTTGATTTTGAGATGAAAAATGAAAAGAGGTGGTGAAGGAGAAAATGAGTGATATCCTCACCCACACCCTTTTCCCTCTTAAATCACTTGAAGCCCAAGGGGAAAAAGAGTGATCAGCTAAACAATTTTTTACAAGGGGATATTCACTTCATAAAACCTCCAACTTTCACCCTGGTTGCATTTTGGTCACTTCCTAAGCCTAAACAACCCAATTCTCATTCATTAAGGCTCAAACGTGGCCCAATGAGTCCAATTATCTAACCCAACTCGAAGGTCCATAACTCGGGTCAACACTCATTTGTTGACTCATGAAATAAAAAAAGGGCAATGATTTCCAGAGATATACATCTTTATTTTTGTATCTGAAAACTGAAAGAAATATTAAAAAAAGGATATGAGGGAAAGGTGATACTTTTCTCTATGTTTCGAGCCGGTCCATTTCCCTTCTTGTCCCTTCGAAAACTCTTGATTTTTAAAAATAAAAAAAGATAATGGGGTTTTGTTTTAAAAATTCAATGCCAGATTCGAGTTTAGGAGAAGGTGGGAGTTGTTTTGGGTGTAAGTTTCAAGATCGTCGGCGAGCGGCGGCCGACGACGAATCGCGACGGTGAACGCAGCTGAAGGCCGCCGAAATCTGGGGACGGTGGCGGTGTTCATGAGTTCCTAATGAACTTGTATGAATAGTTGAGAGAATCCTAGAGGGTCTAGTTTTGATTCGTTTTTCAGAAAAAGAAGAAATGAACTTTGTTTCTTTTGTTTGGGTTTTATACCCATTTTAAAAATGATTTTATTACCATTTTAAGGACCTCTGCCCCACGTTAATTCTTTCTGCGGTCCTTGAAGCATTCTAAAAGCTTTCAATTCTGCGCTCTATTTGATTTTGGTCTGAAATCAGTAGGTTAATCAACCTCTTTAGTCCCTCTTTGTTGTTAATCTTTTTTATTTCAATCCTCATTTATTGTTTTAATTAATTGTTTATATTAAATTTGATATGGTATGTTGGTATTATCAGTTACTGTTAATTGGGTTGATTTAATTTTATATGGCATATTTATTTATTGTTATTACATATTTATGGTAATTGTATTTTAATATATCTATTTATTTTGTGCCATTTATTTTCTTGCCGTATATGGGTTCTTATTGCTTATTTTATGTGCATATCTATGAGTTGACTTTTAACCAAATTTATATATAAGTTTTATTTTCACATAAATACTTAATATATGTATAGTATAGTATTTTTACCGTCTCAAATTAATATATGGCAGTATATAATGATTACAAGATTTTTTTTCTTATGTTATTGTACGCATACACTTTTGTTTGGCTTTATATAGCTTTTATGCGTTTTATATATTATGCTATACTTAGGGTTTTTAAATGAATATATCCATAATACTGTATGTTTTGGTCCTTTAATTTAGGCATTTATTTTATTTGTTCATTCTTATTTTATGCTTTATATTATTCGCCCTCATTTATGTTTTTTTTTCTTTGTATGCATGCCTTTTGTTCTATTTATTTAACCATCGTATTGCTCATGCATTTTTAATATGTTTACTTTGATCATGCATTTTTAATTGTTGCATTAGTTAGGCCTCAGAATTTCAGTATTTTATTGGAAGTGCCGTCTCGGGTCTCCAGGCGTCATCTTCTTTGGCTACCGTAAATTGCAAGGATAATGTTATATTCAAATTATATGATCATGCATTCATGCATTTTAGGTATTAAATTAGATTCGAATTTATAATTTTTTTGGTAGATGTGATACGAACCCTTAAGTATCAATATTTGGAAATAGTGGGGTGCGAACCTTTCCCCACTCATAACTGACTTCTAAACTCAATAAATCTCCGATTTTATTTTTTTAATGTCCGATCTATCTTATTCAAGTGACCAATAATAATTCCAGTTGCTATTTTAAAATACAAGCTTTTTTTTCAAATTCTCCCGAAATCAAAAATTTTCTAAAAGCGAGGGAAACAATTAAGTAATCTTTTAGTTGCTACAGAGCCCTAGTAATACGAGATGATCTTCTCAGAACTGTTTCTAGAAACAAGGGGCCAGACTGACCAGGGTCAACTGAAGAAGCAGACTGACCAAGCTTACTTGATGAAACAATAATATCTAAATAATAAAAAGAATTTTTAGAAGAAAATGGAGTGTGAGAATGACCACTAGAAAAGACTGGTCAGAAGAAAAAAATAGAATAATGAGCAGGAGCAGGAGGAAGATGGTTGAGATGGTGATAAAACTAAAAATTCAAGATCTGATACGAAGAGTTGATTTGAGAAAGAAGAATTAGAAAAAGAATCAAAAGGAAAGAGGTTTTCATAGAATTGAAAAGAAGAATTTGGTAATTAATTAAATAATATGTGCTTTTTTTGTACGGAAGAATATCTCATAAAGACAAATGGGACGGCTTTAAGAGAAAATTTGTCACTATAATTGGTTTAAGTAGCATAACACAAACACCCAAATATTCCAAGATGAGAAAGATTTAGTGATCTGTTTAAGAGAAATTTCAGGGGAAATCTCAAAATAAAGCAATGTCGCATGCGCACTCTGTTAATAATCACTGACCCACTCGTTTGTTTGAAATTATAAAAAGTCTTTGCGACGAGAAATTATTCTATATATTTTCCCAATTCGCACCAATAATTTTACACTAAATTAACAATTTTTCCAACTTATCTTTGAGGCAAGTCTTCTTTCATGTTATGTTTTTTTTTTTTTTATCTTTTTGGTCGACCAGACAAGTTTCTGAAACCCGCCATTATTGTTGACCTGTAAAACAAGGCCATTTCTTGCTTGGTCTTTGATGGTTAAACCAAAGTAATTCTGAAATCTAAATAAATTTTATATTTTATTATTTATGTTACCCCACATTATGTATCTCATCAATGTTTGTATGCCAATTTATAATTTTTACAACGATTTTGCATGCAAATAGCATATACTGATTATTTAGAGATGAAATTGTAATGTTTAAACGTTAAAAGATTAATTTTGAACGAGAATCATCATTTAAGGATAAAATTAAAATATTCAACAGATTAGAGATTATTAAGAGTGAAAATTACAAAGTTAAGTATACAATTAAAAATTTAAGATTTATTTTAAAATGAAGAATTGCAATTAATTGAGGAAGAAATGAAATTTGGCAAAAATAAATAAATAAAAGTGGTGGCGATTGCGAGGAGGACATGCAGGCTTCCCCCCATTTGACGGTTCGAAAATGAAGGTACCCATTATTTCAACCTATTTTATACGCCTTATAATTTCACTGCCCAACATAGGTACCTGATTCAACGTCGCAGATAACTGAAAACAATCCCACAAAAAAAAAACGAGGCTATTCTCAGTTACTTTCCTCTGGTGGCGCGTTCTTCCACACGCCGCAAATGGGCCAATTCTCTTCCGCCGCATTGCACCGGGAAACCTCCCTCACCTTCTTATCCTCTTCTGCTTTCGTTTCCGGCGAGGAATTTCTCGGTGAAATCGCGGCGAACAGGGATTACATTGCTGAGATTCCCGACGAGTGTTTGGCTTATATTTTCCAGTTCCTCGGCCCTGGCGATCGGAACCGGTGTTCTCTTGTCTGCAAGCGGTGGTTTCGCGTCGACGGTTGGAGCCGCCACCGTTTGTCTCTCAACGCCCAATCTGAAATCGTATCTTCTTTACCTTCTCTGTTCACGCGTTTCGACTCCGTGACCAAACTCGCCCTACGATGTAGCCGTAAATCAATCAGCTTAACGGACGATGATTTGCTTACGATCTCAATCCATTGCAAAAACCTCACACGGCTGAAACTCCGCGGTTGCCGCGAAATCACTGGCGAAGGAATGTCCACATTTGCTCAGAATTCTAAGAATTTACGAAAACTTTCGTGTGGCTCTTGCATGTTCGGCGCTAAAGCTTTAAACGCTGTCCTCTATCATTGCAAGAATTTAGAAGAGTTATCGGTGAAAAGGCTCAGAAGAATCCATGACGGAGCTGAGCTGATCGGGCCTGGAGCCGCTGCTTCTTCATTGAAAGCGATTTGCTTGAAAGAACTTGTTAACGGTCAGTCTTTTGCACCGCTTGTGGTTGGGTCAAAAAACCTTAAAACTTTGAGAATTATTCATTGTTTGGGTGATTGGGATAGTGTCCTTCAGTTAATTGGAAATCGAAACGCCAATGAAAATTTAAGTTGTGATATCAATTATGGCAGCAGTAACAGCAATCCTTTGATGGAAATTCACCTTGAGAGGCTTCAAGTGAGTGATATAGGCCTTTCTGCGATTGCAAAATGTACCAAAATTGAGAGTTTGCATATTGTGAAAACCCCAGAGTGTTCGAATTATGGGCTTGTTTGTGTAGCTGAGAATTGTAAGTTGCTGAAGAAGCTTCATATTGATGGATGGAGGAGTAATAGGATTGGAGATGAGGGTTTGATTGCTGTAGCCAAACATTGTCCCAATTTACAAGAACTCGTTTTGATTGGTGTTAATGCTACCCTGTTGAGCTTGTCGGCCATTGCATGTAATTGTTCAAAACTTGAAAGATTAGCTCTTTGTGGAAGTGGAACTATTGGTGATACGGAGATTGCATGCATTGCTGCAAAATGTATGGCGTTAAAGAAACTTTGCATCAAGGGATGTCCGATTTCAGATATGGCCATTGAAGCACTTGGTTCAGGTTGTCCCAATTTGGTAAAAATTAAGGTGAGGAAATGTAGAGGAGTGAGTAGTGACGCTGGTGAATGGTTACGAGAACAAAGACGACCGATGCTGATCAATATGGATTCTTTTGACATAGATTGTGGTTTTGAGGCTAGTGTAGGCGATGGTGGAGTTCATGAAATCGGCGTGGAGTTTCCGCAAGCGGTTAGCCAAGTGACTGGTGCAGATGCTTCCACAAGCAGCAATGGTAGGTTAGCATTGTTGAGATCAAAGCTGGGGATTTGCCTGTAGGAATTTTGTAGGAGTTGGAAAATTACTCTTGCTCTGATCTGATTGCAAACAAGTAATTCCGTAGGATTTTCTAGTTATTACTTGTAGGCATCTTCTCCAGCACCCCGTTCCCTTTATTGTGCTGAATATGCAGTTTATTTCAGCTATGTGCATATTTTTTACTTTATATATCGTTTTGATAATTGTGTATAGGTGTTGCATATTATATGATAATTGGCACTGTCTGGAGTAATTTAGATTTTTTATTTCTTTTAATATTCTTGGTTTCAAAGGGCATATATGGATCTTTGAATTCTTGATTTGAACGCTCATAGCAGTTTTTCTTTACTTTTCCTAGGTGAGTCAGAGTTGCATTAAACCAAACTTCAGAGGAACTTGGTGGATTACTTAACTTGGCTGCTGGTACTGGTAAGCTTCAATTCTGAAGTCAATACAATATTATCGAATTTGTGAACAATAGCAATTATTCTAGTTGTATCTATTAAACTCTTAATGCAGAATCAGTGTATAGTTCACTCTCTTTATAATCTTCTTCATCTCCGAAACTGAAGACCAAGGCATCCGCAGCAGTTGTCATGATATCAGTTGTTGACAACAAACTTTTCCCGGGGATCTCGAATCCGGAGGAAGGTTCTTGATTTTTATAGATAGTTGATAGTTCCATGCTTTGACATCCCTCGGTTGCAGGGTTAGATTGATCACTGGATTCCGTATTCGGTTTTCAGTTTCCATCGGCTGACTGCTTCTCCAACCCCTTGAATCATCTCCGGTGCATTCGGAGAAGACATCATCATTGTCGTCGCTTCCAAGTTTTAGGTTTGGTTTGGTTAGATTGATCACTGGATTCTGGATTCCGGATTCGGTTTTTTGTCCTTCTTTGTAGTCATAATTTACCGATTGGATCTTAATCCAAAGGGATACGTTGCGAAAAGGGCTTAAGTAGTTAAATTACTTTCGAAGGGAAGAAAAGTAAGAATTTTGTTCTAAAATTCACGTGCCTTTTTTGTGTCTTTTTATATGCCTTACCAATGATTTTATGATGTGTATTAATAATTTTTTTACTGTTTTTATTGAATGTTTTTCTTTTATTGATAATATATCTTACATAGAACATAAAAAAAAAGACGGATGAACTCTATTCCCTCCATTTTGAACTTGAAAATGGAGAAGGAAAGCATTACGATATTCGGATTCTTACCTGTAAAATTATACGTCGTTGAAGCACAAGCTTATGTCGGAAAATTATTTTCCGCTAATTTAGTTAATTTTTACTCCCTAATAATCTTTGTATTAATCGATTAGCGAATATTAACCAACAAAATCTTCATAGGGTACTTTGAACCGCGGCCCGAGCCTGACGTTAGGTTTGGTCTGCTTCACCTTTTCCTGCAAGAATTCCAAAATTCGAAGACATTTGCAATGTATATAAATGCCCT
The DNA here is from genome assembly GCA_019671005.1 of Hibiscus mutabilis. Taxonomy (NCBI): domain Eukaryota; kingdom Viridiplantae; phylum Streptophyta; class Magnoliopsida; order Malvales; family Malvaceae; genus Hibiscus; species Hibiscus mutabilis. The sequence continues at coordinate 45,645,157 of CM033725.1, forward strand.
TGAGTTGATAATATTGATTAAAATAAGATACAATTCTCAATATTTATAATAACATTTGAATTAAAGGCTTAATATATACGCGGTACTGAACTAGACACATTCTTTTAAGTTGATTTTTATAGAAATTTAATTTTCAAATTGATATTTGGACTAGACATTTTCTTTCAAATTAGTACTTAAATAATTTTTTCTTCCAAGTTGGTATTTGAACTATGCACCTTCTCTCAAGCTAATACCAAAACTTATACATTATATTAATTTAGTCATACTTTAAAATAATTTAATAAATTTAACTCTTTATATTTAAAAATCCTATCAACTTACTCTTTATTCTTCTCATAAATTATTTGTTCTTTTATAAATATTTTTTAATCTCCTGATATAAAAAAAATTAATAATAACTTGTTATTTTATGACGAAATCTCGTGGGTAAAAAATTTACGTTCATGTTTTCTCGAAAATACTAACGTTCGTTGGATTGAGTAGGAAAGAAAAAAAAAAGTCAGTATCACTTAATTAGCTATAGGTGCACCAGAAAGTACATATGAATTTTGCTCGTTGTTAAGGTTTAGCTATAGGTTTTATTCGCGAAGTTCTATTAAGACCTCTTTGGGCCATTTATCACATTAAGCCTCAAACAATATTGTTTTCAAATAAAAGGCCGAAATAAAGAAATGCAAACCCGGATTCAGCCCAATTATTAGATACTATCGATGGGGAAAATAAAAATAAAATAGAATCATATAATAAGTGGTTGTAATATATTTAGAAATTAAAAAATAAATAAAACATTTGTTTTATTTTAATCTCATATTCTCACTTATAAAACATTCATCTAAAATATACTTAACAATAATTCAAATGCACAAGGGAAAATTCTATTTTTTCTGAACAAACATAAAAGGGAATGTTTTTTTTTTATAAATAGAGAAATGACGTATTATTACAAGACTCATTAAAATTTCCCTAAACCTAAATGGGGGAAAGAGTACCAATAATAATACTTATATATAACGAACAAGTAAACACTCAACGAAAGGCAAACTAACCAACATACCCACCTAAACCATCACACATGGAGCGCTCATCATCCACCATGATCTTTGACCTTATTGAAACCAATAGTCGAACCATCTTCAGGCGAATGCCCCTCCCGCAGCCACCGTTCAGCGCACCGCACGACACCTTCTCTTCCTCCACTAACTCGACCAACACCATGGAGGCACCTCATACACCGTGCCCTCTATCGTCTGGGAACGCCCCACCGCAACAAGCTAGTCTGCAACCATATTCCTCTCTCGACTGATGTGCCTCACTTTCACTTTCCATCTACGCTGTATTAAGCCAAGAATTACAGAAACCAGAGCACTGTCAACAAAGGTCGTCGACGAGCAATCAAGAATGCTCGCCACCTCCTTGTTGTCCGTCTCTAGTTTAAGTCTTCGAAAGCCCAATGACCAAGCATGAACCAGAGCATCATGGGCCGTCCATAGCTCCATAAGAAGCACCGAGCACCTCCCAACAAACCTAGAAAAACCAAATAACCAAAACCCATTGTCATCTCGGAAAACACCCTCAATTGTTGCTCGACCATTAGTAGTATTTACCGCAGCATTAACATTCCCTTTAATCCATCCCCGAGCCGGACCGAGCCATTGTAAACCATGGCGAGGCACAACACTCTCCCTCACCACAGTTGACTAGAAGACTCGATTACATTCGGCAATCAGCCGGTCCCCTCTACTAACAATATCCTCACGCAACATAAACTCATCATCCATCACCATGCTGCATCTAGTTTTCCATAAGAGCCAACAATAAATCAACAACATTGAGATCTCCTACCACAACCCATGGTAAATCTCCATCTGGCTCCAAAGCTTTCAACTGCTCCCAAAACGATCGTCGTTTAACCACCTGAGGAATAGCATATACAAATGTAACAAAAAACCACACTCCCTAGTAGTCCGCGAGCAGTAGACATGCACAAACTGGTTGGATACGGCAAGAACATCAATGCTAACCGTCACCCGCCACATAACCCAAATACCTCCCGAAAACCCTCGAGCGTCCACACGATAAGAATAATCAAACCTTGATCTCCTAATAAAATTATCAGCCCCCCTTCCACTAATACAAGGTTCTAGTACCACCACAATGTTCGGCTTTTTATTCTTAAGAAACATCTTAAAATATATATTAAACTCAGGGTCAAGAGCACCCTGAACATTCCAAAAATATAATTTTAACCATTAAAAAGAAGATGGCGAAGAGCTCAGGATTAAACCTGCATATCTGATACACCTAGTTGCTCAAAAGTCGAGTTAGCTCGCCACTAGACCAGAGACTCATCCACGCCTTGCCCTATTTGTGTTGCAGCCAGCCTTCCTCGCTCAACCGCACCAGTCCGATCAAGATTTGACACCAGTGTTGATAAGCACATAGCAAGCACAGGGCTTGCCTGCCCCAGATCGTCACGCTTCTTTTGCTTCAGGCCTAGTTTTTGAACCCCTTGAGTCCCTGCACATTTCTTAGATATAACCTTTGGCATAGTGCCATGAAATGAACTCGGTAACACCCAACCTTTGACCTCCTTAGGCCAATAACCCTCAGCTATATCCATAACCCGAACCGTAGATTGTTTACTATAGCCTCGTGTGATGACTTCGACGGCACCACCTTCTATTGTGCTGCAACCAAAGTCTACTTCCCCTGGTTGGTACCCCGCAATCCTCCTAATGACCCTTCACCTTGAGCTGTACTCGATTTCCTAAGCGATCCAATCACCTTCCCATCACTAGCACCATCGCTACCCTTCGATTAATTGAGATTCAATCCTTGTCGATTATACAACCCCTCCTCCATGACCACACCATGTGGTGGACTCGATCCAGCATCCTCCACAATTGTATCTAATACAAAATCCGATATGTTGCTAGCAGCATCACCTTCTACACCCAAAAAATTTGGAACTTGTACCCTGCCTAGCAAAACTCCCACCATCAACTTTACCTTGATCCCGATTAGAACCTGTAGGACGTCCCCGTCCATTCACAACTTGCATCCATGGGCCATACAATTCATTCGGATCTTTTTAAGGCATTGCATCTGTTTTTGCAGGTTTCGCGTCTACCCCTATGCCACACTATTCTTTAGAATAACCAAATTTTCCACACTTGTAGCATATTACCTACAGTGACCTTTTTTGAAGGGGATAATCGTGTGGATCGTACATGAATTTGGCGCTACGAATTATCTCATAAATTATTGAAAACCTTAAAAAAACAGGGATTTCTTTTGAAAACCTTAATTTTTTTGAAAATGATGAAAACTTGGAGTCACCACCGGCCACTTGGGTAAAGTAGGCCAGACACCATAAGAAACCAGAGATTTGTTGTGAAAGGGCTCGTGAGTTAGTTACGCGTGGGGAAGGATTAGTACCCCCATCACGCCTGGAAATCGGTACCAAAATATTTGTTGCTTTTAAAAGGATGAAAATCATTGAAATTTATGTTGAATTTAATTCAGAGTTCTTAAATCAAAATTAACCTTGATTACACTGGCTTTATTAAAGTAGTGGATTCAAATTAATTGGACATTTAATTAATAAGGCTGACGATATATCGGACCATAGATTAAATCGATATCGAATAAGCCTGACTGCCGTGCTAATTTATGGCTCGACTTCCATACATCACCTTTATGCATGATGCAAGTATTTAAGTATGATGTGATGATTTTGTCAATTCTTAATCCATTTACCTCGGGATGGTAAGGATTAATCCGAATATTTGGTCAACATCCTTTAAGCTCGGACTGTTACGACGCAAATATTGGAATTAATAAATACCTCCTTTTTACGATTTAAATTAATTAAGAATGCAATTAAGACTAAAGGCTACATGAACGACAATTAAAGCATGATAATCAAAGGCACAAATATAAACACACAAAAGGAAGGCCCAACTTATTAGAAAGCCCAATTAGTGATCTAAGTATTGATTAAGCGATTCTAATATTTAATCCTAAATTAATTAGCCTTAAAAACTAGAAACCCTAAAAAATTATGAGAATTAATCTGAAATTTTATGTCAATCTAAACTCAAAATTAATTTTATCCTAAAATTAATTAGGAAGTGTTCAATTAATTTTATGAATTTAACATTTGCCTAAATGAGCCAAAGGTAAATTAAAATTCACTAAACTAATTCGAACCTAAATCTAACCATGGTTCTCAAAACTAATCCTAAAATTAATTTAATTAATTTAGAGATCGTGCCCCTATGAGACAGGCACACGATCTAAATTAATTAAATTAATTTGCCTAATCTAATTTAAAGACCTAAGGCCCACCCAAGCTATGCAAGCCCAAAAAACATAAAAGGCTCAAACTAATCTAAACCTAGCAATCTAAGCCCAAAAACAAGTAGGCCCGAACTAAACCAAAATTAAACAAAACAAGCCTAAAGCAATAAGGCCCAAAATACAACAAGCATACATATGACTATCATAAATTTATATTATATATTATGAAGAAATATTTTATAAACTTTTTAAAAAAGGTTACATAATATATGCTTTAAATATATAAATTATATGTAAACTTTACAAAACCATTTATGCATATTAAATACCTTAAGAAAACCATATTATACTTTAGAAAAACATAGATATTATAAACTTCGAAACTACATTTATAATATAGATACTATGCATTATAGCTTTATAATACTATATTATATACTCCATAAACTACACATTATACATTAGAAAACTTATAACATATATGTACTTTAATCTTGTATATAATCGTATATATTATAATTAAAAAGGTTATATATTTAAAGAAAACCATACATTAAATATATGTATTAGAAAAATTCATATGTTATATCTATTATAAAAAACCATATATTATATATATATACAAGGACTATATATTATATTAGAAACCATATAGTATACAAAGCTATATATATATATTTGTGTTATATTATATAGAATTTACATATCACATGATCATATATTAATGAAAAAGCCACATGCTATATATTATATCACACTAAGTAAAAACACATATCGAACCCTAAATCAAACACCACTAACAATTAACAAATTAACATGAAAAGTAAAACTAGAAATTAACAAGAAATAACTATCCAAAGTTTAAATTAAAATGCATGAAAAAGAATAAATAATAAATTTTAATTTAAAATTGGAAAATCGACTAAATTGGATAAATTAAAAATTGAGGGCCAAAATTTAAAAACTTAAAACTAGTTAAATAAGGACGAAATTGAAAACAAACAAAAAGTTTTGAGGACCTGGAGCATGATTTACAAAGGCGAAATGGATCTCCATCGTAATTATCCCATACAGAGGGACTAATACTGTAATTGGACCATGCGGAAGGACCGTGGGCATAATTATTTTAGGGCGGAAGGATTTAAAATACAATTAACCTATTTTTAAAACATTAAACTCTATAAATACCCCCTTTAGCCGAAATTCAACCCTTTTTGCCATTTTTTCTGTTATAACACACAAGAATTCTCTAAAAATCTGAGTATTAAACCCAGTTTCCGGCCGGTAGCTGCCGTGTCGGCCGCCGCTCGACGGCGGTCAGCGAGCCTAAAAACCCACCAAAACACCCCATTTTTATACTAAACTTTTTTTCAACCTAGTTTTTTTTTCAAAATCGACCCCCTTTTCCCTTTAAAACCCCAAAACTGAGGCTAGGAAATAGGTTTCCGCCACCGTATAATCGCACCGTTTCTCTGCATTTGGCCTTAAGACGGTCGGGGCTTATCAACGGCGGAGCAACGACCCGACAGAAACCGAATCGACACGAAGGGGAGGCAAATCAGTGAGGCTAAACCCTAATCTCTTCTTTTTTTACTATGACTATGCATGCTTGAATCTAAAAAATAGAGAGAATATAACTTGAATGGATTTTGTATTGATTCTGGATTTTTTCCCCGTTCGAAAACTTAGGGTTACAAAGGGTGTTTACAATCTTATATGCTCATCAGATCACTCATTGCCTATTGATCATATTGTTTACATGTTTAAGCAAGAATTAAATGAATGAACTGTGGATGATGATGATTCTGATATCCCAATTTTTATGCTTTTTCTCTGGCTTGGTGGTTGTGGAGTTGGTGGCCGTTGTACGGTGGTAGCAGAAATCCCAGCGTTGTAGCCACGCGGATAGGGAGACAAGACGGCGCAGGCGCGTGGGCGCATGAAGAGGCTGAACGGTCAAGGCATGCATTACACGCGGGCGTGGGAAGCCGGATGGTCGACGCGTGAGCTTCACCGGTGCGTGCAGAAGTTGGGCAGTCATCTTAAGTTTGATCTAGACCATTGGATCAGATCTGATCCAACGGCTAGATCTTGGCGACTGCAATAGACAAGGAAGAGTTATCATATTAGTTTTTAGGGTTTTTAGGTTTAAATTGTTTTCGGCCTAATGGGCTTTGTGAATATTAAAAGGGTTTGTAATGGACTTGGACTAATAAATTGGGTTTATTTTTGTCATTTTATATCTGTTTATTTTTATTATCAACCCATTTTATAATCTAATAACATAACATACTTGCATACATATATAAACAAATATCTTTACACATAATATACAAATATCAATACACATTACATATAAACATAATACATATGTACATACACATAATAACATATATATTACTAATGCATGCAATAAATATATACACATATAAACATACAAACTTTAATACATATTGCATATACACACGACGCATACAATATACATACTCACACTCACATTTAGACATTAATGATATTATGACAATAGAAAACACACTAACATATTAATAATACATACATACATACAATTGTATATTACATGCAAGGTTGACAAACAAACACATATATGTTCATGTCTAAATAGTTAATAACCATACATATAATAAACACACATGAGCCTAATATATATGTGTATAATACAACCACTTAGCATCATTGTTTTATTATATATATGCCTATCATTGCAAAATAATGAACATGTCAACCCAGACAAAATTAGTGATTACAGCTTCCCCTCTTTGCTTATACTTGTGAAACAAGAATAAAGCAAAGACCATAAGCACTAATTTTGTCCTACTTCCCTGTCGGATGATTTGCTCTTCCGAAATAGCAGAGAGAAAATCCAAATAACTTGTTTCCCCGAAACGGCATAAAACAAACGGGTAGCACTGGCATGCCTTTCCTAGACGGCAACGAACAAACTAGTTACTAAACGACTCATTCCTCCGGAGCGGCAGGGAACGAATCCAAATAACCTTCAAATGACTTATTCTTCCGAAATGGTACTGAATGAATCCAAATAACTTTGCTATCCCAAAGAGGCAGAAAGCAAATTTGGTTATGTTGGGATGTCCTTTCGAAATGGCAGCAGACGTAACCAGACAAAGATGGCATGTTCCTCCGAAACGGTAGCAAACAAATCTGAATAACCTATTTTCCTGAAACAGCAGAAAACAAACAGGTGGCGTTGGGATGTCCTTCCGAAATGGCAATGGACAAGCCAACTAGCCTCCAAACGACTCATTCTTCCACAGTGGCTTTGAATGAATTCAAATAATCTTGCTTTCCTTAAGCGGTAGAAAGCAAACTAGGCGATGAAAACATGCTCCTCCGAAGCGGTAGTGAATGAATAACAATTCTTCAAATAAGGGTTCCATGAAGGTTTCCGCTCTTCATGAGCCTGAACGGATAGGCTAATTTTCTTCTTCCCTTTTATGAAAGGTTCTACCATCTCGTCTCTTTCACCGGGAAGTGGTGTGCTTGAAATCCTTTGCTTGGAAATTCCTTTCAAGTTTTTACTTTGACGTTTGTTTCTCTTCTTTAGAAGGTACTCAATTTATCTTTCAAATACCTATAAAAAAGATGAAATGCTACGATAATATGAGTTAGCATGCCCCTAACCTATGGATGTCTAACTAAGTATGATGCATGAATGACACTAATTCACTCAGACACTTTTCTTCTTGGTCCCTTGATTTTGATTTTCTCTTGCTTCCCTCTTTTCTTCTTTGCAACAGTGCTGCTCCATCTGTCACTCGGGTTCACCCTTTATACCCCTTTTGAGCTCTTGATCCTTTTGTTCTAAAGTGCCTTTTCAGGTTTTCACTTTAGACTTGTACTTCCCAAAGCGCCCTTTATGGGTTTTCACTTCAGGGTTTTTTTTATTTTTTTTTATTTTTCTCTTTTTTCTTCTTCTTTTTCTTTTTGCTCCCCTTTTTTCTTTATATATCATTTTTTCATTATTTTTTGTCTTTTCTTTGGGCGCCTTTCTAGGTTTTCGCCTTTAGCTCTTTTGATTTCAACATGTAAGGTACTCATTGTCTTTTTTTGGTGAATCTTGTTAGTTTCGCCCCCGATGACTTTTTACCTTACCCTTGGCAGATTCGCCTTCTATCTTGGAACAACCTGCACATAATAGGTTAAATCATAGTAATGCCAAGAAATCCTTTGCTTTTTTCATAACCTATGCCAATTCATCTGCGCGATGATTATGAGACAGATAACGAAAGTGAGAATAATATTTTATTAATACTTAGAGAAACATTAACAAAATTTTGAAAGTCATGGCAAACATGAAAGAAAAAGATATAGATAATATCAACTGTATGAATAATAAGAACCCATCGACCACAGTAGATATTTTATTCGCCACCTTTGGTTACAATTCTTGACGACCTAAGGATTGAAGCGTCATTCTTCGATGAAGTCTGCCAGTCGTATGTCAAAGTTCAAGTATATCTGAACCGTCCTATTTGAATTTTCAATTCAGATCACCCCTTGGTTTTAAGCCGCCCATTTTTGGGTTTTCACCCTAAACCTTCATTCCTTCCTTCTTTTTTCTTTTCTTTTTCTTTTTTTCTTTTTTCTTTTTTCTTTTTTCTTTTTTCTTCTTTCTTTTTTCTTTTTCTTTTTTCCTTTCTTTTTTATTTTTTATTTTTTTCTCTTTCTTTTTTCTTCTTTTTCTTCAGGCATAATACTTTTTTACAGAGTTCAAGTTTACTGGGTTGCTCAACTCTTTCCCATCCATCTCGGTAGGATTAATGCTCCTCCGAAGAAGGCTTTCTTTACAACATAGGGCCCAAGGCATCCACTTCCCTCGAAAGTCTTTTTGGTTAAGTAAGATTTTTTAAGCACCAAATCCCCCTCTTGGAACTCTCTAGGGCGAACTTTTTTGTTATAGGCTCGCATCATCCTTTTCTGATACATTTGACTATGACAAATGGCCTTCAACCTTTTTTCTTCAATGAGGTTCAATTGATCAATCCTAGCTTGTATCCATTTGGCTTCATCCAACTTTACTTCGTTCAAAATTTGAAGTGATGGAATCTCTACCTTGATGGGTAATACCGCCTCCGTGCTGTATACCAAAGAGTACGACGTTGCCTCGGTGGAGGTCCTCACAGAGGTTCGATAAGCAAATAGGGCAAAAAGTAGCTTTGCATGCCAATCATTGTAATTTTCTGTGGTTTTTGGTATGATCTTCTTTATATTCTTATTCGCCGCTTCCACTGCTCCGTTTATCTTGGGGCGATAAACAATGGAATTGTGATATACAATTTTGAACTGTTCACATACCTCAGTCATCATTTTGTTATTCAAGTTGGAAGCATTGTCGGTGATGATTCTTTCGGGCAGGCCATAGCGACATATAATTTCTTTCTTGAGGAACTTGCAAACTGTTGCTCTTGTGATGTAGGCATAGGAGGCAGCTTCTACCCATTTGGTGAAGTAATCGATAGCTACTATGATGAAGTGATGCCCATTAGAAGCTTTCGGGTGTATCTGACCAATAACGTCTACTCCCCAGGCAGCAAAAAGCCAAGGTGAGTTCATGATGTGAAGTGGTACTGGCGGGGAATGTATCTTATCGATGTAGATTTGGTATTTATGGCATTTCTTTGCATAATTGATGCAATCTCCCTCCATTATTGACCAGAAGTAGCCATATCTCATGATTTTTCTAGCCATCGAGAATCCGCTAGCGTGGGTTCCGCATAAACCTTCGTGGACCTATGCTAAAATAGTCTCGGGCATTGACACATCTCAACAGTATCTGATCTTTGCTTCTTTTATACAGAACCACTCTGTCAAGGACGTACCCCGATGCCAACCTTCTGATAGTTTTTTTCGTTACCGCTGGCATCTTTTGGGTAAGTTTGGTATTTGATATACTGAAGGATGTCATAATACCATGGGTTGCCATCATTTGCCTCTTCCAAACTATAGTAGTGGGCTGGTACCTCAAAAGTTTGCATATCGATAGGCTTCATTTCGGCTGTCTCATTTACTTTGAAAACGACGACCAAAATGGCTAGAGCGTCGGCCATTTGGTTATCCTCTCTTGGAAAATAGGTGAAACTGACTTCTTCATAATTTCTGACCAAATCTTGGATCAAATCATGGTATTTGATTAGCTTCAGATCTCTCATCTCCCACTCTTTTCGAAGTTAGTAGACTACACCAGAAGAATCTCCAAAAACCTGGAGCACCTTGATCTTCTTCTCAATGGCTGCTCGGAGTCCCATGACGCAGGCTTCATACTCGGCTATATTGTTGGTGCAGAAGAATTCCAACCTACTTGTAAAAGGGTAGTGGTCATTTTTAGGGGAAATTAATACTGCCCTTATTCCATGGCCTAGGGCATTCGATGCCCCGTCGAAATAGAGCCTCCATCCCTCTTTCTCGGTAAAATATCTTCCTTCAGTCAAACCACAGATCAAATCTTCGTCTGGAAAATGGAAATCCAACGATTCATAATCATCTGAGGCACGACTTGCCAAAAGATCTGTCGCGACACTTTCTTTTACCACTTTCTGGTTCACATAAACGATGTTAAACTCCGACAAGAGCATTTGCCAACGGGCCATCAATGCTGTCGCTTCTATTAGAAATTTTAGCAGATCCATCCAAGAAATTAGACAGGTGGTATGATACAACATGTATTGTCGTAGCCTCTTAGTAGCCCATACTAAGGCACAACATAATTTCTGAATTGGCAGGTACCGCGTTTCACAATCGTTGAACTTCTTGCTCAAATACTAGATTGCCCTTTTCCTTCTTGCTTGAGTCATCGTGTTGTCCAAGTACACACCCCATAGAATTTTCAAAGACTGCCAGGTACATGATCAACAGTCTATCTGGCATTGGTGCTACTAGAATTGAGGGATCGGTCAAATACTTCTTGATCTTTTCTAGTGCCCGTTGACAATCTTCATCCCAGACCCCCAGGTTATTCTTTTGGAGCAGTCTGAAGACGGGGTCACACTTATTAGTCAATTGAGATATGAACCGAGAGATGTAGTTTAACCTCCCCAAAAATCCTCAGACCTCCTTTTGTGTTCGCGGCGGCATAAGATATTGAATTGCTTTCACCTTGTCGGGGTCGATCTTGATGCTCTTCTAATTTACCACAAAGCCCAAAATCTTCTCTGATGTGACTACGAAGGTGCATTTGGCCATGTTGAGCTTCAACTGATACTTTCTTAGCCTTTAGAAGAGTTTTCGCAAGTTTTGGATGTGCTCCTCCTCGGTCTTAGATTTGGCTATCATGTCATCCACGTATACCTCGATTTCCTTATACATCATGTCATGAAACAAGGTTACCATGGCCCTTTGATAAGTTACCCCGGTGTCTTTTAACCTGAAGGGTATCATTTTGTAACAAAATGTGCCCTACATGGTCACAAAAGTGGTTTTTTCCATGTTCTTGGGGTGTATTTTGATCTGGCTGTACCCTGAAAAGCCATCCATGAACGAGAACCAAGCATGCCCCGCAGTATTGTCCACTAAAGTATCAATATGAGGTAAAGAAAAGTTGTCTTTGGGGCTCGCCTTATTAAAGTCCCTATAATCTACACACATACGCACCTTTCCATCCTTTTCTGGTACCGAAACGATATTGGCTACCCATTCTGGGTACGTATAGACTTCCAAAAATCTAGCCTCGAGCTGCTTCTTCACCTCTTCTCTAATTTTTAGTAACATGTCAGTTCTCGTTCTTTGAAGCTTTTGCTGGACAAGCTTGCATTCTGGCATAATGGGAAGCTTTTGCGTTACAATATCAGTGTTTAATCTCGGCATATCTTGGTATGACCATGCGAACACGTCTCTAAATTCTACAAGTAGTTCCACTAACCTCTGCCTAACTTATGGTGATAGGGTACCTCCGATCATTACTTCTTTCCTTTCTTCGCCAGTCCCTAAATTTAGGATCTCTACCTTCTCTTGGTATGGAAGGATCTCCACATCGTTCATGCAATTTATATTAAGAGGCCTACACAATTTTGAAAGTGCGTATTGGGAAAGGAAAAATATAGTTTATGACACGAATAAATAATTAAATAAATAGATGAATGGGTAAATGAATAAATAATGAATGAATGAAATGGAATGGAATGGAATGAATGCCATGTTTTCCATTTGAGAAAAAAGGTAGATATAGTATATTTCATTTGAAGCAGATGGATATGACATAGTTGCCCTTTTTTACAAAAGATGTCTGTTACTTTCAGGCCAAAGTAACGGAGTGGTTCTAGGCATTACTTTAATTTGTTCCTATAAAATGCTGGCATGACCCTTAAGGTCCAGTTGTTGAGCTCTTCTCCTGGGAGGCACGAGCGAATCCTGGCCAGAAACCGATTAGAATTGCTTCTGTCACCAATCATGTTCACATTCATTTCTTCTAAAGCCTCACTAATCAATTCTTCTTGGAGGCGCCTTTTACCCTCCTGGTTTACCTCATGGATATCCTTCTCTCGATTTCGAATCCCCACAAATATAAATATACCTTTAAAGTTTGAGTAGATTATGGGAGCCGTCTCTTTTTCCACTATTGTCTTTTTTTGTAGAAAATTAGGCTTATAGCAAAGTCAGAAGCGGTCCAGCTTATGAATCACACTAACATGATGAAGACGCCCCTGTAGATTCCTCCCCAAACCTTTATTTTTTCTTTCTCCTCTTCTCAGGGTTTCGAATACAATCATCTTAGTGCAATTTGACAATTTAGGGCATGAAACCTTGCTTCATTTAGCAATAAAAGTAGCATTGACAAGTTCCAAGGATCTAAAGGCGCACTTCATTACTTCTCCATCAGTATGGATGTATGGTGTATTTGGAGTTACTGAAGCGATGATGTCATCTTCGGCATTTACTGTTACTAACTTCCCCTCGGTGTCAAACTTTAACTTTTGATAGAGTAAGGACGAAATGGCGCCTGCTGGGTGTATCCACGGCCTACCTAATAGGCATTTGTAAGATGGCTGGATATCCATAACCACGAAACCGACCACATATTCAGTGGGACCAATGAGCATGGGTACTTCTATTTTCCCAACCACATCTCTTTGAGTCCCGTCGAAGGCTGGCACCGTATTGTGACATGGTTTCATATGCAAGCTGTCAATTGGTAGTCGTTGTAACGTGGCTAATAGCATAACATTCAATGCAGAGCCATTATCAATTAAAACGCCTAACAACACATAACATTTACAGTGAGTGGTGATGTTCAGGGCCTTGACGGACCCCGTGCCTTCCCCTAAAATTTCATCATCACTGAAAGTAATGTGATTGACGTTGGTGATGTGACTGATAATCTGGTCCAATCTCCCGACAGAGATATCTTTTGTAACGAAGGTCTCATTCAAAACCTTCAATAATGCATTACAATACTTTTCTGAGTTTAGTAACAGATCAAGTACTGAAATGCGAGCTGGTTGTTTCTGAAGTTGATCGACAACATTATACTCAATGTGCTTCAAAATTTTCAAAAACTCTTGTGCTTGAGTTTCTATGATCGTCTCCTTGATTTTTTAGGGTGGGTCTTCTCCGAACAACTTCTCGGGTTCTGCTCCAACTTCTTGACCTTTCTCCTTTGGATCCCTTAGGTTTTCTGGAACGTAGCATCGACCACTTCTTGTTAGATGCCCTACATCGCTTACTTCTCTGCTATTCAGTTAAGCAGGTTCTGTTTCCATTATCCTCTTGTGCACTGGACGAGCCCGAAATCGTAACGCTCGCGGCGTAATTCCACGGGGCCATTTTTGTGTCTTTGAAAAGAAAAGACTTTGGGGTAGCAATTATAATTTTAGGAGCCACTTTTGGTTCCCTTGCTTCACTCGGCCTGAGGCCGAGGACAAGTGGTCTCTTCGCACTATATCTGGTTTCTTGACTCTCTGATGCACAAACTTCAAATTCTTTTACTCTTTTCTCATTCTCAAAAAACTCAATCTCCTTGTTATCCATCATAGCTTGTAATAAATAACGGAATTCCTCACAATGCTGAATATCATGAACTCCTAATTTGTGGTACTCACAGTACGAGCCACATCCTTCTTTGACCAACACCATTCCCAGGTTGATGAGGCGCGCCATGCATAACTGCTGAAAGACCCATCTTAAAGGAGACTGGACTTCAGACACATTCATTTTGGCTTTCCCGGTGCACTCATTCTCAATAGCATTTACACCCTGTCCCCCGTGATTCGGCAACATATTATTTTCTGTATTGGGCTCCCCCAACTGTAATACTCTCGTTCGAATCAGATTCTGAACGAACTTTTTGATTTCTATACAGTTCTCGATTGAATGTCCTAGGACATCGGCATGATACTCACAGTGTTTCTTCAGGTTATACCAGGCCGGGTACGGTGGGTTGTAAGGAGTAATGTGGTACGGTCAGACTAGATCAGTCTTGTACAGCTGCAAGTAGAGTTCTTTATAGGTAATTGGCAAAGGCGTGAAAGACCTATCATCCATTTCCTTCTTAGGTCCCTTATCTTCTCTCTTATTGAAGTTTTTGGAATTCCATGTTGAGGTCTGTGGCTGGGAGATGGTGAAGTTCTTGGTTTTCTCAAAAGCGTTGGTGTTGTTCACTTTGTGATAATTATTCTTAAATTGCTTTTGTGAATGATCCCCCTATCGATCCTTCCGCTCTTGATGGCCGTTTAAATGCGTTCGCCAGTCATGACTATTTTTGCAAAGTTACTAATAGGGTTACTGATCAGCAGATCATAAAGTACCACTTTTAGCGTATCTACGAACATCAGAGAGATCTCATGCTCATGAAGCGATGGTTAGACTTGGGCTGCCATATCGCGCCACCTTTGAGCATATTCACAAAGGGTCTCGTTGCGCTTTTGTTCCATACCTTGTAACAGCAGTTGGTTGGGAACCATGTCAGTGACATGCTTATACTGATCGGTAAAAGCTTTTGCCAGATCTCTCCACGACTTGATTTGAGCCCTGGTTAGTTGGTTATACCACCTCAAAAGTAGATCCTACTTAGCTGTCCTGAAAATAGTGAATCAAGAGCTTCTCGTTGTTGGTAAATCCAGCCATCTTCAGGCAAAACATCACTATATGAGCAGACGAGTAGGTGCTTCCATCAAACTTCTCAAAATCTGAGGCCTTGAACTTATATGGGGTCTCTAGATTGAGAACCAGATTGAGCTCCCTAGCACTTAACCCGTAGGGGTCATCGTCGTCTTCCTTCACTCGAAACTTTTCTTCTAAGTCTTTATGAGTATCCTCTAGTTGCTTAGTGAACTCCGCTTTCATTTGGTTCAATTTTCCAACTCGTCAAAGTTTGGGATGTCATCCCCAATAATCTCGAGATTCTCAAAGGCCACTCCTGGTTGAGTTTGAGCTGCTACACCGGTATGAGAAGCATACGCACCTTGTGTAGGATTCGATGAAAGATCAATGAGCAGAGGATTCTTTATGGTTTAGGCATAAAGGCGATCCCCCGAGTTTTGGGTAGGGCACTCGACGGTACCCTTGTCTCTTGACTCCTGTCCTAGCCAGGTTTGCAACAGTTGAGATATTTCCTTCATCATGTCTTGCTGGGACTTAAGGATGGTGTCCTTTAATTCTTGTTGGGTTCGTTCCATTTGACCACGCAGATCGGCTTCCAACTTTGCGAAAACCTTCCTCCATTGGTTTCATTCGTAAACGAGTATGATATGGGTGTGGAATGATGGTAATTTTAAAGAACCAAAATGTAATCTTTTTTTGTTTCTGAAACAGAAAGCTTTTTAGTCAATTATTTGTAACAAAACAAAGAATGTAAATAAATGAATTATCCATGAATACAATGAGCAACACTGAGTTTGGCAAATATCACCGTTAAACAACTTTCATCAATAGAAACATAGTCTTGGTACAATAACCAAAGAAAGCCAAATAAACATATGTCTTCAAGGTAGTATCGAGGTCAATGATCTCTCTCAAAATCCAAACATTCATCTCTCCTTCTTTAGAATCATCGTCGACACAATCATGAAGTTCAGTAGCATCTTCTTCCAAGAGCTGTATCTTTTGGGCAACTCCTTGCATCCGAACCATCCATTGCGCTAACTCTTGTTCTTGTCTCCAAATGGTGTAGGCAGTGAAATGTAGTTGCTCCAAACTCGATATCGGTCGTACTTGAATTTCTCCCATAAAGCTTGTCACATAATCCTTAAGCTGTTGAACCTCAATCTCCAACTCTTCAATGCGAGCCCCTAAAGCCTGGTTCTCTGAATTACTTACTTTTAATTTGCTAGTCGAACCCTTGTGCTTGAAAAGAGACTTCTCCAAACTCTTAACCTAATCTTTCAAGGCTTCATTTTGGCGTCGTTCTTTCTCGAGCTGCTTAGAGTGAGAAGTGTACAGGTTCTTCTTTTCTTGTGTTAAAGTGAGCACCTAGTCTCTATTCTCATAGTACATCCTTTTATAATTCTTGACTCTCACTTTCTCCTCCATGAGTTAGAGCTCTAACCCTTCGCCTAATCCACCTTCCACAACTCTTTTGCTTTTGCTTAGCCTCTTGAGTTTTTGAATCTCTTCATTTTCTAACTTGAGCTCACATTCCAATTCATCATTTCTCTTTTGTAGGCCTTTAACCATTCATTCAAATTGTATCTTCTCCAACTCAAAATTGAATCTTTCTTGGCAAGCTTTCTCTTCGAGCTTGAGATACCTCTCTTGCTCCTCTTCAAGTTGTTTTCTCATAAACTCGGCCTCGGTAGGAAGTGTGGCCAACCTCTCTTCCATTGACCTCTTTCTATCGGGATTCAATTGGGGAATATTGTTATTGACGCGACTGAATCTCCATGCCTCATACTCAGGAGTGGTCATGTAGGTAGCATTCATGACTCTGACCCATCTCGCGTTGTTCCAAGCTGAAGGAACATCGTACACCACTACCTTGTAGCCTTTTTCCTTCTCATAATTCATTTTGAATTCATTCAAACCCTTGGTAGCCAACACAAATTACTTCGAGCCATACTATGTAGCCAGCACAAATTACTTCGAGCCATACTGTCTCAAAACCATAAGAGGAGCATAAGCAGTGTGCACCCAAAGTCCAAGTAATGGCACCCAAGAGTGTATCTCGTACCTATAGAGAATATTCCTTGCAGAAAGCCACGGAGCCCTCTAAACTATATCTTTCTCTCTTAGGTTGCAAAGAACATCTACCCAAACTTCCTCATATCTTCGGGTGGGCCAATCTTCATTTCACAGAAATTCTTCTAATGGTGAGAAATTACCATTATAGAGAGGTTTCGAGAAGTTAGCATCTGACCATAGGTGACTATAGAACCATACTGTCAAAAGTTGTGGACAACTATGAAAATGACCCTCGCCATGCTCTCGGTAAAACCTCAGAGATTGGAAAGTTTCGGCTAAAATCAGAGGCACCAGATTAGTCCCGCCACTCAAACGGTCAAACAAGTCTAACACTACCGGGTCAATTAGCCATCTTGCCCGGGGAAAAAGTACTAACCCATAAATTAACAACGCAAAGAGATTCCGTTGAACTCGGCCTACCGGGTGTACGGAAGCTATGGCTAGAATCCCTTCCCACTTAAGATATTCCTTACCGTTCCAAGTAGTGACCTGAAGCTCGACCCAGGATTCCAACATGTCTGAGAATCTCCCGAGCTTGCCCCGAAAAGCTTTGTTCTTACTAGGCTTCGAGTATACTAGAGTTTCGTCAATCTTCTTGCAGTTTAAAAGGTCTTGATATTCATCAATCGTAGGAGTTAAATCGAAGTTACCGATCATGAAAAAACTATAGACAGGATTCCATAACCTCACCAAGGCTTGCAATAGTGCCTGATCCACCAGAACATCTAACAAACATGCAATGTCACCATATTCTCTACTGAAAGTGCACCTTGTTTCCAAATCCTAACTATTCCACATTGTCTTCAACCCGGAAGTGTCATTGTATTCTGTATTCATAAATGTCTCTGTTGCCAATGTTGATCTGAACCTGGCAGGGATATTGTCTCCATCGTGAAACTGCTCCCTTTCGGACCACATTTGTACGTTGAAGTTCTTTTCATCATTGCTACGAACTAGGTCTCCCATCAATTTAACCTTTAACTTCAGACTATTTCCAACTCAATGTGCTCTTTATGATATGACGACAATATGCAAAACAAAAGGGTAACAAGGAAAAGAAAGAAAAGAGAAGAGTTAGTCATGAGATAAAAACACGAAAGTGAGAAAAGATAAACAATTTACACACAAAAAGAAACATAACCACATGAGTTATAGTTTGCTAAGGTTATCCGCATGGCTCTAGTAGGGGTGGTTTTCTTAAATTCTCACACATGGGTTCGGTTCTAATTAAGGGTACCCGAACCTATCTTATTGCCTACTAAGGCAACAAGAACCCAATTCTGGCCCATTATAAGCTTGCGAATTGGTTTCGATTCGAGGGAAAGCACGACCTGATGACGTGGAAGGCTGCTCACGTGTCAAAAGGCGTGAATTCTGAAAGCGAATTATCGACCCGTAGAGGGCTGCTCACGTGGGTATATGGCGTTTCACTCCCACTTAAGGGAATGAGCTCAGGTATAGAGCTTAATGATATGATGCAACACATGTCAGTGACTCATTAAAAATTAAATGAAGAATTAATTCGAGGACCACCAATTATCAAAGCCCGTGAAATCTAGACCACATTTCAAGGAATAATCATCCTGGTTAAAATTAATTAAAATCCCAATAATTTTCATTATTTAAAAGCAACAATTTTTTCATTGGCCTAACTCTATTTTGTTTTGTAAAAACAGTCCTCATTGGAGTCGTCAAGCTGTAGCGACTTTTTTTTTAAGAGGACAATCGTGTGGATCGTACATAAATTCGGCGCTACGAATTATCCCCTAAATAATTGAAAACCTTAAAAATAGGGATTTCTTTTGAAAACGTTAATTTTTTTTGAAAACAATGAAAACTTGGAGTCGCCACTGGCCACTTGGGTAAGGTAGGCCGGACACCATAAGAAACCAGCGATTCGTTGTGAGGGTCTAGGAGTTGGTTACGCGTGGGGAAGGATTAGCACCCCCATCACGCCCGAAAATCGGTACCAAAATATTTGTTGCTTTTAAAAGGATAAAAATCATTGAAATTTATATTGAATTTAATTCAGAGTTCTTAAATGAAAATTAACCTTGATTACACGGGCTTTATTGAAGTAGTGGATTCAAATTAATTGGACATTTAATTAATAAGGTTGACGATATATCAGACCATAGATTAAATCGACATCGAATAAACCCGACTGCCGTGTTAATTTATGGTTTGACTTCCGTACGTCACCTTTATGCATGATGCAAGCATTTAAGTATGATGTGATGATTTTGTCAATTCTTAATCCATTTACCTCGGGATGGTAAGGATTAATCCGAATATTTGGTCAACATCCTTTACGCTCGGATTGTTACGACGCCAATATTGGAATTAATAAATACCTCCTTTTTACGATTTAGATTAATTAAGAATGCAATTAAGATTAAAGGTTACATGAATGACAATTAAAGCATGATAATCAAAGGCACAAATATAAACACACAAAAGGAAGACCCAACTTATTAGAAAGCCCAATTATTGATCTAAGTATTGATTAAGTGATTCTAATATTTAATCCTAAATTAATTAGCCTTAAAAAATTAGAAACCCTAAAAATTATGAGAATTAATCTGAAATTTTATGTCAATCTAAACTCGAAATTAATTTTATCCTAAAATTAATTAGGAAGTGTTCAATTAATTTTATGAATTTAACATTTGCCTAAATGAGCCAAAGGTAAATTAAAATTCACTAAACTAATTCGAACCTAAATCTAACCATAGTTCTCAAAACTAATCATAAAATTAACTTAATTAATTTAGAGATCGTGCAAGTAAAGTTACATTATTTTAGTTTTTTTTTCAATTTAGGGTTAAACTTTTTTTAGCTTTTTTAAGGCATATTTGATGCATTAAAAAGATATACAAGGAAGATTTGAGTTTCATAAAATTTGGCCACGAGCCTTTCTTTTCAAGACTGATTAATCCACCTTGTTTATTTTTTTAATATTCATGTTACTAGATAAGAGTTATCTAGGAGTACAATGTCCAATTATCATTATTTTTAATCACAAGTTAATTAGAGACGGCGTGGACAAAATTAATATTGTTGTTGCTAGTCACAAAAAAACTGATTGTAAAATATGAAAGATAATTCTATTTACTACAACAAAGATCATAATTTCTTGTCGATTTACTAAGCTTAAAATTCTGGACTTCCTTCACATCTATAGTCTCTCCCATTTAAAGCCAAATGGCATAAGTGCGTTCTGAACAAGCTTGAAGATGATTGCTTCTGTAATTTCCGTCTGGACTTCCTACTAGTTAATGCCAATTTGTAGATGGATGATTGCGTACACCCAAGCATAAAGTTTGTTTTTGGTTAGAAGTCTATTCAGTACAACAAGCCAAGCCTGGCGACGAAAGAATGTTTTGGAATAGAAAACTTTCACCTTTTAAAAGGTCAAATTTAATAGCATAGTGTTACTGGGTTATTATTTTCTTCTTAAAAGACATATTTAATAAAATGTATAGTGTTGTCATTTATATATTTTAAGATTTTTCTCTTTTTTTCGATGTAGAATTAATGTCTCCGCCTCTTTTGTATTTGAGTTTGCTTTTATGTAAGGATAATTAAGTTTTTCAATTCCATACATAAGATTAAGAAATTATCATGTTTAATCTAAATTAAATTAGTTAGATAAATAACTTGAAATGATGGCTCTTTAAAATTATAAGAAGATTAATAAAAATTTTGAATATTCATTTTGTAGGGCAGCCCAGACCACAGGAGGACCCACCAAATTGTGGTTGCAATCTGGTGAGTGAATTTGGACATTTTAGTTCATTATCCTTATTCAATTCATGGGGGTTTAAGTAACTTTTAAGACTTCAGACAGAGGAAATGGTTTAGTGGCCGCAATTGGTGCAGCATCCTGGTCTGAGTGAAGATAGATCAGATACCTCATCACCATGTGATTGTCAATTACTATTTTATTTCCCGACAATATATTGGACTACACATTTTTGTATTGACTTGTATTGTAGATTAGATCGTTGAATATATATAGAGAGAGAGAATTGATTTGGTTTTAACACTGGCCTAAAGGTATCGAAACCTTCAGGCTGGTTTTCGAAACCCTGGATTAAATTTGTAAACTTTGCATATCAGTCCTTAAATTGCACTAGAGACATTCAATTGTTTGAATGGGTCTTCTTTGGTTCAAGAAATTTTGATTTGTCATTAATGATATTAAAAATGATGGTGAATGAACTTCCTTCTAGAATCCCTAAACTTTTTGTAAATTACCATTTAGTCTATAAACTTTAAACAAATTTCAAATTGGTCCCTAATTCTTACAAGACGATCAATAAGCTTAGAAATGAATTGTATCGACTTCCATGAAATGTTTGATTGTATTGTATGAATAATGTTTATTTATTTCGATTGAAATTTCGATCGGTCAATGTCATATTTCCGGCCCGGTTTCTAACTACGTGTTTGGGATGTTGCAGACCGGACGTGTGTCATGCTTCATATCACACCCCACACCTGGCCGAGATTAGTGATGGGCTACAATTTTGGATCTTCAGCCCGTGAACCTCCATATCCACCACAAACCCCCCTACGTTTTCTCTCATTTTTACTTCTTCACCAAACGAATCACACTGTATACTTTTCAAATCGGTACAATGTGATACAAACTCTAACAAAATATTTTCACTCTTCAAGCCCCTTTATTTCTTTGGGTTTAGAGCTAGTTATACTTTTAACTTTTCTTTATTTAGTTATTGTACTTTATTTCAACGTCTCTTTTCTCTCCCACAAAGAAGTTGTTCCAATTAGGTATGCTAACTGAGTTGAGCAGCTCGAGCTCGAGCTCGACTCGGTCAAAACTCAATTAATATAGGACTCGAATTGTCTCGACTTAAATTCGAGATCGGCTCGAGACCTTAACGAGTTGAGTCGAACAAGATCTAACTTGATTCGATAATTTCGCGAGCAGTTCGTTAATTTTTTTTATAATATGTTAGTTTGGTGCATTTGTGGATTGTTGCTTTCGGGTTTAGATTTTAAAATTGCTTCACACAATATTTATATAATCTTTTTGTTAAATTAGTTAATTTATTTTTATATTAAGTTCTATATAGTATTACTAGATTTCACATATAGGTAAAATTAACAAGCTTAACGAGCAACGAGTTGAGTCGAACAACATATTTTTATAACGAGCAAGAGCCGAACAAAATTTTATCGAGCTGTAATCACTCATTTTTATCCGGTTTGTAAATATTATTAACATATTAGTATAATAATTAATAAGGTATTATTATTGCATGTATACATGTTATATTATATGTTTACTATATATGTGATTAATGTGTATAAAATATGTGGGTAATATGTGTAAACGCATGCATATTATACATACTATGTACGGTGTATGTGTGTCACATGTCACGTACGTTTTAATAGTTTATATATGTACTAGGGTGTATTTGGTTATATTTATTTTGTTTGTATAAGATGCATGTATATATGTGCTTGGGTGTATGTGGTATATATGTGGTTTGCATGTACAGGTACTATGCATGTTTGTAGTATGTATAATGTGTGTATACTTATATTAATTAGGTGTGTGAGCAAATATATGTATATGTGTGTTTGAATGTTATATGATATATGTTAATTTGCATGTATGGTTATATGTACATAAATTATATATGTGTATATGTTATTATTATATTATTATTATTATTATTATTATTATTATTATTATTATTATTATTACTATTGGGTTTAAATTAAAAAAACAGATCTAAAATATAAAACACATTTATAATAACAGTCCAAGTCCACATAATATTGCAAAAAAACCCAAAAAAATATAATATAATTTACAAGGCCCATTTTAGCTTGACCCAATATTTTAAAAACCCTAAAACCCTATCTAACATAATATATTTTCCTTGCAGCTGTCACCTTCCCAACCGTTGGATCGAGATTTGATCCAACGGTCCAGATGACACCAAGATGATCCAGCTGGCGCGCGTGTAATTCACCCTCGGGACTGCTCGTCTCCCACTCGCGCGTGCAACGCACGCGCGAGACCGTTCATTCTCCCTCTGCCACGTGTCAAGATCAGATGCAGCGTTGCTCATTCCAATGCCAGATCTAGGCCGTTCATTCCCCATGCAATCACAACCGTTGGATCAGATCTGATCCAACGGCCGTGAATGGATCTGGCAGGGGACACCACCACCATGACTCTCTCCACGCCGACACCACTCCGTCGTACCACCAACTCAACCACCGAGCTCAGAGAACGTGCAAAACACCAAAATAATGGATTATCAGTACCCAAAAATCAAATCAGATGTATTTTCATGTATTGTTTTCTACGAAAAACTCAGATCAGAGCAATATATGTAAACGAACCAAAAGTGTAAAAAGAGAGAGATTTCAGTTTCTAGAAATAAAAAAATATACAAAAAGAAAAATAGAGTTTTGTGGGTAATCCTTCTTCTTCTTTCCTCCTTCATGCATGTATATTTCCCAAAAAAAAGGATAATATGAAAAAAGATGGGATGTGAGTCTACCTTTGCCGTCGGTCCATTCTCTGGTGAGAAGCCCTTGCAGGGGTGAATCGGAGTAGGATGCCGGCGTTAAAGGGGATGGGTCATTTCAAGAAAGGTTTTTCTTTAAAAAAATAGGTTCGACCTTTTTTAGATCTAGGGGACGGTTTTTTTTTCTAACATCTAAGGGGATATCTGGTTTCTACGTGGCGAATGGGTTGTTTTGGGTCGACCTAAGGTTTTGCCGTCGCCGACTAACGGCGGCCGGCGATGTTTCATGTTGTTTTTTGGGCGGCCATTTCTTCTAGAAAAACCAAAGGAGAGAGCTCACTCTCTTAAGGGCAAAAAAATGATGGGAAATGAAATAAGGGGTCGAATAATTGGGTTTTATAGACCCGAAATAAAAATAAAATGGTCTAAATGCATCATAAATCCTCCATTGTCCCCAATATTTTCGTTTTGAGCTCGCCGCATGGGCCAATTACAATTTCGGTCATTTTTCTTTTCTGTTTTATTTCAATTTGATCACTAAATTAACCGAAATCAGATTTCAAATGGTTTAATTACCCCACAGACCATTCCGCGTTTTCAAACTTTGCACTTTGAGCTTGCCCCTTGGTCATATTGCATATCCAGTCCCTGCAAGTCTGTTTCAATTTTTAATTAAATCCCTGAATGTGTTTTTGTTTATTTAATTTTTGCCTCATGATTTTCCTTTTGTTGCATTTTGGACCATTTCTCATGTTTGAATGTTTGTGTCATTTAATTTCTATCACATGTTGTCAGCAAGTTCATTTTGTTCATACATACTAATGTCATGTTTATTTGCGTATTTTGGGTTGTGCTTTCTATGTTGTTTATTTTGTTTGCTCGTAACGTACATGTTCGTTTGGTATGTTTAGTTGACTTGTACTTATCGTGTTTGTATTTTGGCATGTATGGGTTGTTCACTTTATTTTAAGGTTACATGTTGGTATGTTTTTGTTTGCTACGTTTATTTGTGATATTATGTTTTTTGTGTTTTAATCCGTTCGTTCATCGTATGTAGGCTTGTTTTAGATATTGTTTTAGTTTCTTTGTACATCATGTTTTTATGTACCCACATGGATTTTCATATCCTCGTTTTTTAGGATATATGTTAGTGTATTTCTTGGTGCTATAGAAATGTCATGTTTTTAGTCTATGCATATAAATTGTGTCGCATGTCAAATATCAAGCACTAGCTTTTATTTTAGCATGTTTTCGTCTAGTGCCATACTACGCCATGTATATGTTATCCATATTTCAATTGTATGTTGTCTTAATGTGCTCAAGCATGTTGAGGTTAATTAATCCGGTTTGGTAAGCATGTTTTTATCTTGTTCGTATTTGCTTCATTTTTACCATGCTTTGTCTTTTTACCCGTGTATTTTATTATTTTTGTTTAATTCTGTAATATGCATGCTTTTATATTTTAGTATCATGTCAATACGAATTGTATGTTATGTCTTGCTTTCTAAGGTCGCATAATGGAATATATAAATTGTCAATGCGGTGCCCTTTTATCCGAGCGTAAACGGGACCAGTATCAGGCGTAGTGATGGTGGTTGGGCGTTTATTCTCGGATAATGGGGCCTTTAAAATCTACTCACACTTATAACCGAATCTTAACTTAATCGTCACTTTAACCCGGAAAGTTTAATTTTAATAAAGCGGTAATTATTAAAGTACCAATTTTGGGCGGTGTGGGGGTGCTAATCCTTCCCCATCCGTAACCGACTCCCGAACCCAAAGTTTTTGAATCTCTGGTTTTATGGTGTCCGACCTACCTAAGTGGCCGGTGGCGACTCCTATTTTAAAATAAAATACGGTTTTTACAAAATCCCACAGAAGACATTTTTTAACAAAACGAAAGAAATAATACGTTTTTTAGCGTAAATCGGACATCGCTACAGATGACGACTCCGCTGGGGACATTTTTTTTAACAAAATTAAGAGAGTAAAGCTTTTTCAAATAATTACCACTTTAATAATAGTAGAAGTTCCGGATTAAAGTGACTATTAAATTAATATTCGGTTGAATTGCGCGTTTATTTTAATGCATTTAAAATTTAGCATATAAACCTGTTTTTTAAGTGGGGGAAAACGCTAATGCTTTCATGGAGAGATCGTTCTCCCGTGTAGGCCTAGCAAGTACCTTCGGGGCTCGAGTACCTTATGCTTTCGTAAGGATATCGTTCCTTCGTGCAGGCATAAGCGAATGGGTCCCCCTGAATTGAACCCGGTTGAAAGGAGCCTATAATGGGTGATGATCGGGGGCCTTGCTACTCTTAGGAGAGGACATCGAGGACAATTCGGGTACCTCCTAGAACCAAAATTGCACGTAGAGAAAACACATAGAAACCCATCCTGTCAGAGCCATGCGGATAACCTAGGTGTCTTAGATGGAATGTAAATAGGATTGCCTTGCTTGTTTATCGCATTTAATTTACCCTTTTATTATGTATTTATCATTTTCGTCCGGTACTGACTTGTTTTCTTTTTTGTTTTGTTTTTTGCATATCATCGCATTCGCATTATACAGGGCATTGATTCCCGAGTGGTTTCTCTCATAATAGAATATTGTTCACGATGGACCAAAGGTTCTTTGACCTGAAGGAAGGGGGTCCAGTTCCAGAGTTTCATCCCGATACTAGGCCAGGGACAGCCGAAGAAGAATCATTCAAGGACTCCAGAACAGATTCGGTAAGTAGTGTCAGTTCTGGTAACAAGCAAGATGAAATACAAGAACTAAAGAAGCAGATGTCCGAGATAATAGACCAGATGAATGCTATGATAAAAGGCAAGCAGCCTGTCGAACTCAGGAAAGATTCGATTGAGGATCAGAAGGTGGAACATAATGGTCAGAATGTCGAGACAGACAACACCATTAAATACGACAAATTGAATCCCTTTGTAATCAATCTCAAGAAGCAGACAAGCAACATATATGGGGTAGATACCAAGGGAACAGAGGCAAAACCAGGGGAAGCTCGAGAATCCAATGACATCAGAAGGCATTATCCTATACCCATGAGATACACCGAGTTACTTCCGTTGCTTGTCGAAAGGAGCCTTATCATACCAGTGAAGTCTGTACCAAGGAAACCTCCTTATCTGAAAGGTTACAACAGTCGTGTCTGGAGCAGCTACCATATAGGCGATTCGAGTCATCATACTGAAAATTGTAGGGACCTGAAGGAAAGAGTTCAAAACCTTATCAAAATGGGAGTTTTGGGTTTCGAAGACGGACAACCCTGATTCTACAGCGAGCCAGTCATTGCCCGAGGGGCAAAGTCGAATGAGGGTCAATACCCAGCCCAAGGTTCGGGTAACACAGAAGTGGGTCACTCAAGCGGGATAAATTTAGGAGTCAAGAATAAAAGCGTCTCAGAAGATAAACTTGCACGCAAGTACGACCAGCTCGAATATGAGAGGCACGATCTGAGCATGAAATTGAAAAGTGTACAAGACGAGTACCAGAAGATGCACTTTGAATTCAAGAATGTCGGTCTGGGTGACACCGCGGAAGAGTGGGTCAATGGTATGATTCAGCTGAGGAACGGTTCAGAACGCTGTAAGTAGAAATGCAAGAATAGTAAGAATAAAGTCAGATCATTATCGCAGAAGCTAGAAGAAGCTGAGAGCCAACGATACCTTCTCCAAAGTGAGCTGGAAAGCAGTCTGGCCATAGAAGATATCCTGAAATCAAGTCTGCAGCAGGAAATGAATGAATCACAAGCCTTTCAAATAGAAAATGCAGCACTCAAAAAATAGATCGCAAGGCTCGAGACTTCTTTACGTACCAGCGAGATCCGTGTTGAGGCAGTGATCGTTAAGCTACAAAAGGTCGAGCAAACAATACAGGAGAAAGACTGAGACATGAAGATCATTATGACTCAAGCCCGATAAGTAGCTCAACAGGTAGCAGATTTAGCTGATGCAGCAGCGCTGATAAGCCAGAATATGGATCCAGCGTTGGATCGCGAACGAAAGCTGACAGGACTATTAAATGAGATCAAGAAATTAGGTGCCAGGGCTCACCGCTATCTGTAAACCCCT
Organism: Hibiscus mutabilis; assembly: GCA_019671005.1. Lineage (NCBI taxonomy): Eukaryota > Viridiplantae > Streptophyta > Magnoliopsida > Malvales > Malvaceae > Hibiscus > Hibiscus mutabilis. The sequence goes on from CM033725.1 coordinate 45,673,215, forward strand.
AATACTGGATGTAATGAAACCTTTTGGTCTGAATGAAAGATGTCCTATAAGGACAAATCACTTGCGGAATCAATGCCTTATTGCATTCATGCATTGCATTTGCATCACGTCCTTTGCATTGTTTAATAATTTTATCATCGAATGGCACTTCATAATTTAATACTTGGGGTTCGATGGCAGAATTAGTTGGAAAATGGAACGAACCGAAGAGTCAAAGCTTGACCAGCTAGAAGAAAGAATCGAGAAAGAGCTGAAGAAGAAAGAAAAGATAAATGTTTTCAATACGGGGGAACTCTGCCTAGTCCCTGATTTGGTCATTCCTCTAGATTTCAAGGTTCCCAGATTTGTATAGTATGACGGAACCAGCTGCCCGAAGATTCACTTAACCATGTTCTGTAGAAAAATGGAAGGATACATGAAGAATGAAGAGTTGTTGATCCACCACTTCCATGATAGCCTGACGGGACCTGCAGCAGTGTGGTATAACCGTTTGAACAAAAACCAAGTTAGGTCATGGGGTGACCTCGCTAATGCCTTCTTGAGTCAATACAAATATGCTTTAGATTTAGCACCCCGTCGTCAGTTTCTTCAGAATGAGAAAATGAGACCAAGTGAAAGCTTCAGGGAATATGCACTAAGGTGGCGATGTTTGGCGACCCAAGTCCAGCCTTCTATAGCGGAAGAAGAGTTGACTCCCTTGTTCCATGCAACGCTTCCCTCCCCTTTCTTCGATGTGATGTTGAAGAAATCGAGAAACGAATTCGAAGATTTTATGACGATTGGAGAGAGGATAGAATACGCAATCAAAGAAGGAAAATTGGGGTCTAAGTCTAAGGACCGAATCGAAGATAAGATAGATAAAGACGGAGAGGTAAATGAGTGTCATCTCCAAGGTTCACGTGGCCGTAAAAGAAGAAGACAAACTGACACATCTATAATCACTCATTTTTTGACCGGGTTTTAGTGTTATTAGTATTATTTTAATAATAATAATATTAATATAAAATTAATGAAAAATAAAAAAATAATAATAAAATATATTATTTTAAAAAAGGAAAATATTGTGTGGAGCAGGGTGCTCCACGTCACCCTATCTTCCCACCCCCTTTGCCTATAAATACAAGGCATTGAGGGCAGCCAATTCAACACAATTGCACGCCAAAATTGCCATAAATTGGCAAGGCAATTGGCTCCCTAATTGAGAGCATGGTCGGCCACAAGGCTGGCCGGGTTTGGGGGCAGTGCCTTCGGCCCCAGTTGGTTCGATCCAACATTCGATCGAGGTCCTATTTTAGGTCCGACTAGTTAATAATTTTGGAGAGGGCGTGGTAGATCCTGGTGGGGTTCAGTCGGGGTTCGTCATTCGAGCTCCTAGTTAGGTATATTTTCTTCCCTTTTTATTAGTGTTGTAATTTTTATAATTTAATGAAGTATTAGTTATTTTAAAATTGTAGTCTTATTTTTTAGTTTGTATGTTTATGTTTTAGATTAGTATTTAATATGTTTTAAATTTGTATTTTATATTAATATTTTATTTATATTAGATTCGTTTTTATTTATGTGTTAGAATAATATTTATTTGTGTTTTAAATTAATATTTATGAATGTTAGTATTTTATTTATGTTAGATATATTTTTATTTATGAGTTAGATTAATATTTATGTATGTATGTTTTAGAATAGTATTTTATTTATGTTGAATTTGTTTTTTATTTATGTGTTAGATTAATATTTATGAATGTTAGTATTTTATTTATGCTAGATATGTTTTTATTTAGGAGTTAGATTAATATTTATGTATGTATGTTTTAGATTAATATTTTATTTATGTTAGATTAGTATTTTATTATGTTAATATTTATTTGTATTGTATTTAAATTATTTGCCATGTTTTATATTTTGCTCACTAAGTTTGCATAATGGAATATATAATGTCAATAAGGTGCCCTTTTATCCGAGCGTAAACGGGGCCAGTATCAGGCGTAGTGATAGTGGTTGGGCGTTTACTCTCAGATAACGGGGCCTTTAAAATTTATTCGCAATTATAACCGAATTTTAAATTAATCGTCACTTTAACCCAGAAAATCTAATATTAATAAAGCAGTAATTATTAAAGTACCAATTTTGGGCGGTGTGGGGGTGCTAATCCTTCCCCATCCGTAGCCGACTCCCGAACCCAATAGTTTTCAAATCTCTGATTTTTTTATGGTGTCCGGCCTACCTAAGTGGCCGGTGGCGACTCCAATTTTTAAATAAAATACGGTTTTTAAAACCCCCACGAAATAAATATTTTATATCCGAAAAATCATAGACACCTCGAAAACCCATTTTTTTAGCGAAAAAGGATATCGCTACAACATCGGGGTCATCAAGGAAAATTCCTTAGACGAGCGCAAATTTGGAAGTGTTTGGAACATCTATCTTAGACATTTGGCCTCATTTGGTAGGGGGTCACTATCTTGCTCCTAGGCCAATGAAGATTGCACCTGATCCGTCTGCCCATAGTATTGACTCGAGTAGCACATGCGAATTCCATATGGGGGCACCAGGGCATCCCACCAGAAAATGTAGACCTTTATTGGAGGAAATCAAGAAGTTGATCAATGATGGAACCCTGACACAAGAGTTGATCCAGCAGTGGAGGACCAAGGATGAAGGGCAAGTCTGCATAGTGCTGAAGAAGCCAGAGATGTCTCTACATTAAAAGACTTTCCTGAAGTAATACAAGGAATCAACTTTACCACTTGTGGCCTACATGTGGTAAAGATCTTTTGTGAAGGGGCATGTTTGTTGATTTTTATTCCAATGAAAAATACATTTCGCTTAACATATAATGTTCTTAAAAGCCCATAGACGTATATTTTCTCACCGTTGTAGGACACTGGATATCAATTGCAAGATGTGACATTAGATAGATATTGTGACAACGATGATGTGTGATATTCCCTACCAGAATCTGGTCAGCAAAGCAAGATTACTACTCTTTCGATGATGCTCAAGGACGAAAAAGCTCCAAATGTCAACCATGTAGAGTTGCTTGAAATTGAAACTCTATGCATAATCTTCTAGGTAGTAAAGAAAAAACAAGGAATAAAAAGAGGAAAAAAAGAAAAAAGAAAGAAAAAGAAAAGAATAATAAAAAGTACTCATATGTTCGAAACCTGGTAATAGGCTTGTTCAGATAAGAGTGTGGGAATTTTGGGGCACTCCGCTGAAGCGATAAGGTGGAGATACATCATCCAATTCAAGAAACCTTAGCTTCATGAGTGATGGTAATATTTTCAAATCGTGACTATGTCGAGTAACTTGGGGCAATGTTGTTTGCTCCATCGTTGTCCTCAAGACAAAGGACTGTGACGAATTGATTTCCTCAAATAATGATAAAAGCATAAAAAATAAAAAAATAAAAAAGAAAAAGAAAAAGAGAAAATGAAGAAAAAAGAAAAAAGAAAAATGAAAAGGAGGAGAAAGGAAGAGAAAAGAAAATAGAGAAAAATAGATGATGGCATAGGTAAAATTAAAACTCGCACAACCTAGAACTCTATTCTAGAGTAATATTTCTGCGCTCGAGTGGTCATACAAGCCCACCCTTTTTGGGGGCAGAGCAGGTAATGAGAATTGAGAAAGAGCAGTATTCTGTAGCAACGCGGTAATCATGAAGATGAACCCAGTCACCAGGGAAGACTTCACATCCTTGAATTACTGAGTGGTTGAATCTAAGCCGCTCTTGCACTTGATATCCAGAGCTCCTATGTTGTGTTTTCAAGATCCTGTATGTTAATCTAAATGATACATTTCAGTGGAATGCCAATCAACAAATTGACAAGCTAAAGCAACAAAGATTTCCATATATTACTTTAGGGACAAGATCCAGAACACAAGGTTGCAGATATTATTAGAGCACCTAACCAGAAACGACCCTACAATATATAGAATGAAGATGATGACATGAGCATAGGTGTCATACAGCTCAAGAACAAGAAACGGGTTTCAGCCATGATGCCTGGGTTGGTTCAAGAAAATGAAGGACGAAACAGGACAAGAATAAGCTTACAAAGTATGGGGGACGGTAAAAGGTAAACATTGAGTCTCCAAAGGATTAAAGCACATGGATCGAGAAATGGTTCCCGTCCAAAGGCAGCAAGAAGATTGAGGTTAAGTTCGGAATATAGAAGCATTTTGCTCACCCCGATGACGAAACTAACAAATACTTAGAATGTTGGGTCAAAGGAGTTGGAAGGTAGCCGAGCTCATGATCGAGTGGGGCAATGCAGAACAGCAAGAATAGTAAAAATCTCTGCACATACATGATATAGAATTTGTTGGTGAAGCAAGAAAAGACCCCGAAGAAGAAAAACAAGTGCTCATGCAAAAGAACGATAGTAGGTACTCATTTAACAAAAATTGCCAGAAATGAAAATCAAAACTGAGCATACTGCAAAAAGAAAGGAAATGGAGAAATCTGAAGAATGACTTTTCAGGGCATAAAATTTTAAAACAGGTCTAAAAATAAAAATAAAAAGAAATAAGAAAAGAAAGAAAAGAGAGTGAGAGAAAATGATGATAAAAAGAAAAGAAAGAAAGAAAAAGAGAAAAAAAGAAGAAAAAAAAACAACAAGAAGAAGAAAGCACGACATTGCATGCATCATATAGATAGAGGTATGTCAATTTTTGCTTGTTCCTAGACAGGTATTTGAAGAATTGTCAAACAATTTACCAAAGAAAAGAAAAATCGGCAGCCATAGCGGCGTGAAGCCCAGACGTTAAATCTTTCGGGTCATCGGTAAGTCTTTCAGGCACGATGTTAAGTCATTCGGGCCACCAATAAGTCTTTCGAGCATGGTGATAAGTCCTTCGGGCCATCAGTAAGTTCTTCGGGCATGATGCGGCAGCATTAGTAGCGTGAGTCCAGAAAGATCGACAACCATAGCGGCGTGAGGCCCATACGTTAAATCCTTCGGGTCATCAGTAAGTCCTTCGGGCACGATGTTAAGTCATTCGGGCCACCAGTAAGTCTTTTGTGCATGGTGATAAGTCCTTCGGGCCATCAGTAAGTCCTTCGGGCATGATGCAGCAGCATTAGTAGCGTGAGTCCAGAAAGATCGGCAGCCATAGCGGCGTGAGGCCTAGATGTTAAATCCTTCGGGTCATCGGTAAGTCTTTCGGGCACGATGTTAAGTCCTTCGGGCCACCAGTAAGTCTTTCGAGCATGGTGATAAGTCCTTCGGGCCATTAGTAAGTCTTTCGGGCATGATGCGGCAGCATTAGTAGCCTGAGTCCAAAAAGATCGGCAGCTATAGCGGCGTGAGGCCCAGATGTTAAATCCTTCGTGTCATCGGTAAGTCCTTCGGGCACGATGTTAAGTCCTTCGGGCCACCGATAAGTCTTTCGAGCATGGTGATAAGTCATTCGGGCCATCAGTAAGTCATTCGGGCATGATACGGCAGCATTAGTAGCGTGAGTCCAAAAAGATCGGTAGCCATAGCGGAGTGAGACCCAGATATTAAATCCTTCGGGTCATCGGTAAGTCCTTCGGGCACGATATTAAGTCCTTCGTGCCACCGATAAGTCTTTCGAGCATGGTGATAAGTCCTTCGGGCCATCAGTAAGTCCTTCGGGCATGATGCGACAGCATTAGTAGCATGAGTCCAGAAAGATCGACAGCCATAGCGGCGTGAGGCCCAGATGTTAAATCCTTCGGGCACGGTGTTAAGTCCTTCGGGCCACCAGTAAGTCGTTCGATCATGGTGATAAGTCCTTCGGGCCATCAGTAAGTCCTTCGGGCATGATGCGGCAGTATTAGTAGCGTGAGTCTAGAAAGATCGGCAACCATAGCAGCATGAGACCCAGATGTTAAATTTTTCGGGTCATCGGTAAGTCCTTCGGGCACGGTGTTAAGTCTTTCGGGCCACTAGTAAGTCTTTCGAGCATGGTGATAAGTCCTTCGTGCCATCAATAAGTCCTTCGGGCATGATGCGACAGCCTTAGTAGCGTAGGTCCAAAAATGTCAAGAGCCTCGTAAAAAAGGAAAAAGAAAAAAAAGAAAAAAAGAAAAAGGGAAAAAAAAGAAAAAAGAGAGAAGAGAAAAAGAAAAGAAAAAAAGAAGAAAAAAGCAAAAAAAAGAAAAAAAAAAGAAAAGGAAAAAAGAACAGAGAAAAAAGGAAAAAGCAAAAAAAGAAGAGAAAGAGAGAAAAAAAGGAAAAATAGAAAAAGAAGAAAAAGAGAAAAAGAAAAAAGGAAAAGAATAGAGAAAGAAGAAAAAAGAAGAAACGGGGAAAAAGAAGGAAAAGAAAAAGAGGAAAGAAAAATCGAAGACAAAGGTTATATAAAGGAGAAGCCTACATTTTCAAGCCCAGTGAAAGGTTCCATATAGGAAGAGCCCTAACTCTAGAAAAAAAGGGTGAAGAAGTTCTATATAGGAAGAACTTACGAGCCTGAAGATCTGGCCAAGGAAAAGCAGAGAGTTTCACAAGAACACGTGATTCCGAAGTCGTTAGCAGGGAAGTCGGATAAAAATGAGTGCTTTTGGTCTTTGCTTTGTTCTCGTTTCACGAGAACAAGCAAAAAGGGGCAACTGTAATCACTCATTTTTATCTTGTTTGTAAATATTATTAACATATTAGTATAATAATTAATAAGGTATTATTATTGCATGTATACATGTTATATTATATGTTTACTATATATGTGATTAATGTGTATAAAATATGTGGGTAATATCTGTAAGCGCGTGCATATTATACATACTATGTACGGTGTATGTGTGTCACATGTCACGTATGTTTTAATAGTTTATATATGTACTAGGGTGTATTTGGTTATATTTATTTTGTGTGTACAAGATGCATGTATATATGTGTTTGGGTGTATGTGGTATATATGTGGTTTGCATGTGCATGTACTATGTATTTTTGTAGTATGTATAATGTGTGTATACTTATATTAATTAGGTGTGTGAGCAAATATATGTATATGTGTGTTTGAATGTTATATGATATATGTTAATTTGCATGTATGGTTATATGTACATAAATTATATATGTGTATATGTTATTATTATTATTATTATATTATTATTATTATTATTACTATTGGGTTTAAATTAAAAAAAACAGATCTAAAATATAAAACCCATTTATAATAACAGTCCAAGTCCACATAATATTACAAAAAACCCAAAAAAATAATATAATTTACAAGGCCCATTTTGGCCTGACCCAATATTTTAAAAACCCTAAAACCCTATCTAATATACTATCTTTTCCTTGCAGCCATCACCTTTCCAACCGTTGGATCGAGATTTGATCCAACGGTCTAGATGACACCAAGATGATCCAGCTGGCACGCGTGTAATTCACCCTCGGGACTGCTCGTCTCCCTCTGCCATGTGTCGAGATCAGATGCAGCGTTGCTCATTCCAAGGCCAGATCTAGGCCGTTCATTCCCCATGCAATCACAGCCGTTGGATCAGATCTGATCCAACGGCCGTGAGTGGATCTGGCAGGGGACACCACCACCATGACTCTCTCCACGCTGACACCACTCCGCCGTACCACCAACTCAACCACCGCGCTCAGAGAAGGTGCAAAACACCAAAACAATGGATTATCAGTACCCAAAAATCAAATCAGATGTATTTTCATGTATTGTTTTCTACCAAAAACTCAGATAAGAGCAATATATGTAAACGAACCAAAAGTGTAAAAAGGGAGAGATATCAGTTTCCAGAAATAAAAAATATACAAAAAGAAAAATAGAGTTTCGTGGGTAATCCTTCTTCTTCTTTCCTCCTTCATGCATGTATATTTCCCAAAAAAGGATAATATGAAAAAAGATGGGATGTGAGTCTACCTTCGCCGCCAGTCCATTCTCTGGTGAGAAGCCCTTGTAGGGGTGAATCGGAGTAGGATGCCGGCGTTAAAGGGGATGGGTCATTTCAAGAAAGGTTTTTCTTTCAAAAATGGGTTCAGCCTTTTTTAGATCTAGGGGGACGGTTGTTATTTTTTCTAACATCTAAGGGGATATCTGGTTTCTACGTGACGAATGGGTTGTTTTGGGTCAACCTAAGGTTTTGCCATCGCCGACTAACGGCGGCCGGCGGTGTTTCATGTTGTTTTTTGGGCGGCCGTTTCTTCTGGAAAAACCAAAGGAGAGAGCTCACTCTCTTAAGGGCAAAAAAAATGAAGGGAAGTGAAATAAGGGGTCGAATAATTGGGTTTATAGACCCGAAATAAAAATAAAATGGTCTAAATGCATCATAAATCCTCCATTGTCCCCAATATTTTCGTTTTGAGCTCGCCGCATGGGCCAATTACAATTTCGGTCATTTTTCTTTTCTGTTTTATTTCAATTTGATCACTAAATTAACCGAAATCAGATTTCAAATGGTTTAATTACCTTACAGACCATTCTGCGTTTTCAAACTTTGCACTTTGAGCTTACCCCTTGGTCATATTGCATATCCAGTCCCTGCAAGTCTATTTCAGTTTTTAATTAAATCCCTGAATGTGTTTTTGCTTATTTAATTTTTGCCTCATGATTTTCCTTTTGTTGCATTTTGGACCTTTCTCATGTTTGAATGTTGTGTCATTTAATTTCTATCACATGTTGTCAGCAAGTTCATTTTGTTCATACATGTACTAATGTCATGTTTATTTGAGTATTTTGGGTTGTGCTTTCTACGTTGTTTATTTTGTTTGCTCATAACGTACATGTTCGTTTGGTATGTTTAGTTGACTTGTACTTATCGTGTTTGTATTTTGGCATGTATGGGTTGTTCACTTTATTTTCAGGTTACATGTTGGTATGTTTTTGTTTGCTACGTTTATTTGTGATATTATGTTTTTTGTGTTTTAATCCGTTCGTTCATCGTATGTAGGCTTGTTTTAGATATTGTTTTAGTTTCTTTGTACATCATGTTTTTATGTACCCACATGGATTTTCATATCCTCGTTTTTTAGGATATATGTTAGTGTATTTCTTGGTGCTATAGAAATGTCATGTTTTTAGTCTATGCATATAAATTGTGTCGCATGTCAAATATCAAGCACTAGCTTTTACTCTAGCATGTTTTCCTCTAGTGCCATACTACGCCATGTATATGTTATCCATATTTCAGTTGTATGTTGTCTTAATGTGTTCAAGCATGTTGAGGTTAATTAATCCAGTTTTGTAAGCATGTTTTTATCTTGTTCGTATTTGCTTCATTTTTACCATGCTTTGTCTTTTTACCCGTGTATTTTATTATTTTTGTTTAAATCTGTAATATGCATGCTTTTATATTTTAGTATCATGTCAATACGAATTGTATGTTATGTCTTGCTTTCTAAGGTCGCATAATGGAATATATAAATTGTCAATGCGGTGCCCTTTTATCCGAGCGTAAACGAGACCAGTATCAGGCGTAGTGATGGTGGTTGGGCGTTTATTCTCGGATAACGGGGCCTTTAAAATCTACTCACACTTATAACCGAATCTTAACTTAATCGTCACTTTAACCCGGAAAGTTTAATTTTAATAAAGCGGTAATTATTAAAGTACCAATTTTGGGCGGTGTGGGGGTGCTAATCCTTCCCCATCCATAACCGACTCCCGAACCCAAAGTTTTTGAATCTCTGATTTTATGGTGTCCGACCTACCTAAGTGGCCGGTGGCGACTCCTATTTTAAAATAAAATACGGTTTTTACAAAATCCCACGGAAGACATTTTTTAACAAAACGAAAGAAAGAATACGTTTTTTAGCGTAAATCGGACATCGCTACACGAGCTTATCGAGTATTGAGTCGAATAATTTTCGAGCCGAGACGAACAATGTTCAACTCGTGATCGACTCGCTCGATAAGCACGTATAATTCCAACTCTAAGAAATTAGAGAATAAATAGTGCTAAATGTTAAACAAAGCTTGTGAATATATTACTATTAATTAAAATGACTTTGAAAACAACACTATATATGAAAAAAAAGACACATTTAAATCCATCTCCATGTGGTGGATGAAGAATCACATAATAGAGTAGTGGTCAAAGTTAAGTTCCCATGTGTTGAAGAAGAAAATTTAAATTATTATAATACACTCCTGCTTGGAAATGTCAATATCAAGGATTTACATTATTGCAAGGATTGTCAATTGATTTTCAAAATATTTGAATAAAATTCATGCCACAATTTCGTTCCTTTATTTTTTTTAAAAAAAATAAGATTATAACAGCGATGGGATTATATATTGAGAAAGGATTTATTATATTGTAATCACTCATTTTTGTCCGAATATAATATTATTATATAGTATTATTATATCTTATTATATTATAATAAAAGTAAAAAAAGAAAAAAGTAAAAAAAGGAAAATGTGCATGTGTGCCACGTGCACACTCACGTCACCCCACTATTTGTCTATAAAAGGCAGGTGGGGAGGCTGCCAAAGAGAAATAAATTTGGCCATCAATTGCCAATTGCAATTGAAAGCAATTGGCATGGCGCAAGCCTTGGGGCAGTACCCTTCAAGGCTCGAGAGCAGTGATCTCGACCGGGGAATTATTTTTCGGACTGTTTGTTTGATCGAAGGTCTTGCTGATGTCCGTTCGAATAAATTTTTGGATCATGGCTAGATGATGTCGAGATCTCGCTAGGGGTCGGTTGAGGTTTTCTGTTTGAGCTTCTAGTATGGTAAACTTTGATCTTTATTTTTGTATTTATTTTGGCTTAGATACAGGGTAATATCTATTGGCATGTTTTTGTAATAAATATGTTCAGTATGTCATGTTTGTATATTTTAATTTGAATGAATTATTTACAATGTTCTTTTAATTATCGGTGTGTTTTTATATTTTGTATGTCATGCTTATATATTTTAAGTTGTATGAATTATTTACATGAATAAAATATATTTAATTCTAAATTATAATTTTTAAAATAGATTTTCCTTTTAATTTTTCTTTTTGTGTGTATTTTTAGAATATTAAATTCGGTTTAATATTAAGGGAATATTTTCCAATTTATTTCGGGAACTGGCTAGAAAGTGGTATCTTGACTCATTCAGGTATCATCTTTCTCGGTTTTCGTAAATAAGGAAATATTCTCCTTAGACCGTTTTTGGGATTAAATTTTAAATTAAATTCGAATTTTTATTTTCATGCAAAGACAACACCAAATCAACGCGGTGCCAATTTTAGGCGTTGTGGGAGTACTAATATTTCTCCACGAGTAATTGACTCCCGAACCCAAACGTTTTTGAATCTATAGTTATTTTTAACGGTGTTTGGCCTACCAAAGTGGCCGGTGGCGACTTCATCCCTCATTCTTTCTGTTTTAAAAAAAACACTTATTACAGATGACGACTCCGCTGAGGACATTTTTAAGAGAGTCGGGCAAATGTTGATTTTGTGTTGTCTTTCAAGAAAATCGAAAATTTGATTTAATTTAATTCTTAATCCCTCGACATTCATGCATGAGCTTTCAACCCGGGCTCCTCACCTTGTTAAGTGGGAGTGATTACTTCGCTTCGTGGGGTCTTTACCTCCGTATAGTGTTGTACTCCACTTTCAGAATTTGGTCTTTATATTTCGTGGTGTTTTCACCTCCGTATGGTATGAGGGTCGTATTCTCCCGAATCGATGTCTTAAGCGATAGTTCGGGTACCGTTTACTCTAGAACATAACCACATATAGTGAACCGTAGAGCCCACATGTTACAACCATGTCGGTACTCTGTCCGTTTAGCAGTGACCCTATTTAGGTTTTTTTATTCGTTTTCTCTTTCTTTTCGTTTTTTGTTTATGAATATTTTTTTGTTTGATTTGACTGTTAATTTATTGCCCATGTTTATTAGTTAGCAATTCCTTTATTTAGATTATTCTTGTTGTACTGACGCAATTTCCTTTTCGTGTTTATTTTGCTCTTTGCATTTAATTTGCGTTGCATTCTTATGGAAAGAATAAAGGTATTAATTTTGCAAGTGGCCATCACTGTAGAAGGCGATCATAATGGACAAGAGGTCTCGTGATCAAGTAGAGCAGACGGATTCCAAGCACTGTCCTAGAAATACAATGAAGACTAAAGAGGATGGATCATTCGAAGATTTTGAATCAAACATGATAACTCATATTAATATTAATGACGAGCGAAATGAAGTGCAAGAATTGAATAAGCATGTGACCGAGATGATGAATATGATGATTGTTGTGGCTAAAGGCAAGAGATATGTCGAATCGAGAGAAGAGTCAGTCAAGAATCATAATGTGGAGCTTGATGGTCAGAGTTCCGTCCTTGGACAAAGTAAATATCATAGCTCGAACCCACTTGTAATTCGTGTCAACAAACCAGTCGAAAATACCTTTGAGCCGAGCTCCCCAAAAATAGAAGTAAATCTAGAAAGAGCCCGAGAAACAAGTGAATGAAGAAGCACATTCCGATTCCTATAAAGTATACCGAACATGAAAAACTCGTTGCTCAAAGACTTTAAAACAAGGAATTTCACAAGAAAAACTCACCGCTCTAAATTTCAAGAAAAAAAGTGAAAAAAGAATAAAAGAAGCAAAAAAAGAAGAAGAAAAAATAAAAATGAAAGAAAAGAAAAAAGAAAGAAAGAAAGAAAAGAAGAAAGAGAGAAAATAATGAGAAAAAAAAGAAGAGAAAACAAAAAGAGAGTTTTATATAGGAAGAACTCACAGCTTTAGGTTTTCAAAGTGAATAGTTCTACATAGGAAGAACTCATGCTTCAGGATTTCAAGGCGAAAAGTTCTATATAGGAAGAACTTGTAGCTCGAAGATTCCATTTGAAGAAAGCGGAAGGTCCTATATAGGAGGAACCTGTAATTCTAAAACTTGAAGGTGAAGAAGTTCTATATAAGAAGAACTTGTAGCCTAAAGAATTCACCAAGGTCAGCTAAAGTTCTATATAGGAAGAACTTGTAGCTCAAAAGCTTCAGAAAGAGGAAGAGTAAACAGTTCTATATAGGAAGAACTCGAAGCTCTGAATCTCCGAACAAGCAAGTGAAGAAGCAGATACCAACAAACTTGCAGCTCAAAGAATTCACCGAGGAAAGCAAAAAGTTCCAGAAGAACTCGTGATTCCAAGACGACAAACAATAAAACAACGAGAATTTTAGGATTTCGAGACGAAAAGTTCTCTATAGGGAGAACTACTAGTTGAAAAAACCACCCATGACGTAGAAGATTCTATATAGAAAGAATCCACAACATTGGTAATCGAAGGCGAAAAAGTTCTATATAGGAAGGACTTGCAGCCCAAAGGATTTTGCCAAAGAGAAGCTGAATTCTATACAGAAAGAATTCGCGTCTCCAAGGCTCCAGAAAGAGGAAGAGTGAACCAGTTCTATATAGGAAGAACTCACAGCTCCAAGACTTTGAAGCGAAGAACTCGTAGGTCTAGGACTTCAAAGCAAAGAGTTTTATATAGGAAAAACTCGTAGCTTCAGGATTCCAAGGCGAGAAGTTCAATATAGGAAGAATATGTAGCTCCAAGACTAGAAGGTGGGAAAGTTCTATACAGGAAGAACTTGCAACCTAAAAGTTCTTGTGACTCAAAGAGGACAAGCTAAAAAGTTCTGTATAGGAAGGACTTGTAGCTCGAAGGTTTCAGATGGAAGAAAAGTGAACAGTTATATATAGGAATAACTCGAAGCTCCGTATCTCCACACACAGAAGTATGACAAAAATGAGTGCTTATGATCTTTGCTTTGTTCTCGTTTCACAAGAACAAGCAAAGAGGGACAGCTATAATCACTCATTTTTGTCCGGATATAGTATTATTATATAGTATTATTATATCTTATTATATTATAATAAAAGTAAAAAGGAAAAAGTAAAAAAATAAAAAAGTAAAAAGAAAAAAGTAAAAAAAGGAAGATGTGCATGTGTGCCACGTGCACACCCACGTCACCCCACCATTTGACTATAAAAGGCATGTGGGGAAGCTGCCAAAGGGAAACAAATTTGGCCATCAATTGCCAATTGCAATTGAAAGCAATTGGCATGGCGCAAGCCTTGGGGCAGTGTCCTTCGAGGCTCGAGAGTAGTGTTCTCGACAGGGGAATTATTCTTCGGACTGTTTGTTCGATCGGAGGTCTTGCTTAGGTCCGTTCGAATAAATTTTTGGGTCATGGCTAGATGACGTCGAGATCTCGCTAGGGGTCAGTTGAGGTTTTCTGTTCGAGCTTCTAGTAGGGTAAACTTTGATCTTTACCGTTGTATTTATTTTGGGTTAGATATAAGGTAATATATTGGCATGTTTTGTAATAAATATGTTCAGTATGCCATGCTTGTATATTTTAAGTTGAATGAATTATTTACAATGTTCTTTTAATTATCGGTATGTTCTTATATTTTGTATGCCATGTTTATATATTTTAAGTTGTATGAATTATTTACATGAATAAAATATATTTAGTTCTAAATAATAATTTTTAAAATAGATTTTCCTTTTAATTTTTCTTTTTGTATGTATTTATAGAATATTAAATTCAGTTTAATATTAATGGAATATTTTCTAATTTATTTCGGAACTGGCTAGGAAGTGGTATCCTGACTTATTCAGGTACCATCTTTCTCGGTTTTCGTAAATAAGGAAATATTCTCCTTAGACCGTTTTTTGGGATTAAATTCAAATTTTTATTTTCTTGCAAAGACAACACTAAATCAACGCGGTACCAATTTTGGGGCGTTGTGGGGTGCTAATCTTTCCCCACGCGTAATTGACTCCCGAACCCAAACGTTTTTGAATCTCTGGTTATTTTTAACGGTATATGGCCTACCAAAGTGGCCGATGACGACTTCATCCCTCATTCTTCTTGTTTTTTTTTAAAAAAAACACTTATTACCTATATTAGTGCACAATTAAGTTAAGTTTATTAATTTTTTATAGACGTATATTACAAATATGTAGCTAAAATATATTAACTTTTTTATTTAGACCTCCAAAGTATTTTTTGTTAAAAATGTGTCTTAAATAGTTTTTTCTTCAAAGTAAGTACCTAAAATATATATTTTTGTTAAAATAAATACTTAAAATATTTTTAATCAATGCCATATGTTAACTTTTTAGGAACCTAGATGAAAAAAGTATATTTTAGGTACCTATCTTAACAAAAAATACTTTAGGTACCTATTTTGACAAAAAAATATTTTAGGCACTTATTTTGTCTAAAAAATACTTTAGGTACCTAAATAAAAAAATTAGTATACTTTAGGTACCTAAATAAACAAGTTAACATGCTTTAGATTCCTAAATAAAAGAGTTCATATGCTTTCGATACTTATTTGTGATATAAGCCATTTTTTATAATATTTTTTTAGCTTGAGCATCTATCTTAGGGATTGTTCCTTAAACGCAAGAAGTTTTGTTTCCAAAAAAATTGATTATTTTCCTTGCATTGTTTAAATTTAAAAACTATATTTTTACAGATTTTTTTTTCAAAAAAAATCAAATTATTTTCCACATTACTTAATATTTCATTAATTTAATTATTTCCCACCGAAATATATTTTTCGGTAATAAGATTAAGAAAATATCTCATGCACTAGTGTGGAAACGAAAAATTTTCACAAATGCCTTAGTTTTAGAGTTTAAGGACCTTATTTAAGGTTTATGATTTAGAGTTTTAAGTGTGTGTTTAGAATTTAGGGTCGAGAAGTTAGGTTTTAGTTTTTAGGGTAATATAGTTTAGGGATTTAGGTTTTCACCTATAAACCTTAAATTTTAACCACAAACCCTAAATTCTAACAACAACCTCTAAATTCAAAACTCGTCAACTAAAACCCCTAAACACTAGACTCCAAATTAAATCGATAAATCCTAAAACTAAAACTCTTGTAGAAAAATTATACACAAACTCTTGTACATGAAATAATTACCTATAAAATTATTAACCACGGGATTTAGCGTTAAAAGTTATAAAGAAGGACGAACTCTGAAATCTAAATTAAAAACTTGCTCCTAATCCATCTCCGTGGCCTTATTCGGCTATACTATCACACAAGCTACACAATGGGAAAGTGACAAAAGGTCGAGAATTTAGCCAGGAAAAAAAAGTAGATATCGTCATTGTTCACTAAATTATTCCAATTTTTTATTTTGATTATCAAATTATTATTTTTAATAAAATAGTTGCTAATGGTATATTTCTTTTAATAGTTTAGTGACCAAAATAGAAAAAAAGCAATAAATATGACCAAAATAGAAAAAAGAAATAATGTTAGTGACCAAAATAAGAAAAAACATAAAATTTCAAAAATGATGATTTTGCACAAAATAATAATTTAGTGACAAAAGCAGAAAAACTAGAGTAGTTCAGTAACCAACGATGATGTTTACCCAAAAAAATAATAAAAGTCAACTGTTTTATGCTGGCAAAAACGTTCTTCTCACTCTACTATAATTAATTAAATAATAACATAGATCTGACGTTTTAGGACAACTTTTGGACCCGACTTTTCCCCTCCGTCCTAACCTGCCTTAAGACCAATTTAACCCACAATAATCACATGAAGATAAAATCATAAGTAAACCAATGTTCCCTCACCTTAAATAAATTGCATTTGTTAAGATGGCATTGGCAGCTTAGTCACGTAATTTGACCATAAGTCCATCCTTTCCTTTATCAACGCCACTTCTCTCTTCGTTTTCCTTTCACTTTTGTTTTTTGGATGGTTTCGTTTCAGATATGGCTACGGAGCTGGTTATGAGTTACAGAAACAGCAACGGTTTCGCGTCGAAAATGGAAGAAACTGCCGTTCAAGAAGCTGCTTTTGGGCTTGAAAGTGTCGAGAAACTCATTAGATTACTCTCTGAAACCCAATAACAACAACAACAACAGAATTACAGTGGTTGTAATAATCAATCTTCTGCAATCTTAAGGAGATCCTCCATGGAATTAGAAATGGACTGCAAAGTTGCAGCCGAGGTTGCTGTTTCCAAGTTCAAGAAAGTTATCTCTCTTCTGGGTCGAACCAGGACTGGCCATGCCCGGTTTAGACGAGCCCCGATCCCGCCCTCTGCTACACATACCAGTGTTAACCAAAACCAAGCGATTCAAGAGCCAGAAACTAAGGTTTATTACCCAACTCCGATCAAGCAGACTCCACCGCCGGTCACCGCTCATCATCATCATCATCAGAGTGGGGGTTTAGAGAGGAAAGATTCATCAGCAACCATCAACATTTCATATTCTTCAGCTGGGAATTCGTATATGTCGTCACTGACGGGAGATACTGACAGCAAGCAGCCATCTTCCTCATCTGCGTTTCAAATCACTAATCTTTCTCAGGTCTCCTCTGCCGGGAAGCCTCCTTTGTCTTTTTCTTCATTGAAAAGGAAGTGTAGCTCTGAGAACTTCGGCTCCGGCACTAAATGCAACGGCTCTTCTGATCGCTTCCATTGCTCTAAGAAAAGGTACATCATCTGTCACATGCCAATCATACGAAGTTATCAATTTCAGAGTTCTCATTATTTTTAATTTCTTACACGAGTTTGGGTGTGTTTCGATGTTTGGTCTTGTTCAGAAAGCAGAGATTGAAAAGGGTCGTAAGGGTTCCGGCGATAAGCCTGAAGCTGGCTGATACCCCACCGGATGATTACTCGTGGAGGAAATATGGTCAAAAACCAATCAAGGGTTCTCCGCATCCCAGGTATAAAACAAGCTAGAAATTACTCTTCCAGTCTGAAACAAAGTTGACAGTTTGAGATCGGTTTCTAACATGTTTTTTGTTTTGTTTTGTCTGGTTTTGAATCATGATCGGAACAGGGGTTACTACAAGTGCAGTAGCGTGAGAGGATGTCCAGCTCGGAAGCATGTGGAAAGAGCTTTAGATGATCCGTCGATGCTAATTGTTACCTATGAAGGCGACCATAACCATTCTCTCTCAGTTACAGAAACTAGCAATCTCATCTTAGAATCTTCATAGACCAACTTTCATTTCGATTTCTTAAACATTTGACAATGCTACTTTTTCCTGTAAAATATGTGCCCAAGCTTTCTTTAATTGAAGGATCATTTGAAATTGAAGGAAGAAAAAAAATGGTAGATTTGGTATTAGATTTGCAGTTATTATCAAAGAAAGGGAGATTCAGCCCCATTTAACATTTTCAATTTGTTTACTTTTACTTTGGATTCTTGTTTATAGATGAGATGCCTATTACTTTACTTTTTATTGGATTGATGAAGCTAGTTTTTCTACGTGTAAATTGTATTAAATGCAAAAAAAGAAGGAAACAAAGTAAAAGAAAGGGGCTGAGTCAAAACAACGGAAAGATGTGGGCCATTTTTCGTGTTAGGAATGGGTTGACTACAACAAAATAGGTTGCTAGTTGAGCCGACTACTTAAGTACAGTTTGGTGATGGTTGTAGAATTTAATAAAATTTATTTACGATCGTACAACATTTTTTTTAATATAACTATTTATATTTTATTGATTGATCGAATAATTTGAATCAAATGTTATATAAATTAATTATAAAGACACTTTTTTTATTTATCTTGCTTCATTCATAGTATTAATATTTAAATTTTAGATGTTGTTTAAAATATTTAACGTCTCATTCCTGTTAAACTAATCGATAATCAAACTACTTTATTTCTTATGATATATACATTTTAATTTAGTTTCTATGCTCATATTTTATTTACATAAATAAAATGGGTTGATTTAAAATCAATTTTATTTTTTTATAAAGTGAAAGAAGATAGGATTGTCTATGGATCAAATTTAAAGTTAATGTTTTATAATAAAAAATATGGCTTAAGGATTTAATAAGTCCCTAAATTTTTTTTTGCACATAATTAAGCTCTCAAACTAATGAAAAAAATTAATTTGACTCTTTGACTAACTTTGGCCGTTAACTTTAACGAGTTTTTTTTTGTTAACAAGTGTTACAATAAGATAATGTCACTTGTTATTTTTAAGAATTTTTAAATCTTAATTTTTAAAAATATATAAAAATCAGAAAAAAAATATTATTTTTAAATTCTGGAAAATTATTTAAAAAAATATAAAATATTTTTTTAATTTCAAAAATTATTCAGAAATAATAAATAATGTTTTTTCAATAGATTAAACATTTTAAAATTTTAAAATTTAAAATATTATTATAAAATTATAATAATAAATTGAAAAAATATAAAACAGTAAAAGTTATTTTGGTTTTTTAAATAACTTTTATTTTTATATATTTTTCAATTTATTATTATAATTTTATAATGATATTTAATATTTTAAATTTTTTGAAAAATTATTATTTATTGTTTTTAAATAAATTTCAAAATTAAAACTATTTTTTATAATAATTTTTAAATTTTCCTCGAATTTTTTAGAATTCTTTCTGATTTTTTTAAAAATTAAGATTTAAATTTTTTTGGAAATGACAAGTAACATTATCATATTGCGACACGTGTTAACAACAATTAAAAAAGTCGTTAAAGTTAACGGTCAACATTGGTCAAATGACCAAATTAATTTTTTGAGTTTGAAGGCTTAATTAGATGGTAAAAAAAATTAAAAACTTAATTGATTTTTTTTTGTTACAAAAGTTTAAGTGCATATTGAATTCTTAAGCCAAAAAATATTGATAATAAATCATTCGTCTCTCTACTCACACCAATTTTTTTTTAAAATCAAATATTTATTACATTTATGATCCAATATTGATTTTCATACTATATGATATGGATGAATGAATACAAAATTTGGTGCGGGTACATGTAGAGGAGAAAAAGGAAGATTAGGCAAAAGTCAAAATGGGTGGGTGGAAAATGGTTAAATGTGTGGCCTTTAAGGACGGATTGGGACCCAACATATTGTTCAGAATTGTGTTGTTTGGCTTTGGCTTTGCCTTTGCCTTTGCCTTTGCTCAACGTCAACCTCTGTAAAGTGTGCGAAGGTGGCCGGTTCATTCATTTATTATCAGCAACAGCATAGGCATGTGGCCGGTCCAAATTATTTCAACCTTTTCCTACTAAAACCATAAACATAAAACAAAATCAAACACGAGATGCCTTGTCATAGTGGCTTTGTTTGACTCCTCAATTATTTGAACCAAATTATCAATTTTTATCGGTAGAAATAATCAGATAAATCTCACGATTCGTATTTACAGTATAAGTTGAGGGATAAACATTTAGATCAAATGTTGGAAAAATTATTAGATGAATCTTGTTCACCACGTCATCCGTAGTCCCAATCAATCAAGTTCATTCATCTTATTTTTTTCCAAGGTGAATCATCACCTCTTTCTTACATGTAATTAGAGAGTGGGTAGCTATTTTGAGATAAACGGACCTGGTTGGTTGGACCATGGATGACGTGGTGAACGAGATCCATCTAATAATTTCTCCAAATGTTGGGTTCTAAAATCCATATAATTCTACAGTAAATGACATGTACCGCAATGTACCACTATTCTTATGTACCGCAATGTACCATTAACTATTTTAATTAGTTTTGAAATCTTAAGGACCGAAAGTTTTGTTATTCCCTTTTAGAATAAAATCTTAAAAAATAATTTTTATATTATTTTTTCAGATTTTCTTTTATTTTTTAATTTAAAAATAATTAAACTTTTGTTACTATAATAATTCCTGCAATCACTTTAATTTAAGGGTAAAGTTCACAAATGGTCACTAAACTTTGATCAATTATTCAATTTGGTAAACAAACTTCCAATTGCTTCAATGTTACCATTAAACTTTTAGTTTTGTTTCAATTTGGCCACTGACCCATTAACAATTGTTAAAAGGGTGATGTGGTTGATAAAATATTTTGTATAATAATACATTTAGTCCTCTACATTTACACATTAAACAATTTAGTCCTAATTCGAAAGAAATAATGAATTTAACCCTAATTATTTCAATTTGAACCTATTTTTAATTAGAGATGATTTAGTATTTTATTTTGATCACTCAATTATAACTAATGTTATTGTTGAGTTGATCAATTGATGGCAAATCACCAAGAGGGGGTGAATTAGTAGTTTAAAAATGAAGGGTGCAAAAAGGAAATTGGAGACATAAGGATTTTAGAGTGGTTCAAGCTTCGAACAAGCTCTACATCCACTACCCCAGCACCCTACTGAGGATTTCAACAATTCGCTAACTAGATCCCCTTTTCTCGGCTTAGTAGGAAACCATTACAAACGATCAATCTTTCTACCCAAAGATTGACCCACTTTACTCTTTACAAAGAGAAATAGGCAAACAATAAATAACCTCTCAAATAGGTGGATTTTTGCCCAATTACAATATATCACACTCCCCAAATTGATAAATGTTAAAACAATGAAATACACTCAATTGGGGTTACAAGTATTTGACTCTTTAGCTCAAGAAAGTTTTGGATTTTGCTTGAATGTGCTTGGAAGTTGATTAGTTTTTTGTTGTAGCTTCAGATGCTTGTATTTATACCTTCTCATTGATTTCTAACCGTTGTGGTGGTTGGGAACATAAATATAGACGTTGGATCCTCATTTTTCCACCATAAATGCACTTCTTCAACTGCCCGTATTGGTACACGAGCAATCGTATCGATACCTGTCTCAAAATAGAAAGAGCCATTGTGTACAATTTATGCAGGGGTGTATCGGTACGTGAGGAAGCGTATCGGTACGGTCTGAGTGTAAAACAAAAGGGCGTATCGATACGGACAAGGCCACATTGATGCAATTTTGCTCACTTGGGCTACTGTCTGAACCTGTATCGGTACGCCTTGAAGGTGTATCGATACGGGTTAACTGAATTTTAAAAACGCATGTTCCCAATAACTGACAAGACAACGTTTGAATCATAAATGAAAAATCTCAAAACCGTATCGATAGGCCAGTAGCCGTATCGGTACAATGTTCTTAAATCTTAAACCTAGTATGAAGGCCGTATCAAAACGTGTGGAACCGTATCAAAACGCCTGAGTAAAATACTTAGCCCACATGAAAGCCGTATCGATACGAATAGAACCGTATTGAAACAGATGCTTACATTGACCTTTTAATTTAAGCCCGTATAGAAACGCCTGAGGGCGTATCGAGTAAAACTTGAATTTAGCTTCCAAAACACTTTGAAAAATTTATAGGGATTAATTTTTTGACTTTGAATAACTTTGTACTTGAAAATCCTTGTCAATTGTGAGTCTTTGAGATACTTCAAAATTTATTTTCTTTTTCAAATAAGTCCTTAATCAATTTGTTATATCAAAATCAAACTTTGGTTTTACAATCTCCCCTTTTTGATATAACAAAACTAAGTTAAATTTTTAAGTCTTTGTGAAAAACTCCCCCTTACTTTAAGATAAGTTTCAAAAATGTTTTTGAAAATTTAAGCTCTTTCTTCTCCCCCCTTTTGTTAGATCAAAATCAATGATATTAACGAATAATTCAAAGCAACATACTTATCATTGAAATTTCAAAGCAACATAATCCAAATCCAACTTAAAACAAACTAAAATCAAAGCATAGGTTCATAGAGTAAATAACATAGGTGCAAAAAAAAAATAAAAAAACCTAATATCATATGCAATGCAATGTATGTCTATGGAGCATCCTCTTCCTCTTGATCTTCATCTTCGTCATAGGTTTGAGTAGCCTGAGATTGTCTCCATTCTCCATGGAAAGCCATAAGAGATATGTCTATTGAACCTTGTTGGCTTTTAATGGCTTGAACTCGACCCTCCAAGGAATTAAATTGAGTATCAATGGTCGCACACCCTTCATTCATGGTTGTCTTCAATGAAGTGAATTGCTCATTGAGATAAGCCATGAGAGCATCCATAGCCGGTGGAGCTGCCGGAGCTTGAGGGAAGGCTTGTGGAGGAGCTTCTGGTTCTTCAGGGATTGCATCATGTGGAAGCTCGGCGAGACGTAGCCATTCACCACTGAAATAGTGAAACTTTGCACGAACAAGAGAGCACTCATAAATGGGATCGGTAAGAGGCTCGAGAAAGTCTTGCGAGCAATCGATCTCCAATTAAGTAAACAAGTAACTCAAAGCTATCCCATAAGTGAATGATGAAACTAGAGGGGTGTGTCGATGTTGGATGAGGTAAACTAGCTCCGTGAACATTATTTGAGAAAGATTGAGTTGCTTCTCGTCATGAAAACATCTTATCCAAAAGTCATCCACTTGTCGAATAGTGGAAAACTTTTCACCGGATGGCCGAAACTACCAAGTGATCATGAGATGCAAGAAGCGATCACGAGCATTAAGAACTGTGACAGATCCGCCAAGAACATGTCCCAAGGAGTCTTCATCGTCGATTCCCTCATCTTCGAACCCAAAGACATTGACTAGAGTTTGAACATTAATATGAAATTTCTTCCCTATTATGAATGACTCAATAGAAAAGACTTTAGAATGGTCTTGATTGGGGATGCACCGGGCATTAGCAAAGAAAATCAAAACAAGGTTACAGTACAAAAACCTGGGGATAGTCGAAAATGGAATAAAGTTCCAACGTCTCAAAAGAGGAAGATATTTGAACTTGAATCGTTCAGAGTCTAAAAAGGGAAGAGATGTTACTCTTTCGCGGTGGATTTTGTAGTTTTGGTATTGTCTGAAGTTGTTTAAAGCCGCCGGGGTTGGAAAACATTTTTGATAAATGATACTATGGTTAGGACATGCCGAATTGTCTTTGGTTGAAGACTCGCCAACGTCGTTTGTTCTAGCTCTTTTTCTTGGTCCCATAGATATTCTGAAAAAAACAATTTAGACACAACACATATGTATGCATAAATCATCAAATCCAATCCAATATGTAATACAAAATTCAAGGTATTAATGAAAAACTATACAATATAATTTTAGAAAGATTTTGGAAAAAATAGATTTAAAAATATACGATATATTTTTATATTCGAATAAAAAATTCTAGATTTTGAATAAAATTTTGCAAAAACTTTAAAACCCATACTATATGTATACTATTTTTACAAAAATTAGTTAAAAACAGTATACGAAACTAAACGAAAAAAGAAAAAGAAAGATTTTATACCTTGATTTGAGGAAATTGGAAGAATGGATGGATGATAATGCACTAATTTGATGAGATATCTTAGACTTGGTTTGTTGAACAAAAACCCTCAAAATTTGTGTGAAAAAAGAGGATCTGATGGGTATTTATAGTTAAAAAACTAGGATTTTGGATGCATAAGGGTTTAAAAGTTTAATTTAAAGTTGGATACTAATTAAAGACTCATTTAAAAAATATGTGGCCGCGCATATCGATACGCTACGTGGCGTATCAAAACAGATGTACTTGTATCGGTACAAGAAAGTTGTATCGAAACACAGTTGATGCCCGTATCGAAACGCTTTTAGCTGTTTTGATACCAATTTCCAGATAGGATTGATGGTTTGAAGCCCGTATCGAAATGGTATGCTTCTTTCGACACACTTGGGCAGATAAATGCATTTCTGGGAAATTCTCAAGCAGGCCTATCGATACGACTTCACCTGTATCGATACTAAAGTGCTAGAAAATGCATTTTTGTCCATATTGAGTTCAAAAACTCAATTTTAATTGATCCTATATGCATGCCAATGATATATGAACAACATGAAGGTTAAGAATATAGACAAGCTCCCCCTAACTAAAGGCATAGGTTCATCAAGAGGCAAAATTACATAAACATGGTAATCAAATCAATTCAAGCAATGTTTTTGGCCTTTTAGGACTCTAAAGGGTCAAGGAAGGCTTGTTAAACCTAACTCTCTCCTAAAAAACGGTCTTTATCTAAAGGTTTGATAAATATATCCGCTAATTGATTCAATGTATCTGCATACTCTAGAGCTACATCATTTTTCAAGACATGATCTCTAATGAAATGATGCCTTATTTCTATGTGTTTGGTTCTAGACTATTGGATGGGATTCTTAGTGAGACAAATGGCACTCTGTTGTCACACTTAAGGGGTCTGGTATCTACTTCAACACCATAGTCTAAGAGTTGTTGCTTCAAACAAAGGACTTGAGCACAATAACTCCCTAAGGATATGTACTTCGCTTCGATGGTAGATAAGGCTACGCTATTTTGTTTCTTAGAGAACCAAGATACGAGCATACTACCTAGGAATTGGCATGTTCCGGAGGTACTTTTCCTATCTATATTACATACCCCATAATCCGCATCCGAGAAGGCGTGAAGATCAATGGAGGAATCTCTAGGATACCAAAGACCTAAACTAGGTGTATATCTAAGGTATCTAAAGATTCTCTTAATGGATACTAGGTGCGATTCTCTAGGGCTAGCTTGAAACCTAGCACACAAGCAAACAATAAACATGATATCGGGTCTACTTGCTGTAAAGTAAAGAGCCAATCATTGAACGATAAATATTAGAATCAACACACTTACCTCATTCATCTTTTTCAAGCTTAATAGATGAGCTCATTGGAGTGGCTTGAGGCTTTACGTTCTTCAAACCAAAATTCTTGAGCATATTGTTGATGTACTTGGCTTGATTGATGAAGGTGCTATCATTCCTTTGCTTGATTTGGAGCCCCAAGAAAAATGAAAGCTACCCCATCATGCTCATCTCAAATTCACCTTGCATTAGCTTAGAATATTCTTGGTAATAAAACTCATTAGTTGAACCAAAAATAATATCATCAACGTAAATTTGAACTACTAAGATATCATTGACATATCTTTTAATGAAAAGTGTAATATCCACCTTGCCTTTTTCAAAATCTTTTTCGATTAAAAAGTTTGAAAGCCTTTTATACCAAGCTCTAGGAGCTTGTTTTAAACCATATAAAGCTTTGTTGAGTTTGAAAACATGATTTGGAAATTTTGAATCTTCAAAACCCAGTGGTTGTTCTACATACACTTCTTCATTTATAAAACCATTTAGAAAACACTTTTTACATCCATTTGAAAAAGCTTGAAATCATGAAAGCATGCAAATGCAAGAATAATCCTAATAGCTTCCATCCTAGCTACTGGTGCATATGTTTCATCGAAATCTATTCTCTCTTCTTAAGTGTAACCTTGAGCAACAAGTCTAGCCTTGTTTCTCACTATGTTACCACTCTCATCTAGTTTGTTTCTAAAGATCCATTTAGTTCCTATTGTAGATTGATTACTAGGCTTATCAACTAATGTCCATACTTTACTTCTCTCAATTGATTAAGTTCTTCTTGCATGGCCAATATCCAAAAATTATCTTTTAATGCTTTTTTGATATTCTTAGGCTCAATGCATGAAATAAATGCAACATTATTCATAAGTTTGAGAAAGGATCTAGTGGTTACCCCTTTGGATGGATCACCCAAAATTTCACCACCTTTGACATAGTTGAACTCCCTTGGGTAGGTGACCTCATTTTCCTCAAGAGCCATGTCCTTCAAAGCTTCAAGAGGTGGATCTTGTGGTTCATCTTCTTTGCTTGGAATCTCATCCACCTTTGATGTTTGTCCTCCATCAATGGCTTCAATGATCCCTACATCGTCATCATCACAAGAATCCTTCCTCGGAAGGAGGCTATCATCGAAAAAAACATGTATAGACTCTTCTAAAACCAAAGTTCTTTTATTAAATACCCGATAGGCTTTAGAGTTTAAAGAGTAACCTAGAAAAATAGCTTCATCACTTTTGGCATCAAATTTACCTAAATTATCTTTTCCATTGTTTAAAACAAAACATTTACAACCAAAAGGGTAGAAATAGCTAATGTTAGGCTTTTTGGATTTTAAAATCTCATAAGATATTTTCTTCAAAATAGGCCTAATCATTACTCTATTAATTATATAGCAAGCCGTATTAGTGGCTTCCGCCCAAAAATATTTAGGTAAGTTATTTTCACAAAGCATGGTCCTAGCCATTTCTTCTAAAGTTCTATTTTCTCTCTCAACTACCCTATTTTGTTGAGGAGTACGAGGAGCCAAAAAATTATGGCTAATACCATTTTCATTACAAAAATCTTCAAAATCCATATTTTGAAATTCAGTTCCATGATCACTTCTAACATATGAAATTTTAACATCAAGATCATTTTGGGTGAGTTTCAAAAACGTGATGAATTTTTCTAAAGCCTCATCCTTAGTACTTAAGAAGAGAACCCAAGTGTATCTAGAATAGTCATATACTAAAAAATATGCATATGACTTACTACCCAAGCTCATAGTCCTAATTGGCCCAAAGAGATCCATATGGATCAATTGTAAACATCTATTAGTAGAAACATCATTTTTGATTTAAATGAGGTTCTTTGTTGTTTACCCTTAGCACATACATCACAAATTTTATCTTTAAAAAATTTAGCTTAGGTAAACCTTTTACTAGATTTAGGGAAACCAATTTTTCTAAAACACTAATGCTAGCATGTCCTAGTTTCCTATGCCATAACCATGTATCATGTTCATTATGTGCCACAAAGCATGCATTGGATATATGTATGTCATCTAAATGCACCATGTAGATATTACCTATGCGATGACCTATGAGCATTATCTTATTAGTTTCAAGGTTCATGATTTTACACCCATTAACATCAAATAGAACATTAAAACCCTTATCGCAAAATTGACTAATGCTCAACAAGTTATGTTTAAGACCGTTTACATAAAGCACATTTGCAATAAAGATTGATGAGTGATTACCAATAGAGCCAATGCCTTTCAATGTGGCCTTTGGAGTTGTCACCATATGTCACCACTCCTTCACTTTTTGGTTTGAGCTCCAAGAATCTACTCTTGTCACCGGTCATGTGTTTTGAGCATCCACTATCAAGGTACCATGTGTTTTTGCTTGAAGCTTTGGCCTTGTATCAATGCTCCCCTACAAACAAAGAATTAATTCTTGACTTTTGGTACCCAAATCATTTTGGGTCCATGAGTATTAGCTCCCAAAAACTTGGTTCCCTTAGGAATCCACGAAGCAATAACATTCATATTGTTAGAAACAACAAGTTCCTTAGGAACCCATACACTCCTAATTCTTTTAGTTCTAGATTGCTTTTGAAAGCTTCTTTGTTTGGGGTTAAAAGGCTTTCTCTTAACATATTGGGTTTTTTGAAGAACTTTATTTTTCAAAAACAATTTTCCCAATAGTAAGAGAAGTTTTAAGATTATCCACCTCCTTTGTGTGATAATCTTGGAAATTGGAAAGAAGTTTTTCTAAATCGAGAATTTTCTTTTTAATCTCATTTGAAAGATTTATCAAATATAAAACTTTCTTTTCCAATTTCGAGTTAGTTTTTAAAAGATAATCATTTTGAGGTTTTAAATCGAAAGTAGTTTTCTTGTTTTTCAAAATTGATTCTTTGAATTTTTCAACTAACTCATCGTAAACATCTTGCAACTCATCCTATGCATCATATAATTCATCATAAGTAAGATTAAGAGATGATGAGTTAGAGTTTATCATTTGGTCCTTCTAAAAGGCCATGAGGCAAAGATTGGCCACCTCTTGCTCCTCCTTCTCAGATGATTCTTCATCACTCCAAGTGGCAAGTTGGGCCTTGAGTTTCTTCTTCTTCATGAAGCTCTTCTTTTTGAATTGAGGACACTCGGTTCGGATGTGCCCCGGATTCTTGCACTCATAACATATGAGTTGCTCATTCTCTTATTCTTTGTCTTTGTTCTTGAAGTCTCTTCTTTGGTTGAATTTCCTACCCTGGTTAGACTTCATAAAATGAGTGAAGAACTTGGCTAGCATGGCTATCTCTTCTTCTTCCTCCTCGCTTGAATTTCTCTCATCAAATGAAGCTTTGAGAGCAATTCCAAGCTTATACTTTTCACTCTCTTTCTTCTCTACTTTCTTCTCTTCTTTCTTCTTCTATTTTTCCATTCCTTGCTTCATAATCTCATGAGTAAGGAGGGATCCAACAAGAGCATCAAGCTTGAGAGTCTTCAAATCTCTAGCTTCAATGATTGTTGTTCTTTTGCTATCCCATGATTCTAGAAGAGAGTAGAGGAGCTTCCGGACTAACTTGTCTTCGAGAATGATCTCACTGAAGCCCTTGAGACCATTTACAATGACGGAGAAGTGGTCGAACATCTTCGTTATGCTCTCATCGGTCTCCATCTTAAAATTCTCATAACTAAGATTGAGAAGCCTGATCTTCGTCTCCTTAACATCGCTTGTCCCTTCATAGGTTGTCTCAAGTGTGTTTCATACTTCTTTTGCGCTTGAGATTGAGGACACTTTCGAGTAGATGTTTGGTCTAAGAGAGCAGAATAACATGTGCAAGGCCTTGTCATTGACTTGCAATTTCTTTCGATCATCATCACTCATTTCCACCTTTGTCTTCGGAATGAGTCTTCATTCTCCATCTCTCTTCATAGAGATTGTTGGTCCATCTTCTACCTCATCCCAAAGTAAGTAATTGTTGGACTTGATGAAGAGCCTCATCCTATTCTTCCCATATGGATAGTTATCCCCATTAAAGAAAGGTGGTTTGGTGATCAATTGTGACTCGTACGTGCTTGGCCCAGAGATGGATGCCATTACATTATGTCGGTTGATCAAACTCTTCTAAGGATCTCCTCAAGAGGGTGTTAATCCTTCTAGTGAGTGTAGCTGTGATACCAATTGTTGAGTTGATCAATTGATGGCAAATCACCAAGAGGGGGTGAATTGGTAGTTTAAAAAATGAAGGGTGCAAAAAGAAAATTAGAAATTGGAGACACATGATTTTAGAGTGGTTCAAGCTTCGAACAAGATCTACATCCACTATCCCAGCACCTTACTGAGGATTTCAACAATTCACTAACTAGAATTCTTTCCATTTTCTCGGCTTAGGAGGAAACCGTTACAAACGATCAATCTTTCTACCCAAAGATTGATCCACTTCACTCTTTACAAAGAGAAATAGGCAAACAAGAAATAACCTCTCAAATAGGTGGATTTTTGCCCAATTACAATATATCACACTCCCCAAATTGATAAATAATAAAACAATAAAAATACACTCTATTGGGGTTACAAGTATTTAACTCATTAGCTCAAGAAAGTTTTGGATTTTGCTTGAATGTGCTTGGAAGTTGATTAGTTTTTTTTGTAGGTTTAGATGCTTGTATTTATACATTCTCATTGATTTCTACCCGTTGTGGTGGTTGGGAACATAAATATAGACGTTGGCTCCTCCTTTTTCCACCATAAATGCACTTTTTCAACTGCCCGTATCGATACACGAACAGTCATATCGATACATGTCTCAAAATAGAAAGAGCTGTTGTGTACAATTTATGTAGGGGCGTATCAATATGCGAGGAAGCGTATCGGTATGGTCTCAGCGTAAAACAGAAGGGTATATCGGTATGAGCAAGGCCGTATTGATGTAATTTTGCTCACTTGGGCTACTGTCTGAACCTGTATCGGTACGCCTTGAAGGTGTATCAATACGGGTTAACTGAATTTTAAAAAACACATGTTCCCAATAACTGAAAAGGCAACGTTCGAATCATAAATAAAATCTCAAAAACCGTATCAATACGGCAATAGCCGTATCAGTATGCTGTTCTTAAATCTTAAGCCCAATATAAAGGTCGTATCAAAATGGATGGAACCGTATCGAAACGCCTAAGTAAAATACTTAGCACATATGAAAGTCATTTCGATACGAATATAACTGTATCAAAATAGATGCTTACAGTGGCCTTTTAATTTAAGCCCGTATTGAAATGCCTGAGGGCGTAAAACTTGAATTTAGCTTCTAAAACACTAGAAAAATTTATAGGGTTTAAGTTTTTGACTTTGAAAAATTATGTACTTGAAAAATCCTTGTCAATTGTGAGTCTTTGAGATACTTCAAAATTTATTTTATTTTTCAAATAAGTACTTTATCAATTTGTTATATCAAAATCAAACTTTGGTTTTACAATCTCTCCCTTTTTGATATAACAAAACTAAGTTAAATTTTTAAGTCTTTGTGAAAAACTCCCCTTACTTTAAGATAAGTTTCAAAAACATTTTTGAAAATTTAAGCTCTTTCTTCTCCCCCTTTTTGTTAGATCAAAATCAATGAGATTAAAGGATAATTCAAAGCAACATACTTATCATAATTCAAAGCATAATCAAAGCAACATACTTATCATTGAAATTTCAAAGCAACATAATCCAAATCCAACTTAAAACAAACTAAAATCAAAGCATAGGTTCATAGAGTAAATAACATAGGTGCATAAAAAATAAAAAAAACCCAATATGATATGCAATGCAATGCATGTCTATGGAGCATCCTCATTATCCTCGTCCTTTTGATCTTCATCTTCGTCATGGGTTTGAGTAGGCTGATATTGTCTCCATTCTCCAAGGAAAGCCATAAGAGATATGTCCATCGAACCTTGTTGGCTTTCAATGTCTTGAACTCGATCCTCCAAGGAAGTAAATCGAGTATCAATGGCTGTAAGCCCTTCATTCATGGTTGTCTTCAATGAAGTGAATTGCTCATTGAGATAAGCCATGAGAGCATCCATAGCCGGTGGAGCTACCGGAGCTTGAGGGGTGGTTTGTGGATGAGATTCCGGTTCTTCAGGGATTGCATCATGTAGAAGCTCGGCGAGACGTAGCCACTCACCACTGAAATAGTGAAAATTTGCACGAACAAGAGAGCGCTCATAAATGGGATCGATAAGAGGCTCGGGAAAGTCTTGCGAGCAATCGATCTCCAATTGAGTAAACAAGTAACTCAAAGTTGTCCCATAAGTGAAGGATGAAACTAGAGGGCGTGTCTATGTTGGATGACGTAAACTAGCTCCACAAATATTATTTGAGCAAGATTGGACCGCTTCTCGACATGAAAAACATCTTATCCAAAAGTCATCCACTTGTCGGGAAGTGGAAAACTTTCCACCAGATGGCCGAAACCACCAAGTGATCATGAGATGCAAGAAGCGATCATGAGCATCAAGAACTGTGACAGATCCGCCAAGAACATGTCCCAGGGAGTTTTCATTGTCAATTCCCTCATCTTCGAACCCAAAGACATTGACTAGAGTTTGAACATCAATACGAAATTTCTTCCCCATTAAGAATGAGATGCAAGAAGCGATCATGAGCATCAAGAACTGTGACAGATCCGCCAAGAACATGTCCCAAAGAGTTTTCATTGTCGATTCCCTCATCTTCGAACCCAAAGACATTGACTAGAGTTTGAACATCAATACGAAATTTCTTCCCCATTAAGAATGACTCAATAGCAAAGACCTTAGAACGGTCTTGATTGGAGATGCACCGGGCATTAGCAAAGAAAATCAAAATAAGGTTACGGTAGAAAAACCCGGGGATAGTAAAAAATGGAATAAAGCTCTAACGTCTCAAAAGAGGAAGATATTTGAACTTTAATCGTTCAGAGTCTAAAAAGGGAAGAGATGTTATTCTTTCGCGGCAAATTTTGTAGTTTTGGTATTGCTTGAAGTTGTTTAAAGCCGCCGGGGTTGGAAAACTTTTTTGATAAATGATACCAAGGTTAGGACATGTCGAATTGTCTTCGGTTGAAGACTCTCCATCCTCGTTTGTTCTAGCTCTTTTTCTTGGTGCCATTGATAATCTAAAAAAAACAATTTAGGCACAACACATATGTATGCATAAATCATCAAATTCAATCCAATATGTAATCCAAAATTCAAGGTATTAATGAAAAACTATACAATATAATTTTAGAAAGATTTTGATGAAAAAAAATATATGGAAAAACTGATTTAAAAATTTACGGTATATTTTTATATTCGAATAAAAAATTCTGTATTTTGAATGAATTTTTGCTAAAACTTTAAAACCCATACTATATGTATACTTTTTGTACAAAAATTAGTTAAAAATAGTATACGAATCTAAACAAAAAAAAGAAAAAGTTTATACCTTGATAGGAGGAAATTGGAAGAATGGATGGACGATAATGCACTAATTTGATGAGAGATCTTAGACTTGGTTTGTTGAACAAAAACCCTCAAAATTTCTGTGAAAAAAGAGGATTTGATGGGTAGTTATAGTTAAAAACTAGGGTTTCGGATGAATACAAGTTTAAAAGTTTGATTTAAAGTTGGATACTCATTAAAGACTCATTTAAAGAATATGTGGCCGCGAATATCGATACGCCACGTGGCGTATTGAAACAGAAGTACTCGTACCGGTACGAAAAAGCTGTACAGAAACACTGTCGATGCCCGTATCGAAATGGTTTTAGCTGTTTCAATACCAATTTCCAGATAGGATTGATGGTTTGAAGCCCGTATCGAAATGCGTATTCATGTTTCGATACGCTTGGGTAGATAAATGCATTTATGGGAAATTCTCAAGCAGGCCTATTAATACGACTTCACCCGTATTGATACCAAAGTGCCAGAAAATGCATTTTTGGCCATATTGAGTTAAAAACTCAATTTTAATCGATCATATATGCATGCCAATGATATATGAACAACATGAAGGTTAAGAATAGAGACAAGCGCCCCATAAATAAAGGCATAGATGCATCAAGAGGCAAAATTACATAAACATGGCAATCAAATCAATTCAAGCAATTTTTTTGGCCTTTTAGGACTCTAAAGGGTCAGGGAAGGCTTGTTAAACCCAACTCTCTCCTAAGGGTCCAAAAATGTTCCTTATCTAAAGATTTGGTAAATATATTCGCTAATTGGTTCAATGTATCGACATACTCTAGAACTACATCATTTTTCAAGACACGATCTCTAATGAAATGATGCCTTATTTCTATGTGTCTGGTTCTAGAATATTGGATGGGATTCTTAGTGAGACAAATGGCGCTCTGTTGTCACGCTTAAGGGGTACGGTATCAACTTCAACACCATAGTCTAAGAGTTGTTGCTTCATCCAAAGGACTTGAGCACAACAACTCTCTAAGGATATGTACTTTGCTTCGGTGGTGGATAAGGCTACGCTATTTTGTTTCTTAGAGAACCAAGATACAAGCATACTACCTAGGAATTGGCATGTTTTGGATGTACTTTTCCTATCTATCTTACATCCCCCATAATCCGCATCCGAGAAGGCGTAAAGATCAAAGGAGGAATCTCAAGGATACCAAAGACCTAAATTAGGTGTATATCTAAGGTATCTAAAGATTCTCTTATTGGCTACCAGGTGTGATTCTCTACGGCTAGCTTGAAACCTAGCACACAAGCAAACACTAAACATGATATCGAGTCTACTTGCAGTAAGGTAAAGCAAAGAGCCAATCATTGAATGATAAAGCTTAGAATCGACACACTTACCTCCTTCATCTTTGTCAAGCTTAATAGATGAGCTCATTGGAGTGGCTTGAGGCTTTACGTTCTTCTAACCAAACTCTAGGAGCTTGTTTTAAAGCCTATAAAGCTTTGTTGAGTTTGAAAACATGATTTGGAAATTTTGAATCTTCAAAACCCGGTGGTTGTTCTACACACACTTCATCATTTATAAAACCGTTTAGAAAAGCACTTTTTACATCTATTTGAAAAAGCTTGAAATCATGAAAGCATGCAAATGCAAGAAGCATCCTAATAGCTTCCATCCTAGCTACTAGTGCATATGTTTCAACGAAATCTATTCCCTCTTTTTGAGTGTAACCTTGAGCAACAAGTCTAACCTTGTTTCTCACTATGTTGCCACTCTCATCTAGTTTTTTTCTAAAGACCCATTTAGTTCCTATTGTAGATTGATTACTAGGCCTATTAATTAATGTCCATAATTTACTTCTCTCAATTGATTAAGTTCTTCTTGCATGGCCAATATTCAAAAATCATCTTTTAATTCTTTTTTTGATATTCTTAGGCTCAATGCATGAAATAAATGCAACATTATTCATAAGTTTAAGAGAGGATCTAATGGTTACCCCTTTGGATGGATAACCCAAAATTTCACCACCTTTGACATAGTTGAACTCCCTTGGGTAGGTGACCTCCTTTTCCTCAAGAGCCATGTCCTTCAAGGCTTCAAGAGGTGGATCTTGTGTTCCTCTTCTTTGCTTGGAATCTCATCCACCTTTGATGTTTGTCCTCCATCAATGGCTTCAATGATCCCTACATCATCATCATCACAAGAATCCTTCCTCGGAAGGAGGTTATCATCGAAAACAACATGTATAGACTCTTCTACAACCAAAGTTCTTTTACTAATTACCCGATAGGCTTTAGAGTTTAAAGAGTAATCTAGAAAAATAGCTTCATCACTTTTGGAATCAAATTTACCTAAATTATCTTTTCCATTGTTTAAAACAAAACATTTACAACCAAAAGGGTGGAAATAGCTAATGTTAGGCTTTTTGGATTTTAAAATCTCATAAGATGTTTTCTTCAAAATATGCCTAATCATTACTCTATTAATTATATAGCAAGCCGTATTAGTGGCTTCTGCCCAAAAATATTTAGGTAAGTTATTTTCACAAAACATGGTCCTAGCCATTTCTTTTAAAGTTCTATTTTCCTCTCAACTACCCCATTTTGTTGAGGAGTACGAGGAGCCCATAATTTTTGGCTAATACCATTTTCATTACAAAAATCTTCAAAACCCATATTTTGAAATTCGGTTCCATGATCACTTCTAACATATGAAATTTTAAGGTCAAGATCATTTTGGGCGAGTTTTGAAAACGTGATGAATTTTTCTAAAGCCTCATCCTTAGTACTTAAGAAGAGAACCCAAGTGTATCCAGAATAGTCATCTACTAAAACATATGCATATGACTTGCTACCCAAGCTCATAATCCTAATTGGCCCAAAGAGATCCTGTATCGACGTTTTTGAAAAAACCTTTAGAAAAATTAGAAGTTCGACACTACGGGTTATCTCCAAGATCATTTCTTTGTAATCTTGGCTTAAAGGGATTTCTTTTGAAAATTCTTTTTCTTTTGAAATTCGATAAAAACTTGGAGTGGCCACCGGCCATTTGGATAATGTAGGCCGAACACCACAAAACTAAAGATTCATTTTGAAAGGGTTCAGGAGTTGGTTACGTGTGTGGAAGGATTAGCACCCTCATCACGCCCGAAGATCGGTACCAAAATATTTGTTGCTTTTAATCGAAGAAAATTGTCAAAATTTGAAAGGAATTTAATTTGGTGACCTTAATTGAAAATTAACCTTAACTGAACGGGCTTTATCAAAGTGTTAGGTTCAAATTAATTGGACGTTTAATTAATAATGTTGATGATGCATCATACCATAGACTAAACAAGCATCATATAAGCCTGACTACCATGTTAGTTTATGGTTCGAATCCCGCACGTCACCTTTATGCATGATGCAAGCAGTTAAAGAGTGATGTAATGATTTTATCATGTTTTAATTTTACCTTGAGTCGGTAAAGATTAATTCAAACATTTGGTCAACATCCTTTAAGCTCGGGCTGTTACAACACAAATATCAGAATTAATGAATACCTTCCTTTTTATGATTTAAGTTAATTAATGCCAAATTTATGGGCCGTATGAGTGATAATTAGAGAATGGCAAACAAAGGCACAAGAATGAACACACACAAAAAAAGAAAAAAAGCCCAACCCAAGACCTAACCTATAAAGACCCAAATTATGGAAAGCCCAAATGATGATCTAATTGTTAATTAGGTGATTCTTGTATCTAATCCTACGTTGATTACCCTAAAGATTAAAACTCTAACAAATTATGATAATTAACTTAATGTTAATCTCAACTTTGAAGTTCATTTTAACCTAAAAGTCATTAAGAAATGTTCAATTAATTTAACATTCATTCAAATGAGCCAAGAATGAATTTAAATTCACTAAACTAATTCAAACTCTAATCTAACTAAACTCTAAAGAAACTAAGCTTAGAATTAACTTAATTAATTTAAGAGTCGTGCCCCTATGAGACGAGCACACGATCTAAATCAAATAAACTAATTTACTTAACCCAATCTAAGCCACAAACTAATAGCTAGGCCCAAAACCTAAAACTAAGCCTTCACTAAAACTACTTAGCCAAGCCCATAAAAAGAAAACCTATTGTGTTAAGAACATATATTATATTGGTTTTAAAAAATTAAGTATATTAAAGGAAAATATACATCATATCCTTTATAGAATTACGTATATATTGTATATTTTGAAAACTATATTATATAGTTTATAAAAAACTACATAGTATACATTTTATAAAAAAACTATCTCATGTATTTTGAAAAACCATATGCTATACCCTTTCCTTTTAAAAAACTATATTATATTATATATATGAAAAATTATACATTATATATAAAATTATACATTACATTAAGACCATGCTTTATATATAAAGCTTTAAACATATATTCTATATCACGACCATATAACACGAAAAAAAAAACAAATCACCCACAACCATACATTTATCATACATGGCAAGAATATAATGCTGAAATTAAAGAAATTTAAATACTGAATTGAAACTTAAATATGCATGATTAAAGAGGGTTTTAACACTGGAAATGGACTCAATTGAACAAATAAAAAACTTTGAAGACCTAATTGAAAGAAGAAAAAGGACCAGATCGTAAAACGTTCAAACTTAGGAGGACCAAGGACGAGGTTTCAAAATAATATAATGCTGAAATTAAAGAAATTTAAATACTGAATTGAAACTTAAATATGCATGATTAAAGAGGGTTTTAACATTGGAAATGGACTCAATTGAATAAATAAAAAACTTTGAAGACCTAATTGAAAGAAGAAAAAGGACTAGATCGTAAAACGTTCAAACTTAGGAGGACCAAGGACGAGGTTTCAAAATACGGAATGGCTTGGGAACATAATTATACCACGCTGGAGGACCGATCATGCTATTTAGACTTGCAGAAGTCCTTAAAATGCAATCAGAAAGGGGCAGAGGTCCTTAAATGGCTATTGGACCAATTTTAAAACATGGAAACTTTATAAATACCCCTTATTTCAGATATATTGCCTCTTTTGGAAAAAAACAGAGCTATTAAGCTCTTATAATCCCCTTCCATTTTCATTTAGGTTCATCGTAAACCCAGATTCTGACGGCCCGCTACCGTAGTTGCCAGAAAATGGCCACCATCCCACCGTGCCAGCTGTCGTACGATAGTGGTCGACGAGACAAAAAAAACCCTAAAATAAACCTCTTTTAGATCCCAACTCGAAATTGAGGCCACCCTTCCTTAAAATCAATGAAAGTCCTTTCGATTTAAAGAAAACAAGAAACCCTAAACACCTCATCCTTTCAATCTTCCCCCTTTCATATCACCGTTTCAAACCCAGAAGGGTCGGAGGGCTTATCGATGAGGAATATAAGACCGGCCTGAGAGAGACCAACACTGAAGGTAAACAAATCGAACCCTAATTTAATTTATGCATGCGTTTGAAAAGAAGAAGAAGAAATATACCTCCAAAGTTAAGAGGTTTGCTGTTTTTGCTCTATTTCCTTCAATATCCCAGAATGCTTACAAATTGATTTTAGGGTTAGAGCTTTATACCCAAATATTACTTGTAAATAAGAAAAGGAAAAAATAGAAACTTTATATTCCTATTGGTTGCCTATTTTTCTCTGTTATATTGATTTGCTTCCTATTTTTTTGATTTTGTTTCTCTGATCGGTTGATATTGTTTCTTGCCCGTGAGCTATGATGTTCGGCTATGGTTGAGGGTAGTCAGATCGCGGACGACGCTGTCATTCTTGTCTCTTAGAGCGTCGTGGTAGCTTGAGAAGGGGATGGGACCAAAATGAGGAGATGCTTGGAGAGCAAGCATCATTGGGGGCCGTTGGATATGCCAGCATGGAGACGGGATCAGACGATCAATCGCCATGCGTGAAGAGTGAAGTGGCAGACGCGCGAGTGGGTAGTTGATGAGCCGTGCGTGAATTCCACCGGCGCGTGGGATATCTGAGAAGTCGCGCGTGTGGCGCGTGGAGTCTCTGAAACGTTCAGCGTGAATTTCAGCCATTCGATTATAATCTTAGATCAGACGGTCTAGGATCAGCTGTGCAAAGGGAAAATGGATAGTTAGGGTTTCTGTTTTTGTGTATTTAAGGCTTATTTATCTTGGGCCAGACGGGCCATTATTGTATATAAACATATGGACTGTTAATATATAATATATTAGGTTTTTATTAATATAGTTTTTATTTTTTGGTTTTTTTGTTGTAAATGGACTGATAAATAAAAGGGCTTGGGCTCTTACTTAATTATGTCGGGCTTATTTGCGTAGTTAGTTTTTTTATTTTTGGGTTTGGTTTAATAACAATAACGATAATAATATCTATAATATGAATGATAACATAAAAGTGATAGCTAATTGACAAATAACATAACAATACCAATAAGATCTGAATAGTATACTATACAATGATAATGTTTTTAAGGTTTTTTTCTTTTCCATTTTTTCCTTTTCAAATGGATAGTAGTAAAACATAACACTTGATATTTAGCGGTTTTCATGATAACAAAAGTAATATATACAATACAAAATCAAATAATGATACTAATCTTTTGTGGTTTTTTGTGTTAATAGTAATGCCCTTATTTACAAAAAAACGTAAAACGGGTTACTACCCCGGATAAAATTAGTGATTACAGCTGCCCCTCTTTGCTTATCCTTGTGAAACAAGAATAAAGCAAAGACCATAAGCACTAATTTTATCTGACTTCCCTGTCGGGCGATCTACTCTTCCGAAATGGCAACGAACAAATCCAATTATCTTGCTTTCTCGAAGCGGCGAATAGAACTTAGGTAATGCTGGAGTGTTCTTTCGAAGTGGTAACGAACATACCAGATATGCGACTCATTCCTTTGAAACGGCAGCGAACAAGTCTGAATAACTTGTTTTCGCAAAATGGTAGAAAACAGACCGGATGGTGTTGACACGTCCTTCTAATACAGTAGTAGACGAGCTGACTAAACTTCAAACGACTCATTCCTCCAAAACGGCAGTGAACGAATCCGAATAAATTGTTTCCCCAAAACGGTAAAAAGAAAACTAGATGAAGACGACATTGAACAAGCCAAACGCCCTCGAATTGTAGATGAAATAGTTTCCCTAAGCGGCAGAAACGAAACCAGGCATGCAACATATCCCTCCAAAGCAATGATGAACAATAGTGTAGATGCGTTCTTCCGAAGCGTCTGTGAATGAACAATTAGCACCCGACCTATCCTTTGAACATGTAGAAGATAAATGATTATGAAGGAAAGAGTTAGCATGCTCCTGACTTAGGGATGTCTAACTAGGTATGATGCATGAGTGAAGTTAATTTTCTCGGTCACTTTCTTTTCCCGATTCTTCAAATTCAATCTTCCCTTGTTCTTCTCTATTCTTCTTGGTGAGGGTGGTGCCCAATCTCTTACTCGGGTTTGCTCATTATGCCCATTTTTCTCGAGTCCCTGATCCTTTTGTTCTAAAGTGCCCTTTCGGGTTTTCACTTTAAGAAGGTTTTTTTTCTTTTTCTTATTCTTTTTGTTCTTTTTTTGTTCTTCTTTTTTCTTTCCCCTCTTTTTTCTCTTTCATTTTCATTTTTCTTTCAAGTGCCCTTATGGGTTTTCACCTATCACTCCTTGGATTTTAACACGAGCAACATTCAGGCCTTGGCTTGGTGGATCTTGTCAATTTCATCCTTAATGATCTTCTGCTTTATCTTTGGCGAGCTCTCTTCTTATCGAGAACAACCTGCACTTGATGGATCAAATCATAGTAATGCCAAGAAATCCTCTACTTTTTCACAATCTATGTTAATCTATCCACCTAATGTTTGTGAAATAGACAATAGATATTAAAATAACACTTTATTAATACTATAAGAGATATTAGGACAATTTTGACAAGTATGGAAAACATGAGATAATATAAATGGTTTCAATCGTATGAATGACTAAAATCCATTGACCTAGGTAGATCCCTTGCTGGACACGCTTGGTTGGTACTCATGATGATTTGAGGGCTGAAGCATAGTCTTTCATCTGGGACCAGGCTTGTCAGCCGGATACCAAGAGTCTTAGCCTATCTGAACCGTCCCTTTTAGGTTTTCAATCCAGATCCTCCTTTGGTTTTAAGGCGCCCATATTAGGGTTTTCACCTTAAACCCTCATTTTTCTTTTGTTCTCTTTTTTTTCTCTCTTTTCTCTTTTTTCTTTTCTTTTCTTTTTTTCTCGCCTTTTATGCGTAATATTTCTTGACAGAGTCCGAGTTATTGGGTTACTCAATTTTTCCCATCCATTTTTGCTAAAATTAACGCTCCACCGGAGAAAACCTTTTTCACAACATAAGGCCTTTCCCAGTTTGGCATCCATTTTCCCCTAAAATTTCTTTGATTTAATAGGTTCCTCTTAAGCACCAGATCCCCTACTCAAAACTCCCTTGGGTGAACCTTCTTGTTATAAGTCCGCATCATTCTTTTCTGATACATTTGGCTGTGACAGATGGCCTTCAACCTTTTTTCTTCAATAAGGTTCAATTGATCAATCTTAGTCTGCATCCATTCGGCTTCGTCCAACTTGACCTCATTCAAAATTCGAAGCGAGGGGATCTCTACCTCGATGGGTAACACTGCCTCTGTGCAGTATACCAAAGAATATGGCGTTGCCCTAGTAGAAGTTCTCACAGAGGTCTGATAGGCAATAAGGCAAAGGGTAGCCTTTTGTGCCAATCCTTGAAAGTCTTCGTGGTTTTGGCTATGATCTTTTTGATATTCTTATTTGCTGCTTCTACCGCTCCATTAATCTTGGGGCGATATATGGTAGAATTATGGTGCACAATTCTAAACTGTTCGCACACTTCAGTCATCATCTTATTTTTCAAGTTAGAAGCATTATCGGTGACAATTTTTTCGGGTAGACTAAAGCGACATATGATTTCTTTCTTTAAGAACTTGCAAACTGTCGCTCTATTGATACTGGCATATGAGGCGGCCTCCACCCACTTGGTGAAGTAATCTATGGCTACCAAGATAAACTGATGCCCGTTGGAAGACTTCATATGTATTTGAAAAATGACATCCATGCCCCAAGCAGCGAAAGGCCATGGAGAATTCATGGTGTGGAGTGGAACTGGTGGGGAATGTATCTTATTCGTATATATCTGACATTTGTGGCACTTCTTGGAATAGCTAATGCAATATCCCTCCATGGTTGACCAGAAGTAACCATATCTCATTATCTTTCTTGCCATTGAGAACCTACTGGCGTGGGTCTCATATAATCCCCCGTAGACTTCGACTAAAATAGCTCTAGCTTCTCGAGTATCGACGCATTTTAACAGTACCTAATCTTTGCTTCTTTTGTACAAAATTTCCTTATCAAGGACCTATCCTGATGCTAGCCTTCGGATAGCTCTTTTATCTTTATCATCAGTCTCTTCCGGGTAAACCCAGAACTTGATGTATTGGAAGATATCATGGTACCATGGTTTACCATCTTCATCCTTCTCCAAACTATAACAATAAGCTGGTACCTCAAAAGTCTGCATTTCAACTGACTTCATTTTGGCTTTCGAGTTCAAATCGAAAACAGCGGCCAAAGTTGCTAGGGCATCGACCATCTGATTGTCCTCCCCTGGCAAGTAAACAAAGCTAACTTCTTCAAAATTCTTGACTAACTCTTAAATCAGTCCATAGTACTTGATCAATTTCGGATCTCTAGTTTTTTACTCCTTCCGAAGCTGGTAGATCACCAAGGACGAGTCTCCGAAAACCTGGAGTATCCCGATTTTTTTTCTATGGCCGCACGAAGCCCTATGGCGCAAGCCTCGTACTCGGCTATGTTGATTGTGCAGAAGAATTCTAGCCTACTGGTAAAGGGGTAGTAGACCTCATCAGGAGAAATCAATACTACCCCTATTCCATGACCCAAGGCGTTAGATGTTCCATCAAAGTAAATCCTCCAAGCTTTTTCTTCGGCGACGAGCTCTTCCTTGAGGACAACGCTGATCAAATCTTCGTCTGAGAAGTCAAAGTCCAACGACTCGTAGTTGCCCGTTACGTGACTTGCCAACAGATCTGCCACTACACTTCCTTTTACTGCCTTCTGGCTCTCGTAAACGATATCAGATTCTGACAGTAGCATTTTCTAGCGAGTAATTTTCTCGGTAAGCGCTGGTGCCTCCATCAGAAACTTTAATGGGTCCATTCAGGAGATTAAGTAGGTGGTGTGATACAACATGTATTGCCTAAGTCGTTTTGTAGCCCACACCAAGGAACAACACAGCTTTTGGATCAAGGGGTACCGTGCTTCACACTCAGTGAACTTCTTACTTAAATAATAAATTGCCCTTTCTTTCTTACTAGAGTCGTCATGTTGACCTAACACGCAACACATCAAATTTTCAAGCACGGTCATATACAAGATTAATGACCTATCTGGTACTGGTGCTACCAAAACTGGAACGTTGGTAAGATACTTCTTAATTTTTTTCTAACGCTTCTTGACAATCTTCGTCCCAGGTTCCATGACTATTCTTTTGGAGGAGTCTGAAGACGGGACCACATTTTTCGGTTAGCTGGGAATAAACCGAGATATGTAATTTAGCCTTCCTAAAAATCCCTAAACCTTCTTTTGTGTTTGAGGTGGTGGAAGATCTTGGATTGCTCTTACCTTATCCGGGTCGATCTCAATTCCGTTTCGGCTTACCACAAAACCCAATAGTTTCCCAGATGTAATTACAAAGGTACACTTGGCAGGGTT
This sequence comes from Hibiscus mutabilis, assembly GCA_019671005.1. NCBI lineage: Eukaryota > Viridiplantae > Streptophyta > Magnoliopsida > Malvales > Malvaceae > Hibiscus > Hibiscus mutabilis. Next base: position 45,716,783 of record CM033725.1, read on the forward strand.
GAGTTTCAGCTGGTATTTCCTTAGTCTCTGAAAGAGTTTTTGCAGATTTTGGATATGCTCCCTTCAGTTTTTGATTTGGCTATTATGTCATCTACGTACACCTCAATTTCCTTGTGCATCATGTCATGAAACAAGGTCACCATGGCTTGTTGATATGTCGCCCCGGCGTTCTTCAACCCGAAAGGAATCACCTTGTAACAAAACATGCCCCACATGGTCACAAAAGTGTTATTCTCTATGTCTTCGAGATATATTTTGATCTGGTTATACCCCAAAAAGCCATCCATGAATGAGAACCAAGCGTTTTCGGTGGTATTATCAACTAATGTGTCAATGTGAGGCAAAGGGAAGTTGGCTTTGGGGCTTGCTTTGTTAAGGTCCCTATAATCCACACACATGCGTACCTTCCCGTCTTTTTTGGGCACCAGCACTATATAGGCTACCCGCCTCGAATTGTTTCTGTACCTCTTATCTAACTTTCAACAACATGTCCACTCTCATCCTTCTAAGCTTTTGTTGGACAGGCTTGCATTCTGGCCTGATAGGGAGTTTGTGAACCACAATATATGTGTTCAAACCTGGCATATCCCGATATGTCCATGCAAACACATCCTTGAATTCTGAAAGTAATCCACCAACTCCTGCCTAACTTCTGATGACAATGTACTACCGATTCTTACTTCTTTCTTTTCCTCGTCAGTCCCTAGATTCAATATCTCTACCTTTTCCTGGTATGAAAGGATTTTCTTTTCTTCTCTTTCCATCATCCTCAACAACTCCTCTGGGACCTCATCATCCTTCTCGTCCATTAGGTTCCGAATTATTCATACAGTTTATGTTAAGAGGCCTGCACGATTTTAAAAGCATGCATTGGAAATGGAAAGGAGTAGTTTATAAGTGAATAAATAATAAATAAATAAATAAATAACAAATGAATAAATAAATGAATGAAATGAATGCTATGTTTGCCATTTGAGAAAGTGATATATATAAAAAGGGCTCATTTTATTGAAAGCGGATAGATAATGACATAGTGGCCTTTTTACAAAAGATGCATGTTACTTTTGGGCTAAAAGCAACGTGGTGGTTCTGTGCATTACTTTGATTTGAGTCTAAAAGCCAAAGGCATATCTTCATAGACCCAATTGGTGAGTTCTTCACCCGAAAAACATGGGCGAATCTTGGCCAAAGGCTGGATAACCTTGTCGCCTTTGCAAATCACATTTACGTCCATTCCTTCCAAAGCTTCACAGACCAATTCTTCACGGAGGTGTTTCTCTCCTTCCTGAATTGCTTCTTCGGCATCCTGTTTAGGATTCCTAAGTCTGCCCGATTTGAAGATGCCTTTGAAATTAGTATAGGTTATAGGGGCCCAAAGGATGTCCTCCCCTCTGAGCTGAACCTTCCTTTGCTCTTGCCTCTTCCTCCATTCTTGTCTCTTTTGCAAAAAAAATTGGCCTATAATCGAGTCCAAATCGGTCGACCTTATGGATTACACTAATGGGCTGAAGGCGTCCTTATAGACTTTTTCCCAAACCTTTCGTTTTTCTTGCCCCTCTTCCTAGGGTCTCAAATACTACCATTTTGGAGCATCTTGATAGTTTGGGGCAAGGAAATTGGCTCCCCTCAGCGAAAAAGGTCACGTTGACAAATTCCAGTGCCCTAAAGGCACAATCTATCACCTTATTGATACATGTATGGGGGGCTAAAATGATGTATTGTAGCCAAATAATTGAAGCGTTTTATAAGTCTGGAATTTCAGCCGACTTGCATCGAATTTTCGGATGGGATCCGGGCACTTCTGAGTCTACATGTCTTCTTCAAACATATTCTTCTATCTCTTAGCTTCCCAACGCATCAATCCGACATCGGGAGCTCAAGTTATGTCCATTTTAGTAAAGACTGTGCGAGCAGAAATCTCTATACGATTTTATCATGGGAAATATTATTTATTACGAATTTTCAATAATTTTATTGATTATTTGTACTTAAATTTAATCTAGGATTCTTTATGAAGATATTTAGATGATTTAGGATTAGATTTGTTATTTATTTATTAGTTTTTTAGGTTAGATAAAATATGTTTATTTATTTTATTATTATCTTTACTTTTCCTAATTTAAGTTGAACTCTTCATTTGTAGCCTATTTGAAGGCATATTTGCTTCACTAATAAGAACAACATCATGAATTTATGAGTTGCAAAAACCTTTGGCCATGGGCCATTTTATTTTCAAGGTAGATAGATTTGCCTTGTTATTTTTCGTATCAGAAGTCTTCTTCAACGTAAGTTCATCAAGTTCTTGTGATGAAGATCATCTTCACACTCTTGCTTGCCTAGGTAATTACGTCTAGAAGGGTGGGTTAGAGCCGCTTGAGGTTGCTTGCTTAGATAATCGCGTCTAAGAGGGTGCCGAGGACAAAATATCCTACAAGATCTATCTCGTCATCATCCATTCATCGGAGAGATTCGTGTCGTTTGTAGGTGTTTGCCTATTCAAATGCGATTAGGAGGGTGCCAAGGACAAATCTATCCAACACCGCCACCATCAAATTCATCCTATCTCGTTTTCTACATCAAGATCATGCTTTATTATCGGTTTGCTAAACTTGGAGTTTGGGGTTTTCTCGGATCATATTAGTGAGTTTGCTAGGTTAATTGTGATCTAGAGGGTTCCTAGATTTTGAGGTAATTCTTGGATCCTGGCTTCCGTATCAATTGGTAATCAGAGCCTTGGTTTAGGTGTTTGAAACAATTATCTTTTACTGTTGTTTTAGTAGTTGAGAAAAAAGAAAAAAATATATAATTCTCTATATAGATCATAGTTTTAATATTTCATTCCTAGAGACATCTCAAAAGACTTGAAGGTTGTGATCAACAACTCTTAAGATTCGGGACGAATCGTTTTCAACAGGGGAGAATGATACATGTATGAGGGGCTAAAATGATGTATTGTAGCCAAAGAATTGAAGCTGTTTTATAAGTCTGGAATTTTAGCCGACTTGCATCAAATTTTCGGATGGGATCCGGGCACTTCTGAGTCTACATGTCTTCTTCAAACATATTCTTCTGTCTCTTAGCTTTCCAACGCATCAATCCGACATCGGGAGCTCAAGTTATGTCCATTTTAGTGAAGACTGTGCGAGCAGAAATCTCTATACGATTTTATCACGAGAAATATTATTTATTATGAATTTTCAATAATTTTATTGATTATTTGTACTTAAATTTAATCTAGGATTCTTTATGAAGATATTTAGATGATTTAGGATTAGATTTGTTATTTATTTATTAGTTTTTTAGGTTAGATAAAATATGTTTATTTATTTTATTATTATCTTTACTTTTCCTAATTTAAGTTGAACTCTTCATTTGTAGCCTATTTAAAGGCATATTTGCTTCACTAATAAGAACAACATCATGAATTTATGAGTTGCAAAAACCTTTGGCCATGGGCCATTTTATTTTCAAGGTAGATAGATTTGCCTTGTTATTTTTCGTATCAGAAGTCTTCTTCAACGTAAGTTCATCAAGTTCTTGTGATGAAGATCATCTTCACACTCTTGCTTGCCTAGGTAATTACGTCTAGGAGGGTGGGTTAGAGCCGCTTGAGGTTGCTTGCTTAGATAATCGCGTCTAAGAGGGTGCCAAGGACAAAATATCCTACAACATCTATCTCGTCATCATCCATTCATTGGAGAGATTCGTGCCGTTTGTAGGTGTTTGCCTATTCAAATGCGACTAGGAGGGTGCCAAGGACAAATCTATCCAACACCGCCACAATCAAATTCATTCTATCTCGTTTTCTACATCAAGATCATGCTTTATTATCGGTTTGCTGAACTTGGAGTTTGGGGTTTTCTCGGATCATATTAGTGAGTTTGCTAGATTAATTGTGATCTAGAGGGTTCCTAGATTTTGAGGTAATTCTTGGATCCTGGCTTCCGTATCACTCATCATCGATATAAATATATGGTGTGTCTGAAGTCACAGATGCAACGATGTCTTTTTCGGCGTTCACTGTTACTAACTTCCCTTTGATGACAAACTTTAATTTCTGGTGCAGCGAAAACGGGACGGCTCCAGCCGAATATATCCACAGCCTTTCTAGCAGACAATTGTAGGATGGCCAGATATCTATAACCACAAAGTCAACCATATATTCGGTAAGGCCGACGAGCAAGGGTACTTCTATCTTCCCGACCACATCTCGATGGGTCCCGTCAAAAGCGCGCACTGTGTTATGGCAGGGCTTCATGTGTGAACTGTCAATTGGTAACTGTTGTAGAGTAGCCAGCGGCATGACATTCAAGGCGGAGCTGTTGTCAATCAGCACTCCCGGCAACACATAGCCCTTGCAGTGAGTGGTAATGTTTAGGGCCCTGGTGGACCCCTACCTTCTCCTATTATTTCGTCATCGCTGAAAGTGATAAAATTATCGACGGTGATATGCCAAATGATCTGATCCAACTTCTCAACCGAGATATCATTCAGGATAAAATTCTGGTTCAAGCCTTTTAACGGTGAGTCCCGGTGCTTTTATGAGTTTAGCAAAAGATCCAATACCGAGATCCAAGCTGGTTGTTTCCGTAGTTGTTCTACAATGTTATATTCAATGTGTTTAAAAAATCTCAAGAATTTATGAGCTTGGGTTTCCGTAACTGGTTCCTTAATCTTTGCAAGCGGATCCTCCCCAAACATCTTCTCGGGTTCAACCTCGATTTCCTTGCCTTTTCTTTCTTGCTCTTCTGGTGCCTTTTGGTCTTCCAGAGCATAGCACCGACCACTCCTTGTTAGAAGCCCTACATCTTTTACTTCTTCGTTGTTTGGCTCCAAAAGGCCTCCACGAACAGGCTTCATTTCCACTCCTATATTCTCTCCTTTTTGTGAACTAGAGGCACCTGGTATTGTAATGCTCGCAGTGTAATTCCACGAGACCATCTGCGTATCCTTGAAAGGGAAAGACTTCAGAGTAGAAATTATAATTTTGGGGTTCACCTTTGGCGTGCTTGCCTCGCCAGGTTGGGGACAAAGGATAAATGGTCTCATTGCACTGTACTTGGCATTTTGATCCTCTGATACGCATACCTTATATTCCCTTTTTCCTCATTCATTCTCAAAAAACTCGATCTCCTTACTGTTCATCATATGTTGAATTAATTGGCGGAACTCTTCACAATTCTGAATCTCATAATCCCTTAACTGATGATATTCGCAGTACAGGCCACAACCCTTTTTACGATTACCATTCCCTCTTCAACGAGACGGGCCATGCACAACTACTGGAAGACCCACAACAAATGGGATCGAACCTCAGACACACTTGCCTTGGCCTTTCGTGCATATTCTTCTTCAATAAAATTTATACCTGGCCCCTCGTGGTTTGGTAAAGGGTTATTGGCTGTGTTGGGTTCCCGTAACTGTAAGACTTTGGTCCAAATCAAATTTTGGGCAAACTTTTTAAACGCTATGCAGTTCTCAATTGAATGCCTCGTGAAGTTAGCATGGTACTCACAGTGTACCTTAGGGTCATACCACGCCGGGTAAGAAGGGTTGTACGGTGTGACATGATAAGGCCAAACTAGATCTGCCTTATACAACTGTGAATATAATTCTTTGTAAGACATCGGTATGGGAGTGAAGGATCTATTCTCATTTTCCTTCTTGGGGCCTCTATCTTCCCTTTTGTTAAAGTTTCGAGCATTTCCCGCTTTGTTTGGGGTTGGGAGATAGTGAGGTTTTTAACGGACTCATAAGCATTTGTATTGTTTACTTTATTATCTCTCTTCTTGTAATTCTTTCACGCTGATTCCCCACTGTCAATCCTTCCACTCTTAATAGCAGCCTCAATGCGCTCGCCAGTCATTACCATTTTCGCAAAATTGCTAATGGGGTTGCTGATCAATCGATCGTAGAGTGCCCCTTCAGTGTATCCACGAACATTGGTGTGATTTCATTTTCAGAAAGTGGTGGCTGAACTCGAGTCGCTATGTCACACCACCGCTGAGTGTATTCCCAGAGGCTTTCATTATGTCTTTGCTTTATCCCTTGTAACAAAAGACGATTAAAGACCATATCAGCTATATGCTTGTACTAGTCATTAAAAGCTTTGGCCAGATCTTTCCATGACTTGATTTGAGCTCGAGTGAGCTGATTATACCATCTTGAAGCGGATCTCGCTAAACTATCTTGAAAACAGTGGATTAAAAGCTTCTCATTATTTGTGTACCTTGCCATTTTCTGACAAAACATGGTCAGATAGGTAGTGGGACAAGTTGTTCCATCAAACTTTTCAAAATTTAGTGTCTTGAATTTATATGTAATTTCCACATCCGAAACTAAGTTAAATTCTCTCGCGTTTAGCCTGTAAGTCCCTTATTTGTCTTATTTCACCCAAAAATTCTCTTCGAGGTCCTTCCGAGTGTCCTCTAGCTGTTTTGAGAATTCTGCCTTTACTTGGTTAAATTTCTCCAACTCGTCGAAATCTGGGATGATATCCTCAACATTTTTGACATTTCTAAATGTTATACCTGGCTGAGCTGGGGCAGGGGCGCCAGCCTGATGAGATGAAGATACTCCTTGCAGAAAGTTTGGTGGGTTAGTAAAGAGAGGGTTCTTGAAAATTGTGCATATAAGCGATCCCCCGAGTCTTGAGTTGGGTTCTCAACGGTCTTCTTTCCTCTTAGATTGGATTTTATCAGCTGAGAAATCTCTTTCATCATGTCTTGTTGGGATTTGATGATGGTATCCCTTAGCTCTTGCTATGCTCGTTCCAACTGGCCTCTAAGGTCGGCCTCTAACTTGGAAAAACCTTCTTCCATTTGCCTTGTTTGTAAGAGAGTACGGTAGGAATATGGAATGATTGTAATATTAAGAACCAATATACTATATTCTGAAATAAAAACCCTTTTTAGTTAATTAATAGTAACTAGTCAAAATGTAGACAAAATGTACTAATTAAGAGGTTATTAGCATTTAAATAAATAATGCGAATAAAACTATGCATGAATGCAAAGAGCAACACTGAGATCAGCAAATATCATCGTTAAAGGACTGCATTAATGGAAATGTAGTCTGGTTACAATAACTCCAAGAGACCCAACTACACATATGTCTTTAGGGTAGTATCGAGGTCGATGATCTCCCTTAGGATCCACACAATTCTTTCGCCTTCTTCTGACTCATCATCCACACAATCATGGAGCTCGGTGGCGTATTCTGCCAGAAACAGTATTTTCCCAGCGACTTCCTACATCTGAAATGTCCATCACGCCAACTCTTTTTCTTGCCTCCAAATTGTGTAGGTGGCAAAATGTAGCTGCTCTAAACTCAGTGTTGAGCGAAATTGAATTGCTCCCCTAAGGCTGTCCACGTGATCCTTGAGCCTCTGAACCTCTGCCTCTAACTCATCCACGCGAGTCGTCAAAACTTGGTTCTCCAAGTTGTTGGCTTTCAGCTTGCTAGACGAGCCTTTGTGCTTGAAGAGAGATTTCTCCAGGCATTTTACCTTTCCATTCAAAACTTCATTATGGTGTTGCTTGTTCTCAATCTGCCTAGAATGAGAGGTTTTTAGGTTCTTTATTTCTTGGGTTAAAGCGAGCACTTGATCCTTGTGCTCATAATACATTCTCTTATAAATCTCGACTCGTACTTTTTCTTCCTTAAGTCAGAGCTCCAACCTCTCGCTTGGCCCACCTTCTGCGACTCTCTTGTTCATGTTTATCTTTTTAAGCTTATGAATCTCTTCTTTTTCCAACTTGAGTTTGAGTTCCAGCTCGTCTTTTTTTCTTCTATAGATCTTTAACCATTCATTCAAACTGTGTATTCTCTAACTCGAAGTCGAACCTTTCTTGATAGGTTTTCTCATCTCTTTCGCTCTTATTCAAGTTGTTTTCTCATTAGTTCGGCCTCGGTGGGGAGCATGGTCAATCTCTCTTCTAAAGATCTCATTCCATCAAGAGTCAACAGTGGAATGTTATCGTTGACACGATTGAATCGCCATGATTCGTATTCAGGAATGACCATGTATGGAGCATTTACGATCCTCACCCGTCTCGTATTATTCCAAGCTAAAGAAGCATTGTATACCATCGTCTTGAAGCCCTTCTCCTTCACATAATTCATATTGAACTCATTTAGACCCTTGGTGGTTGGCACGAACTGCTTTGACCCGTACTGTCTCGAAACTAGAAGTGGTGCATACGCGGTATGCCCCCAAAGGCCAAGTAGTGCCACCCACGAATGCTCTCCACATCTATAGAGAATGTTTTTTGCCAACGACCATGGTGCTCTCCAGACTAGGTCTTCCTCTTTTAGATTTTGAATAACGTCCTGCCATACTTCCTCAGATCTTGGAGTCAGCCAGTCATTCTTTCATAGGAATTCCTCTAAGGGTGAGAACTTGCCATCGTAAAGGAGCATGGAGAAGTTGGGATTGGTCCAAAGGTGGCTGTAAAACTAGACAGTCAAAAGCTGCGGGTATCCTCGGAAGTGCCCTCCACCATTCTCTCGACAGAACCTCAGATACCGAAAAGTTTCGACCAAGGTTACTGGCACCGGATTAGTCCCACTACTCAAATGATCAAAGAGATCTAAAATTGATGGATCAATGAGTCCCAATGCTCGAGGAAAGAGTACCAATCCATAGATCAACAACGCAAAAAGATTCCATTGAACTCAACCCACAAGATGCACAGAGGCTAAGGCCAAGACCCCATCCCACTTAAGATACTCATTATTGTTCCAAGTGGCGACTTGCTGCTCGACCCAAGATAGCAACGTATCTGAGAGATTTTTTAGCTTACCTCGAAAGGATTTGTTATTACTTGGCTTAGAATACACCCGATCCATGTCAATCTTTTTGCAATTTATAAGGTCCCGATATTATTCGATTATCAGAGTGAGATCAAAGTTACCAATTGTAAAGCAGTTGTAGACAAAATTCCAAAAACCTGCCAAGGCTTGCAGTAAAGCCTGATCAACTGGGACTTCTAGCAAATACGCAATGTCACCATACTCTTCTCTAAAAATGCCCTTGGTTTCAAAATCCCAACTATTCCAAACAGTTTTCAAATCAAACACGTCATTGAACCTTGTGTTCACGAATGTCGTGGATGACATGGTTGATCTGAATCTAGCGGTAATATTGTCTCCCTCATGTGACTGCTCCCTTTTTGACCATATCTAAACATCAAAATTCTTTTCGACATTGCTGCGAACTAAGTCTCCCATCAATCTAGTCTTTAACTTTAAACTATTTTTAACTTAGTGTACTCTTCATGACATGATAAAATATGCAAAACAAGAGATGAAGGAAGGGTAGTGAAGAAGCGTTAGTCTAGTGATGGTAAATAAATCAAATAACGAGAAACACGTAAACGCGAAATGAAATAAGCATAAGTATGCAAATACGGAAATGAACCTAACCACATAATTTCTAGTTCCTTAAGGTTATCAGCATGGCTCTAACGGGGTGGGCTTCTTAGAGTCTCACACATGGGTTCAGTTCTATTTCAAGGGTACCAAAACTTATCTCATTACCTACTAAGGCAACAAGAATCCCAATTCTGGCCCATTACAAGCGTGCGAATTGGTTTCGGTTCAAGGAAAACACGACCTAGTGACGTGGAGGGCTGCTCACGTGTCAAAGGCGCAGATTTCGGAAGTGAATTACTGACATGTGGAGGGCTACTCACATGGGTATAGGCGTTTCACTCCCACTTAAAGGACGAAGCTCGTGTATAGAGCTTGATGAACATGATGCTACACATGTTGGTGATTCCTTAGAAATTAAATGAACAATTACTTCGAAGACTACCAATTATCAAAGCCCATTCAATCATGGTTACATTTTCAAGAAAGGGTCAATCCTTACAAAAATCAATTAAAATTCCAACAATTTTCCATCATTAATAAGCAAAAAATATTTTCTTGGCCTAACTCTCTTTTGTTTTAAAACAAAACATCCCCAGCGGAGTCGCCATGCTGTAGTGACATTTTCTAAAAAAACCTTTAGAAAAATTAGAAGTTCGGTGCTACGGGTTATCCCCAAGATCATTTCTTTGTAATCATGGCTTAAAGGGATTTCTTTTGAAAATTATTTTTTCTTTTGAAATTTGATAAAAAACTTGGAGTCACCACCGGCCATTTGGATAATGTAGGACGGACACCACAAAACCAGAGATTCATTTTGAAAGGGTTCGAGAGTTGGTTACATGTGTAGAAGGATTAGCACCCCTATCACGCCCGGAGATTGGTACCAAAATATTTGTTGCTTTTAATCGAAGAAGAAAATTATTGAAATTTGAAAGGAATTTAATTTGGTGACCTTAATTAAAAATTAACCTTAATTGAAAGGAATTCAAATTGGTGGGTTCAAATTAATTGGACATTTAATTAATAAGATTGACGATACATTGGACCATGGGCTAAACTGACATCATATAAGCCTGACTGCCATGTTAATTTATGGTTCGAATCCCGCACGTCACCTTTATGCATGATGCAAGCAGTTAAAGAGTGATGAAATGAGTTTATCGTGTTTTAATTTTACCTTGAGTTGGTAAGGATTAATTCAAACATTTGGTCAACATCCTTTAAGCTCGGACTGTTACGACACAAATATCAGAATTAATGAATACCTCTATTTTTATGATTTAAGCTAATTAATGCCAAATTTTTGGGCCGTATGATGACAATTAGAGAATGGAAAATAAAGGCACAAGAATGAACACACACACAAAAAAAAAGCCCAACCCAAGACCTAACCTATAAAGGCCCAAATTATGAAAATCCCAAATGATGATCTAATTGTTAATTAGGTGATTCTAGTATCTAATCCTAGGTTGATTACCCTAAAAACTAAAACTCTAACAAATTATGATAGTTAAATTAATGTTAATCTCAACTATGAAGTTCATTTTAACTTAAAAGGCATTAAGAAATGTTCAATTAATTTAATGAATTTAACATTCATTCAAATGAGCCGAGAATAAACTTAAATTCACTAAACTAATTCGAACTCTAATTTAACTAAGACTCTAAAGAAACTAAGCTTAGAATTACCTTAATTAATTTAAGAGTCATGCCCCTATGAGATGAGCACACGATCTAAATTAATTAAACTAATTTGCTTAACCCAATCTAAGCCACAAACTAATAGCTAGGCCCAAAACCTAAAACTAAGCCTTCACTAAAACTACTTAGCCAAGCCCAAAATCTAAATTAAGTATATTAAAGGAAAATATACATCATATCCTTTATAGAATTACGTATATATTGTATATTTTGAAAACTATATTATATAGTTTATAAAAAAACTACATAGTATACATTTAAAAAAAAACTATACATCATGTATTTTGAAAAACCATATGTTATACCCTTTCCTTTTAAAAAACTATATTATATTATATATATGAAAAATTATACATTGTATATAAAATTATACATTACATTAAGACCGTGCTTTATATATAAAGCTTTAAACATATATTGTATATCACGACCATATAACACAAGAAAAAAACAAATCACCCACAACCATACATTTATCATACATGGCAAGAATATAATGCTGAAATTAAAGAAATTTAACTACTGAATTGAAACTTAAATATTCATGATTAAAGAGGGTTTGAACACTGGAAATGGACTCAATTGAACAAATAAAAAACTTTGAAGACCTAATTGAAAGAAGAAAAGGGACCATATCGTAAAAAGTTAAAACTTAGGAGGACAAGGGGCGATGTTTCAAAATACAGAATGACTTGGGAACATAATTATACCACGCGGGAGGACCGATCATGCTATTTAGACTTGCAGAAGTCCTTAAAATGCAATCAGAGAGGGACAGAGGTCCTTAAATGGCTATTGGACCAATTTTAAAACATGGAAACTTTATAAATACCCCTATTTCATATATATTGCCTCTTTTGGCAAAAATAGAGCTATTAAGCTCTTATAATCCCCTCCTATGTTCATTTGGGTTCATCACGAACCCAGATTCTGACGGCCCACCGCCGTAGTTTCCAGAAAACGGCCACCATCCCATCGTGCCAGCTGTCGTACGATGGTGGTCGGCGAGACAAAAAAAAAACCCTAAAATAAACCTCTTTCAAATCTCGACTCGAAATTGAGGCCACCCTTCCTTAAAATCAACGAAAGTCCCTTCGATTTAAAGAAAACAAGAAACCCTAAACACCTCCTCCTTTCAATCGTCCCCCTTTCATATCACCGTTTCAAACCCAGAAGGGTCGGAAGGCTTATCAATGAGGAATAGAAGATCGGCCCGAGAGAGACCAACACTGAAGGTAAACAAATCGAACCCTAATTTGATTTATGCATGCGTTTGAAAATAAGAAGAAGAAGAAATATACCTCCAAAGTTGAGAGGTTTGCCGTGTTTGCTCTATTTCCTTCAATATCCTAGAATGCTTACAAATTGATTTTAGGGTTAGGGTTTTATACCCAAATATTACTTGTAAATAAGAAAAGGAAAAAAATAGAAACTTTATATTCCTATTGGCTGCCTATTTTTCTCTGATATATTGATTTGCTTCCTATTTTTTTGATTTCGTTTCTCTGATCGGTTGATATTGTTTCTTGCCCGTAAGCTGTGACGTTCGGCTATGGATGAGGGTAGTCAAATCGTGGATGACGCTGTCATTCTTGTCTCTTGGAGCGTCGTGGCAGCTTGAGAAGGGGAGGGGACCAGAGTGAGGAGATGCTTGGAGAGCAAGGATCACTAGGGGCCGTTGGATATGCTAGCATGGAGACGGGATCAAACGATCAATCGACATGCGTGAAGAGTGAAGTGGCAGAAATGCGAGTGGGTAGTTAATGAGCCGTGCGTGAATTCCACGCACGCGTGGGATATCTGAGAAGTCGCGCGTGTGGTGCGTGGAGTCTCTGAAACGTTCCGCGTGGATATCAGCCATTCAATTATAATCTTAGATCGGACGGTCTAGGATCAGCTGCGCAAAGGGAAAAGGGATAGTTAGGGTTTCTATTTTTGTGTATTTAGGGCTTATTTATCTTGGGCCAGACGGGTCATTATTTTATATAAACATATGGACTGTTAATATATAATATATTGGGCTTTTATTAATATAGTTTTTAGTTTTCGGTTTTTTGTTGTAAATGGACTGATAAATAAAAAGGCTCGGGCTCTTACTTAATTATGTCGGACTTATTTATGTAGTTAGTTTTTTTTTATTTTTGGGTTTGGTTTAATAACAATAACGATAATAATATCTATAATATGAATGATAACATAAAAGTGATAGCTAATCGACAAATAACATAACAATACCAATAAGATCTCAATAGTATACTATACAATGATAATGTTTTTAAGGTTTTTTTTTCTTTTCCATTTTTTCCTTTTCAAATGGATAGTAGTAAAACATAACACTTGATATTTAGGGGTTTTCGTGATAACAGAAGTAATAATACAATACAATACAAAATCAAATAATGATACTAACCTTTTTGTGGTTTTTTGTGATAATAGTAATGCTCTTATTTACAAAAAGCGTAAAACGGGTTACTACCCCGGATAAAATTAGTGATTACAGTTGCCCCTCTTTTCTTATCCTTGTGAAACAAGAATAAAGCAAAGACCATAAGCACTAATTTTATCTGACTTCCCAAATTATGGAAAGCCCAAATGATGATCTAATTGTTAATTAGGTGATTATAGTATCTAATCCTAGGTTGATTACCCTAAAGACTAAAACTCTAACAAATTATGATAATTAACTTAATGTTAATCTCAACTTTGAAGTTCATTTTAACCTAAAAGTCATTAAGAAATGTTCAATTAATTTAACATTCATTCAAATGAGCCAAGAATGAATTTAAATTCACTAAACTAATTCGAACTCTAATCTAACTAAACTCTAAAGAAACTAAGCTTAGAATTACCTTAATTAATTTAAGAGTCATGCCCCTATGAGACGAGCACACAATCTAAAATAATTAAAATAATTTACTTAACCCAATCTAAGCCACAAACTAATAGCTAGGCCCAAAACCTAAAACTAAGCCTTCACTAAAACTACTTAGCCAAGCCCATAAAAAGAAAACCTATAGTGTTAAGAACATATATTATATTGGTTTAGAAAATTAAGTATATTAAAGGAAAATATACATCATATCCTTTATAGAATTACGTATATATTGTATATTTTGAAAACTATATTATATAGTTCATAAAAAACTACATAGTATACATTTTATAAAAAAAACTATACATCATGTATTTTGAAAAACCATATGTTATACCCTTTCCTCTTAAAAAACTATATTATATTATATATATGAAAAATTATACATTGTATATAAAACTATACATTACATTAAGACCATGCTTTATATATAAAGCTTTAAACATATATTGTATATCACGACCATATAACACAAGAAAAAAACAAATCACCCACAACCATACATTTATCATACATGGCAAGAATATAATGCTGAAATTAAAGAAATTTAAATACTGAGTTGAAACTTAAATATGCATGATTAAAGAGGGTTTTAACACTAAAAATGGACTTAATTGAACAGATAAAAAACTTTGAAGGCCTAATTGAAAGAAGAAAAAGGGACCAGATCGTAAAACGTTCAAACTTAAGAGGTCCAAGGACGGGGTTTCAAAATACGAAATGGCTTGCGAACATAATTATACCACGTGGGAGGACCGATCATGCTATTTAGACTTGCAGAAGTCCTTAAAATGCAATCAGAGAGGGCCAGAGGTCCTTAAATGGCTATTGGACCAATTTTAAAACACGAAAACTTTATAAATACCCCTTATTGTAGACATATTGTCTCTTTTGGCAAAAATAGAGCTATTAAGCTCTTATAATCCCCTCCCATGTTCATCTGAGTTTATCACGAACCCAAATTTTGTAGGCCCACTGGCGTAGTTTCAAGAAAATGGCCACCATCCCACCATGAAGGCCACCGTATGATGGTGGTCAGAGAGACAAAAAACCCCCCAAAATAAACCTCTTTTAGATCCTGACTTGAAACCGAGGCCAGTCTTCCTTAAAATTAACGAAAACCCCTTCGATTTAAAGAAAACAAGAACCCTAAACACCTCCTCATTTCGATCTTCCCCCTTTCATCTCACCATTTCGAACCTAGAAGGGTCGGAGGGCTTATCGATGAGGTATAGAAGATCGGCCCAAGAGATGCCAACACTGAAGGTAAACAAATCGATGCATGCGTTTGAAAAGAAGAAGAAGAAATATACCTCCAAAGTTAAGAGGTTTGTTGTTTTTGCTACATTCCCTTCAATATCCCAGAATGCTTACAAATTGATTTTAGGGTTAGGGCTTTATACCCCAAATATTACATGTAAATAAGAAAAGGAAAAATAAAAAGTTTGTATTCCTATTGGCTGCCTATTTTTCTCTGATATATTGATTTGCTTCCTATTTTTTTGATTTCATTTCTCTGATCGGTTGATATTGCTTCTTGCTCGTGAGCCGTGACGTTCAGCTATGGAGGAGGGCAGTCAGATGGCAGACGGCGTTGTCCTTCTTGTCTCTTGGAGCATCGTGGCAGCTTGAGAAGGGGAAGATACCAAAGTGAGGAGATGCTTGAAGAGCAAGGATTACTAGGGGTCGTTGGATCTGCCAGCATGGAGACGGGATTAGACGATCAATCGCCGCGCATGAAGAGTGAAGTGGCAGATGTACGAGTGGGTAGTTGATGAGTCATGCATGAATTCCACGCACACGTGGGATATCTGAGAAGTCACGCGTGTGGCGCGTGGAGTCTCTGGAACGTTCCGCATGGATATCAGCCATCTGATTATAATCTTAGATCGGGCGGTCTAAAATCAGCTGTGCAAAAGGGAAAAGGGATAATTAGGGTTTTTGTTTTTGTGTATTTAGAGGTTATTTATCTTGGGCAGATGGGTCATTATTGTATATAAACATATGGACTATTAATATATAATATATTGGGTTTTTATTAATATAGTTTATAATTTTTGGTTTTTTGTTGTAAATTGACTAATAAATAAAAGAGATTGGGCTCTTACTTAATTATGTGGGGCTTATTTACTTAGTTTTTTTTGTTTTTGGGTTTGGTTTAATAACAATAACGATAATAATATCTATAATACGAATGATAACATAATAGTGATAGCTAATCGACAAATAACATAATAATACCAATAAGATCTCAAAAGTATACTATCCAGTGATAATGTTTTTAAGGTTTTTTTCTTTTTCATTTTTCCCTTTTCAAATGGATAGTAGTAAAACATAACACTTGATATTTAGGGGTTTTCATGATAAAAAAAATTAATATATACAATACAAAAGCAAATAATGATACTAATCTTTTTGTGGTTTTTTTGTGTTAATAGTAATGCCCTTATTTACAAAAAATGTAAAACGGGTTACTACCCAGATAAAATTAGTGATCACAGATCCAAATGGATCAATTGTAAACATCTATTAGTAGAAACATCATTAATTGATTTAAATGAGGTTCTTTGTTGTTTACCCTTAGCACATGCATCACAAATTTTATCTTTAGAAAAATTTAGCTTAGGTAAACCTCTTACTAGATTTAGGGAAATCAATTTTTCTAAAACACTAATTCTAGCATGTCCTAGTTTCCAGTGCCATAACCATGTATCATGTTCCTTATGTGCCACAAAGCATGCATTGGATATATGTATGTCATCTAAATGCACCATGTAGATATTACCTATACGATGAACTACGAGCATTATCTTATTAGTTTCAATGTTCATGATTTTACACCCATTAACATCAAATAGAACATTAAAACCCTTATCACAAAATTGACTAATGCTCAACAAGTTATGTTTAAGACCATTTACATAAAGCACATTTTCAATAAAGATTGACGAGTGATTACCAATAGAGCCAATGCCTTCAATATGGCCTTTGGAGTTGTCACCAAATGTCATCACTCCTTCACTTTTTGGTTTGAGCTCCAAGAATCTACTTTTGTTACTTGTCATGTGTCTTGAGCATCCACTATCAAGGAACCATGTGTTTTTGCTTGAAGCTTTGGCTTTGTAGCAATGCTCCCCCTACAAACAAAGAATTAATTCTTGACTTTTGGTACCCAAATCATTTTGGGTCCATGAGTATTAGCTCCCAAAAACTTGGTTTCCTTAGGAATCCAAGAAGCAATAGCATTCATATTGTTAGAAACAACAAGTTCCTTAGGAACCCATACACTCCTAACTCTTTTAGTTCTAGATTCCTTTTGAAAGCTTCTTTGTTTAGGGTCAAAAGGCTTTCTCTTAACATATTGAGTTTTTGATAACTTCCTTTTTTTCAAAAACACTTTTCCCAATAGTAAGAGAAGTTTTAAGATTATCCACCTTATTTGTGTGATAATCTTGGAAATTGGAATGAAGTTTTTCTAAATCGAGAATTTTCTTTTTAAGCTCATTTGAAAGATTTATCAAATATAAAACTTTCTTTTCCAATTCTGAGTTAGTTTTTAAAAGAGAATCATTTTGAGTTTTTAAATCAGAAGTAGTTTTCTTGTTTTTCAAAATTGATTCTTTGAATTTTTCAACTAACTCATTGTAAACATCTTGCAACTCATCATATGCATCATATAATTCATCATAAGTAAGATTAAGAGAGGATGAGTTAGAGTTTACCATTTGGTCATCCTCAAATGCCACGAGGCAAAGATTGACCATCTCTTGCTCCTCCTTATCGGATGATTCTTCATCACTCCAAGTGGCAAGTTAGGCCTTGAGCTTCTTCTTCTTCATGAAGCTCTTCTTTTTGAGTTGGGGACACTCAGTTCGGATGTGCCCCAGCTTCTTGCACTCATAACATATGAGTTGGTCATTCTCTTCTTCTTTGTCTTTGTTCTTGAAGTCTCTTCTTCGGTTGAATCTCCTACCCCAATTGGACTTCATGAACTAAGTAAAGAGCTTGGCTAGCATGGCCATCTTTTCGTCTTCCTCCTCGCTTGAATTGCTCTCATCAAATGAAGCTTTGAGAGCAATTCCAAGCTTCTTCTTTTCACTCTCTTTCTTCTCTGCTTTCTTCTTTTTTTCTTTTTCTCTTCATCGCTTCCTTGCTTCATAATCTCATGAGTAAGGAGGGATCCAACAAGAGCATCAAGCTTGAGAGTCTTCAAATATCTAGCTTCGATGATTTTCGTTCTTTTGCTATCCCATGATTCTGGAAGAGAGTAGAGAAGCTTTCAGACTAACTTGTCTTCGGGAATGATCTCACCGAAGCCCTTGAGACCATTTACAATGATGGAGAAGTGGTCGAACATCTTCGTTATGCTCTCATCGGTCTCTATCTTAAAATTCTCATAACTAAGATTGAGAAGCCCGATCTTTGTCTCCTTGACATCGCTTGTCCCTTCATAGGTTGTCTCAAGTGTGTTCCATACTTCTTTTGCGCTTGAGATTAAGGACACTTTCGAGTAGATGTCCGGTCCGAGAGAGCAAAATAGCATGTGCAAGGCCTTGTCATTGACTTGCAATTTCTTTCGATCATCTTCACCCATTTCCACCTTTGTCTTTGGAATGAGTCTTCCTTCTCCATCTCTCTTCATAGAGATTGTTGGTCTATCTTCTACCACATCCCAAAGTAAGTAATCCTTGGACTTGATGAAGAGCCTCATCCTATTCTTCCAATAGGGATAGTTATCCCCATTGAAGAAGGGTGGTTTGGTGATTGATTGTGACTCGTACATGCTTGGCCCGGAGGTGGATGCCATTACTTGATGTCGGTTGATCGAACTCTTCCAAGGATCTCCTCAAGAGGGTGTTAATCCTTCTAGTGAGTGCAGCTCTGATACCAATTGTTGAGATGATCAATTGAAGGCAAATGACCAAGAGGGGGTGAATCGGTAGTTTAAAAAATGAAGGGTGCAAAAAGAAAATTGGACATTGGAGACACAAGGATTTTAGAGTGGTTCAAGCTTCGAAAAAGCTCTACATCCACTACCCCAACACCCTACTGAGGATTTCAACAATTCACTAACTAGAATTCTTCCCCTTTTCTCAGCTTAGGAGGAAACCGTTACAAACGATCAATCTTTTTACCCAAAGATTTGACTTTTTAGCTCAAAAAGGTTTTGGATTTTGCTTGAATGTGCTTGGAAGTTGATTGGTTTTTTGTTGTAGCTTCAGATGCTTGTATTTATACCTTCTCATTGATTTCTAACCATTGTGGTGGTTGGGAACATAAATATAGATGTTGGCTCCTCCTTTTTCCACCATAAATGCACTTCTTCAACTGCCCGTATCGGTATACAAACAACCGTATCGATACCTGTCTCAAAATAGAAAGAGCCGTTGTGTACAATTTATGCAGAGGCATATCGATACGTGATGAAGCGTATCGGTATGGTCTCAGTGTAAAACAAAAGGGTGTATCGATACGTGCAAGGCCGTATCGATGCAATTTTGCTTGCTTGGGCTATTGTCTGAACCTGTATCGGTACGCCTTGAAGGTGTATTGATACGGGTTAACTGAATTTTAAAAAATGCATGCTCCCAATAACTAACAAGGAAACCTTCAAATCATAAATGAAAAATCTCAACAACCGTATCGATATGCCACTAGCTGTATCGGTATGTTGTTCTTAAATCTTAAACCCAATATGAAGGCTGTATCGAAACGGATGTAACCGTATCGAAACGCCTAAGTAAAATACTTAGCTCGTATGAAAGCTGAATCGATATGAATAGAACCGTATCTGTCGCAACCCTTTTTCGAGGGCCCGACGTTTGAAAATCAAAAACAACGGAGTCGCCACCAATCTTTTTAAAAAATGTGTGATTGGATCACCTAAAAATCGAGTTATTTTAATAAAAACATTTTATTTTATTAAAACAACGGTTTTGTTCTTCAAAAACAAAAACGAGTTCGGGAGTTGATTACGCGTGGGGAAGGGTTAGCACCCCCACAGCGCCCAAAAATTGGTACTTAGCCGATTACAATATGTTTTGATGTTGGATTTTGCGAATTCACGTAAAATTTAAATTACTGTCTATTTATGAATTTGATTCCATTTTAACGGCCTTACTATTTGAAAAATAAACTTCAATCAACGCCAACACTTGTGGCGCTAACCCGTCATTCCCGTTTAGTAAGGCACTTCATTATGTTAATTTCGCTTTTTAACACTCAAACAAAGAAACGTTAGGTGTGTTGATAGTTTTATTCATTCTAAATCGGCTTTTATTAACTTAAAAGAGTCTAAGTATATTTTACCTACTTAGGGGTTAAAGTTTTCTTAAGCGTGTTTTATCTCTTGTGAAAGGAATTTTATTACAAAGAAAATCTCTATCTAAGTTTTGAGGACTTATTCCTAAAGCCAACTTAATTCTAAAGCAAAAAAAGACAAGAAGACAATATTTACAAAGCTTAAAACATTATTTTATGTTTTCCATGTTTTTTTAAAAAAACTTTTTATATTTTTATTTTGTTTAAAAAACCTTTATTACTTGTTACTTGAAAAGGTTGTTATTTCTTTTTATGTTTTAAAATGTTTCCAAGCGCGTGGCGGTGCGGGTTGGTCCCCTTTCCCTCTTTTTTTTATTTTTGTTGATCCAATATGGTCCCATGATCTCCAATGCCCTAGATCCGACGGCCCTTATCAAACCTGCATAAAAAAGGATAAAATGGGTTAGTTTGGGCCCTTTTATTTAATTCAAAATGGGTTTTTATTATTATTATATTTTTTTAAGGAATGGGCTCTACAAATAAATTAAAAATTGACTTTTTATGGTGGATTTTAAAAAAAATAGGTTTATTTTTATTTAAAGGTGAGTTTTATTTTAATGGATAAAAAAATGAATAATATTTTTATTTTTGAGCTTTTTATATATATAAAAAATGGTAAAAATTAGTGACAACAACTGCCCCTTCTTTGCTTATTCTAGTGAAACAGGGATATAGAGAAGAACAAGAGGCACTAATTTTTACTAATCACCGGTTTACTGCCCAGCTCTGTTCTCCTGATGCTTGAACAAGTAGGCGGGTTCTATTCTCCAAATGCTTGAATAGATAGGCGGGTTATATTCTCCAAATCCCTGAATAGATAGGTTGGTTCCATTCTCCTTGCGCCTGAACGAATAGGCGGGTTCTATTCTCCAAATGCTTGAATAGATAGGCTAGTTCTATTCTCCATGTGCCCGAATAGATGAGCTGGTTTCATTCTTCTTGCGCTTGAACGGATAGGCGAGTTCTATTCTCCAAATGCCTGAATAGGTAGGTTGGTTCTATTCTCCATGTGCCTGAATTGATGAGCTGGTTCCATTCTCCTTGCGCCTGAACGAATAGGCGGGTTCTATTCTCCAAATGCCTGAGTAGATGGGCCAGTTCTTCCTGCAAGAAGTTGATATATGATGCAAATATGACAGGCATGCCCCTATGGATGTCTATACATGAATGCATGTATGAGTTTTTATATTCTTTTAAAACTTATTTTAGCCCAGACAGCAACCATCTCCATTGTCTCTGCTATACTATTCTAATTCTTTAAATGGTCGTCTTCTTCTTCACTATTCTCATTCTTTCAATGGTAGTCTTATTCTTCACCATTCTCGTTCTTTGTATCTCTTTACTTCATGGAAAACATACTCTTTCACATATTCAAATATTGTAGTTGATACATTAGTATCGGGTAAAAGGCTTTTCATGTGATCCTGTAAAAAGATCCTTATGAATTCCTGTAACTTGTTAGGGAATCAACTCTTCGAACATCTTCGAATGATATCGGTGCTTTAATCTTTCCTCTAAATTAGGGTATTCGTTGACCCTGATCATAACATGCCCCATATTCGAGGCTTAACAAGGAACCGTGTCATAGTCCATATACTCTTAAATCATTTCCAGAGTAATACATGAAAATCTCTTGCATATTTTAATGATGTCTAAACCAAAATAATCCTTAACCCAATAAAAGACGTTCATGTAAAAGGGGGCATTCAAAGAATAAATGTTTAAAAGAAGAATTTCATTAATGTTATGGCAAACATGAAAGAGAAGTACAAAAGAAGGGTCAAAAGACAAGTATCCAGATATCAAAGGCCTGAACTTTTCTCGAAACAACCTCGAGTGATGCTTTTGTCAAGAAAATTTCGTCCACTACAATGATGAATGAAGATATGAAATTTCTTCCAAATAGCCAGGCCTCTGAAGGGATTATTCGTTGTCCGCCATAATTTGAGCCGCCCTTTGCGGGTTTTCAACTCGAATCCCCCTTTGGTTTCAAGATGCCCTTTGCGGGTTTTCATCTTGAACCCTCCTATTTTTTCTTTTTTTTCTTTTCTCTCTTTTTTCTTTTTTTTTCTTTATTTTTCCTTTCTTCTATTTTTTTTGCACCCTTTATGGGGTTTTGCTTTTGATTTTTTTCTTCATTTCATGCGTAATATTTCTTGACTGAATCAGAATTTACCGGATTCTTGAGCTCGTCTCCACCTATTTCAGCCAGAATTAGCGCCCCTCCGTCGAAAGCTTTTAATACCACATATGGCCCTCTCAATTAGGTGCCCATTTTCCTCACGAATCCTTTTGGACTAACGACATATTCTTTAGCATGATATCCCTTTCCCTAAACTTCTGCGGGTGACCTTCTTGTCATATGCTCGTATCATTCTCTTTTGATACATATGGTCGTGGCAGATTGCTTTCAGCCTCTTTTCATCGATGAGGTTTAACTGGTCGTATCTTGCTTGATCCCATTCTGCCTCTTCTAGTTTTGCCTCCATCAAAATACGGAGTGAAGGGATTTCAACTTCAATTGGCAGCACAGCCTCTATTCCATATACCAATGAAAATGGTGTTGCCTCAGTGGAAGTTCGTACAACTGTTCTATAAGCATAAAATGCGAATGGCAGCTTCTCATGCCAATCAGTGTAAGTGTCAGCCATCTTCGCCACTATTTTCTTAATGGTATTAGTTGCAGCTTCAACGGCCCCATTCATCTTTGGGCGATAGGTTACTGAATTGTGATGTTTGATCTAGAACTGTTCACAAACCCCATCTATCATCTTGTTATTTAAATTGGATGCATTGTCGGTGATGATTCTCTCTGGTAAGCCATAGCGACAAATGATCTCTTTTTTTCAAAAATTTGCAAACAACCGACCAGAAGACATTCGCGTATGAGGCTGCTTCTACCCATTTTGTGAAGTAGTCAATAACTACTCAGATGAACCTGTGGTCGTTCGAGGCTTTAGGGTAAATCTGGCCAATTACATCCATGCCCCACATTGAGAAGGGCCACGGGGCAGTCATGACATGAAGCGGTAGAGGAGGTGCATGAATCTTGTCAGCATAAACCTGACACTTATGACATCTATGGGCATAATTGATGCAATCTGTTTCCACAGTGGACCAATAATATCCAAAGCGCATAATTCTTCTGGCCATAGAAAAGCCACTAGGGTGAGTCTCACAAACCCCTTCATGCAGTTCTTCCAACATCGTTTGAGCTTCTTTAGCGCTTACGCACCTTAGTAGCACTTGATCTCGACTCTTTTTATATAGAACCTCGCCATCAAGGACGTAGCCCACAGCCAATTTCCTGATCATTTTTTATCATTGTTAGTTGCCTGAAATGGATATTCTTGGGTTTTCATATACTGTAAAATGTCATGGTACAATGGGAGACCATTCGCTTCTTCTTCCACATAGTAGCAATAGACCGGGGATTCTAACATTTGTACTTTGACTGGTATTATTTTAGTACCTTTACTGGCCTTGAACATGGCAGCCAGAGTAGTGAGGGCATCAGACATCTGATTATCCTCTCTCGGGAGATGCTTGAAGGTGATTTGTTCAAACTCCTTGACTAGTTCAAGAACTAGCTTGTGATACTTGATTAATTTTGCATTCTTGGTTTCCCACTCTCCGCGGATTTGGTAAATGACCAGTCCAGAATCTCTGAAAACTCTTAGAACTTTGATCTCTCTTTCAATGGCCACTTGCAAACCCAATATATAAGCTTCGTATTCTGCCATGTTATTGGTACATAAGAATTTTAACCGACAAGAAAAAGGGTAGTAATTCCCCTCTGGCGAAATTAAGACTGCCCCGATGCCATGTCCCAATGCATTTGCAGCTCTATCAAAGTTCATCACCCAGGATTCCTCTAGGCTATCATCCTCATCAATTGAAATGCACATTAAACCCTCATCCAGAAAATTGAAGTTCAAGGCCTCATAACCTTTGGAAGCATGACTTGCTAAAAAGTCTGTTATTGCACTCCCTTTTATTGCTTTCTGGCTCACATATTGGATGTCAAATTTTGAAAGTAACATTTGCCAACGGGCCATTTTTCCTGATAAGGCTGGTGCATCTATCATGTACTTTAGAGGATCTAATTTTGATATCAACCATATAGTATGGTATAACATGTACTGCTAAGCCTTTTGGCTGTCCATACCGAAGCGCAACACAGTTTTTCAATTAGGGAATATCTGGTTTCACAATTTGTGAACTTCTTACTTAGATAATAGATTACTCTTTCTTTTCTCCCGGTTTCATCATGCTGACCCAATACACATCCCATTGAGTTTTCATGAACGGTTAGGTACAAGATCAAGGGCTTTCCCGGAACAGGTGGTACCAAAATAGGAGGATTCATCAACTACTTCTTGATCTCCTCTAAGGCCACTTGACATTCTTCATTCCATGTTCCCGGATTATTTTTCCAAAGCAATCTAAATACAGGGCTGTATTTTTCCGTTAATTGGGAGATAAAACGGGCAATGTAATTTAACCTTCCGAGGAATCCTCAAACCTCTTTTTGTGTTCGCTGTGGAGGAAGTTCTTAGATGGCCTTAACTTTGTCTGGATCAAATTCAATTCCCTTCTCACTCACAACAAATCCCAGCAACTTTCTCGATCGCACCCAAAAGTGCATTTGGACGAATTGAGTCTTAACTGGAATTTTTTCAACCTTTTAAAAAGTTTTTCGAAGTTTTCGATATGTTCCTCTTCTAAACAGGATTTATCTATCATATCATCGACATATACCTCTATCTCTTTGTGCATCATGTCATGGAACAAGGTTACCATGGCACGTTTGTAGGTTGCCCCGCATTTTTTAGATCAAAAGACATGACTTTGTAACAAAAGGTTTCCCACCATGTTACGAATGTGGTTTTATTCATATCTTCTGGACACGTTTTGATTTGGTTGTACCCTGAGAATCCATCCATAAAAGAGAAAAGAGAATGCCCTGTTGTGTTATCCACTAGCGTGTCAATGTACGACAATGGGAAATTGTCTTTAGGGCTTGCCCTATTAAGGTCTTAATAATCGACACACATTCGTACTTTCCCACCTTTTTCAGAACTGGGATAATGTTAGCCACCCATTTAGAATACTTAACCACCTTAAGGAAACCTGTGTCATACTGCTTTTTCACTTCATCCCTGATTTTTAGGAGCATTTCAAGCTTCATCCTCCTTAGCTTCTGTTGCATAGGCTTGCATTCGGGTATGATGGGAAGTCGGTGCATAACAATGTTAGTGTCTAAACTTGGCATGTCTTGATACGACCAGGCAAAAATGTCCTTATATTCTTGTAGGAGTTTGATCAACTTGTATCGAGTCTTAGTGGTAATAGAAGTGTCAATATTGACCTCACGCCTTTCTTCTTCAGACTCGAGATTTAGAACTTCTAATTCTTCCTTGTGAGGCAGAATTTGTTTCTCTTTGCTTTCTAGCAACCTGAGCACCTCGTTAGGCAGTTCATACTCTTCTTCATCTTTGCAATCTTTGACCTCTTCTAAACACATGGGAAACTCGAAGTCAATTTCTAAATCAAATTCAGAGTCATTTGTACCATTGATATCCGGAGACCTTGAAGAAATGGAATATGTATACAACAAAAATGGAAAGCCAAACAAATGAGTGTAATGATAATCTTTTGTTTTGTTTTTTAGTTTGCTTTGTGTTTATTTACGGTGTTTTAGTTATAAAAAAAAGAAGTCCACCGCACAAGATTTAAAGGAAAAACATTCTTTATTGATATAAGAGACATAATGGTTTTTAACATAGACCCTTTAACAAGAGATCCATAATGCCTTCGGGTCTAAGGCAAAAAAGTTAGTTTCGAGCATTACTCTGTAGATGACCTAAAAGCTATAGGAATTTCTTCCACAATCCAGTTGTTCAGCTCTAAGCTAGGGCTTATCATGGAGAGGTACTTGTTTCCCTCATCCTCCTCTAATATAGCGTTAATGTTAAGCTCTTCAAAAGTCTTTTCGAGTTTTTTATTTCCTTTCTCCTCCTCGTTATTTGTAGTATCAGGATTCATGATGCCTTCTGACCTGAAACTGTGGTTGAGTCGTGGGAATGTCTTTGGCTCCCACTTAGTTTCTTCTCATTCAGTCTTGCTTTCCTTCTTTCCTGTCTTTCTCTTATTGCTGCTCTTCTTTGCATTGGGTTGGGCTTGTAGCCTATACTAAACCGATCTATTTTTTCAGGGATCATCACGGGGTATAGCCTCCCTTGAAGCTGTTTGCAGAGGCCTTTGCTAGCCTTTCCCCCTTTTCTCAGAGTCTGCTTGACTTGCATCTTTTCGTTATTTGATAATTCTGGTTCAGGGACCTTGATTCCTTTAGCGACAAAGGTAGCATTAACGAGCTCAAGTGTCCTAAAATGACACTCGAGTGCACCTTCATCAATTTCTATATAAGGGGCGCCAGTTGATACTGAGGCGATGATATCTTCTTTAGCTCCAACTATCACTAGCTGGTAATCAACTATAAATTTCAACTTCTGATGCAAATTAGAGGGAACAACCCCTACAGTGTAGATCCAAGGGCACCCCAACAGGCAGCTATAGGTAGGCTTGATGTCCATTACCATGAAATCTATTTCAAAAGTAGATGGGCCAATTTGTAGGGGTATTTTTATTTTCCCCTAAACATCCCTCTGGGTTCCATCGAATACTCTCATAGTATTTTGGTATGCAGTCATGTAAGAGCAATCAACCGACAGCTTTTTTAAAGTATCCAAATGTAGTACATTTAACACTGGTCCATTATCAATAAGAACCCCTAGCAACATCTGCCCCTTGCATCGAGCAGAGATATGAAGGGATTTGTATGATCCCCTCCCAGTTGCTTCTTCGTCATTGAATGTGATGAAATTATTCACTGCAATATTACTGACCAACTTGTCCATCTTATCAGTCATTATCTCTTTTGAAATAAAAGTCTGGTTCAGAATCTTTAAAAATGTGACACGGTGGCCCTCCGAACTCAGCAACAGAGATAGCATCAAAATTCTTGCCGGGAATTTATGCAGCTGCTCTACCACATTGTACTCGCTATGCTTGAGTATCTTTAAAAATTCTTGAGCCTCCGACTCTTTCACTGGCTCAAGGTGAGTTCTAGGTCTCTCCATAAAGAAATCCTTTTCTCCCTCAGGTTCTTCTCTTGCTTTCTTCCTTTAGGTAGCATCCTTGTCCTCGGCCTCTGGTGGTGAGTAACATCTTCCACTTCTTGTAAAATTGCCCACCTGATTGATCGGTTCTTTTCTTTCCCTTCTTCAACTGATGTATTTCTTGGAGCTGTTATCGAGCAAGCGTAATTCCAAGGCACTTGTTTACTGTCCTTAAATGGAAAAAGGGTAGGTGCCTTTATAACCAGCTTCGAAATTGTTCCCTTCTCAGGCTCAGTAATTCTAACCATGGTCTTAATTACTAAGGGCTTCATTCCCGCATAGTTCCTTATTGCAGGGCTTTCATCTAAGGCGCATACATCCAACGTACAACTCTTTTCTTTCTCTTCAAAGAATTCTAGTTCTTTGTTGTCCATCCTATCTTGGACCAAACTCCTAAATTCAAAACAGTTTTGAATTTCATGTCCTCCTACTTGATGATACTCGTAGAAAAACTTACCATCCTCCTTCAACTTCCACGCCTCATTTCTTAATAGTCCAACCTTCACCATTTGTGCCCATACCCATGCCATAGGTGCCTTAACTTCTTCAACATACTTCTTAACCATCTTGCCTTCCTCTTCGTCCACCGCATTCACTTCAGTCTTCTGGTGGTTAGGCAGTGGGTTATCTTTCGTGTCTGAAGTATCGAAAGATAACATGCCTGATTTTCGTAGATCATCTACTACCCTTTTGAAGGTAGTGTAGTTCTCAATAATATGCCCTATATTCCCAGCATGATATTCGCATTGAGCCTTCTCATCATACCATGGCGGGTATGGAGGAGAAAAGGAAGGAACGTGTCGTGGTAGCACCATCCGTGCTTCAACCAACTCAGAGAATAATTCGGCATATGTCATAGGGATATGAGGAAAATATGGCCTCTTATTCCCTTGGTGTTTTCGTTCATCTTTTGGCGAATTTGAAGCCACAGGGTTGGTATTCTGGGCAACAAGCTTATTAAGGACTACCCCTTTTGAGTAATTACGGTTGTAAACACCTGTCATACTGACTTCATTATCCTTTTTCTTATATGGTTTCTTGTTCTCTCCTCCATCGAGCTTCCCACTCTTAACAGCTTCCAAAATCAGTTCCCCATTCATTAACATGTCTGCAAAACTCTTCATCGCATGATTGATCATACGATCATAGAAAGCACCTTTAAGGGTGTCCACAAACATGGGAGTTATCTCACTCTCTAGTAGTGGCTGTTGAACTTGAGTGGCCACATCCTGCCATCTCTGAGCGTATTGGCGAAAGCTTTCATTATGTCTTTGTTCTATCCCTTGCAAAACAAGCCTGGTTGGGACCATATCAGCAACATGTTAGTACTGTTCACCGAACTCCCATGACAAATCCTTCTAATTTCAATATATTTTCCCGACTTAACTAATTTTACCAGCGAGTGGCGAACCCAGACAAACTGTCTTGGAAGCAATAATGAGGAGTTTCTCATTTTCCAAGTACATCGATATTCTGTGACAATACATGGTCAGATGAGCCTTAGGCATAGAACCCATAGAGGAATTGTCAAGTTGGACACCAGACTTAGGTCTCTAGCATCTATGCCTCCATGGGTGTTCCCTTCTTGGAAAGTCTTAATGATCTCTTCTAACTTGTCACATCGATCTTCAAGTTTTTTGTTCATGTTGACCTTATCAGCGATTTCATCAAGGTCCGGGACCTCATAATCATGCACTACCCCAGAGTTAACCACTGGCTTAGTTTGTGCATGAGCAGAAGACTTTACAAAGTTGAGCGGGGACTTGGCTTTGAACGGAGAGGCCCCTCTTGGTATTCCAGGGTGAATCCCCTAAAACTGTGGTAAAGTGCTAACATTTTCTGGATTATCTTGAGCATCAGGGTCTCTGAACCCTAACTGGCCACAATCTGACCAGCCGTCTTCTTGTGCGTGCCAATTCAATTTCATTCTTCAAGTCACTCTCAATCTTATCCAGCCTGTCCTGAGTACTCTTGGGGTTGATTTCGAGAGATGTCATTCTGTCTTCCGTACTCTTGTCCATCGCTCTGGTTTTGGAACGGGTACCATATTTGTGAGTTGTTATTTTGAGCTTTCTGTTTGGGTAAATTATTTTGATAAAAAACTTATGTTATGTATATGCATGCAATGATATTAATCTAACGCAAAACAAACAAAGAAATGCAAAAAAGAAAAATGTATGAATGCAAACAAGGGGCCATTGATTCCATAAAGTAATTGCTCAAAGAACAAACTATTTATTCAATGGAAAGATCTTTATTACAATAACTCCTCTTTTTTTCTATGAATATCTTTTTGCCGAACACCTAGTTCCTTCATTTCCTCTATCAGCCACATGAGTCTTGGTCCCACCTTTCTAACTGGCCTGACATACTGACAAAGAGCCGCAACCTCTGTAGCTAGCATCATCACATGTTTGGGCACATCCTGGACTTGGGTCATAATGGTTCTGTCAAACTCATCCCGTTCTTGGAACCTCCTAGCGTTATCCCTAAGCCGAGTGTACCAGTAATCATTTCCACCTTCATTGATGTCTTCTAGGAACAGGATCTTTGTTCTGTACTCATGGATAGTGTTCTCCATAATTTCCATTTGCTCCTTTAGAGTTTCATTTTCTGCTTGACTAGCCTGAAGCTCGAAATATGTGTGATGGTTCTGAAGTGTAGCAGAGTATGGCTAAGTTCTGCTACCTTGGCCTATAGTTTAGAAACAACAGACTGGCCGTGCCTCAACTTCTCATGGGTTGTATCACACTGGGATTGCAGCTCACACACACAAATTTTGTTGTCACGGATCTTCCTCTTCCTCTTCTTATTTTAAACTGTTTGCTTACCTTTCTTCCTCTCTTCAGCAAGAGCATGCTTGTATTTCTCGATTTCCCTTTTGCTCTGCTCCTTTTCTTTTCCAACAACTTGTTCTACTTCTCGCTTCCACTGCTCTAGGGTCTTCCTCAAATAGCATTTCGGGCCGTTGCCTGGAACTTGAGAAAGTCAACTCTCTGTACCTCAAACTTTTCCTCCAAGTTCTTGTACATCTTCACCATTCGATCTGTCTCGCCTTTGTACTTTTGCACGTCCAAGCTTGCCTCATATAGGTCTCTTGTGTGTTGTTCTTCTAAGGATTCCATCTTGTCCTTGAGTTTTCTGAGATCAGCCCTTAAAATATCGGCTTCAAATGGGACTACCTTTATCTGTTCTTTTATAGGCTTGGTTTGGCTAGTGAGCGGTGGAACCATGTCATTCACCTTCATGTGTCTACACACATCATAGTCAAGGGTAAATGTACGATCTCTACCATGCTCTATTTTCATACGGTAGAAGTGCTTCCATGAATCATTAATGGTTTGAATCTTTTCTCTGAACTCCCCTTTAAACTCGAATTCTATTGAGTCAAAGCCTGCTGTGAAAGGAACAAACTGGTGAATGCGGTATTGTCACAATACCAACAAAGAAACACAACCGATTCTACCCCATAATCCCAACATAAGATGATTATAATCCCCATATTTATACAAAACATGAGTGTGTCCCAACCATGGAGCCCTCCAAACAATATCTTGATTGTGACGGTACTGGAAAACATCGATCCACTTCTTTCTTTTCAATATTGGTCATTTTTCCTTCAGAAACTCCTGAAGTGGAGAGAAATTTGGAGAGAATATGTTGGGCAAAGTCAATGCGGGACATTTCCAAAAGTGACTAAGGGCTCAAACATGAAGCAATTGAGCACATCCTCTAAAACGCACACCCTCCAACTTCTGACACGCTGATAAGTGTTCAAAAGTACTATTTTTCTTACCCTTTTTTACTCATATTATTGTTCGACTTAGGCTCATATTAGTTACATAATTAGTCATTCATGCATTAATCCATGTTTCCTTCCATCGTTGAACTTGATTACATAACTTGGTTGTTTTTGTAGGAAAAGATGCTGCTTTGGTGTGTTTTGTGTTTATGTACAGGATCACTTGCCAAAGCAAGGCTAGAGCTAGTTGTCAGGGCAATGCATGAAGGAGATGTCGAGCTAGTTGCCAAGGCAATGCATGAATGAGACGCCGAGCCAGTTGCCAGGGCAATTGCCGACAAAGAATAAGGTGATATGGTAGCCGAAATTGATGACTAGACAAGCCCAAGATGACATGGAGCAAAGCTAAATCCCAAAGGAATTTGATTTCCATGAAGAGATTAAAGAAGAATTAAATTCCAAGAAGATGGGAGAAGTTCTAGAAGGAATATAATTATAATAAAGAATTCTATTCTTTAAAGATAATTTAATTCTAACTTAACTTCCTCCTCAAAGAAGGACTTTGACCTAGCCCTATAAATTAGAGGCCATGCTGTCAACTCCAGAGGGAGAGGGATGAGAGAATTTTTGACAAGCATCTAGGGCAAGGAGGATTTCGACAAGCTTTATCCTTCATCTTTTTTTTCTTGTTCAATTAGGTTCATGCTAGGGATTCTTTATCTTGTGTTTCTTTGGAACCTAGCCATGAACTAAATCTATTTGGCTAAGGTTATTGTGTCTTGTGGTTGTGAGAAACTATTAGATTTTGTTTAGGTAATAAGAGTTTGCACTTTTTCTATTAAAGGTTTATTCATTCTTAGTTCTTATTCTTGTTTGCGAGTGAATTGGGAGAGGATCTCGTAACTTCATCTATTTATCTAATATCGGGAGAGTTAGATTCAAGAAACGAATGAATATGATCTTTATTCAATCTATTGATGGTGAAGATTAATCCGGCTTAGGAATAAGTTAAGGATTTCAACGGCTAAGAGGAGCGCAAGATTGGTTGTTGTTCACCCTTGATTCACGCATGGATGTATTATCAAGGCATGCACAAGTAGCTAGAGTTTCGACTTAGGGATAAGAAGAAACCATTGATGAACGCTCTGCCGAACCTTGAAGGTTGCTGCCCAGACGCCCAAGTAATTGCCCAACTAATCGCCAGGCAACCATCGATTAGTTGCCAAGACAACCCCGTTGTGCAAGTTGCCACGACAACTGAGTTGCCCGTGCACTCTTTTACCAAGACGATCCAATCGACTATCACACCTCAACTCACGCTAACCTGGCCTATCTCTCTCATTTAATTACATCGCCTTTTACTTGTGTTTTCTTTTACTTTTTACAGTGCAAGAGACTAGATTCTTGAAGTGGCACCAATCCCTGTGGAGACGATATCTTTTATACTATAACTTGCAACGTGTATACTTGCACAATTGCGTAGCACTTATTACGCGCAACACACGTGTTCAAAGAAATAAAGGTTTCAGCAAGAACCACTGGCACTAGATTAGTTTCTCTCTTCAACAATTCAAAAAGATCTAACATAGCCACATCAATTCTGCCCAACATCCTCGGGAAGATAACCAAACTGTATATTGCAATTGCTAACAAGTCCACCTTTTTTCTCTACCATGATGAGTGAGAATTATGTTTCGAATACCCTACCATGGGAAAGAGAAACTGTCCCCTCTTTTCTATATCAAGCCCTTTACCCATCCTTTACCCATACCGGCAAAATCTTAGAGCCTCACATGAGCGTTCTTGTTCTTGGGTGGCTTAGCATAAACTCGGTCCCTCTTTACTTCACGCAAGTTGAAAAGTGCAAAATATTCTTCAAGTGCAGGCATCATATCTTCACCATTGAATGTGAAATAACAATATCCAGGATTCTAGAACTAAATTAGAGCTTTGAGGAATGGTTTATCTACCTCTATATGCAACAGATATGCTATGTCACCGTAGGTGCGAAGGAACAATTGTTTAGTTGTGTGATCAAAATGCTCCCAAGTTTCTCGTAGCTCTTGAACATTATTCTAGTTGACACTGATATGGGCATACTCTGAAGTTTCTATCACATAATCACCTTTCAAACTATCCTCATATGCCTCTTGGTTGACCCTGGACCAGTGATACACATGCATATTGTCCTATTCTTTCTGAAGGAGTCTCTCATCCATGGTAAAAAAGTTTCTTCTAACTGAGCAAATGTCTTAAGAATCAACCCCCTCTAGGAATGGAATGATGATGAAATGGACAGACATGCAAAACAAGCAAGCAAGAGAGGGAAAAAGGATTAGTGCATTCAACAGAACAAAAGCAGAACATAAAAAGACACCTTCTTTATGAATAGCAAATGGGAAGCGTATTCCAACACTTTTGGACATGTCTCCATGGACTATCCGCAAGAAATGATCTTGATCAAACTTTAAAACCTAGGCTTTCCGTAAGGCTATAAAGGGATGGACTTCTCGATTCTCACACATGCTTAGTTCTAAAAGGGTTCCCGAATTGTCCTCGCTGTCCCCTACTAAGGGTAGCAAGGCCCCTGATTCTCGCTCATTATAGGCTTCAAACGAATCAGGTTCAACTCAGGGGGACCCACTCCTATGCCCATACGGAGGATCAATATCTACACGGGGACATAGAGCGTGAGCCCCAAAGGTACATGCTAGGCCCATACGGAGAATCAGTATTCCCATGAGAGTAATAGTGTTTTCCCCCTACTTAAACGAATGAGACAAAGCTCATTCTTAAAGCTTGGAATTAGGTTTCAAATGCGTAAAATAGAATTAAATTTATAGACGGACAATTAAGTTAAGCTTTATGTGAGTTTGCAAATTTCGACATTAAAACAAGGTGTAATCGACTTGTGGCCTGACTCTTTTTTTGTAAAAACAAAAAATTGTCCCCAGCGGAATCACCAAGCTGTCGCAACCCTTTTTTGAGGGCCCGACGTTTGAAAATCAAAAACAACGGAATCGCCACCAACCTTTTTAAAAAATGTGTGATTGGATCACCTAAAAATCGAGTTATTTTAATAAAAACATTTTATTTTATTAAAACAACAGTTTTGGTCTGCCAAAACAAAAACGAGTTCGGGAGTCGATTACGCGTGGGGAAATGTTAGCACCCAAAAATTGGTACCTAGCCGATTAATAAATGTTTTGATGTCGGATTTTGTGAATTCACGTAAAATTTAAATTATTGTTTGTTTATGAATTTGATTCCATTTTAACGGCCTTACTATTCAAAAAATGAACTACAATCAATGCCAACACTTCTGGCGCTAACCTGTCATTCCCGTTTAGTAAGGCACCACATTATGTCAATTTTGCTTTTTAACACTCAAACAAAGAAACATTAGGTGTGTTGAAAGTTTTATTCATTCTAAATCAGCATTTATTAACCTAAAAGAGTCTAAGTATATTTTACCTACTTATGGGTTAAAGTTTTCTTAAGCGTGTTTTATCTCTTGTGAAAGGAATTTTATTACAAAGAAAATCTCTATCTAAGTTTTGAATGACCTATTCCTAAAGCCAACTTAATTCTAAAGCAAAAAGACAAGAAAATAATATTTATAAAGCTTAAAACATTTTTTTATGTTTTCCATGTTTTTTAAAAAAAAAAATTATATTTTTATTTTGTTTAAAAAACCATTATTACTTGTTATTTAAAAAGGTTGTTATTTCTTTTTATGTTTTAAAATCTTTATACCCTTTTCACATTTGAAAACTTTTTTGTTTTTTAAACTTGTATTGTTTTTTTTAGTTTTTAAATTATTTCAAAACATTTGTTATTATTTCTTTTAAAAAAACATTCTTTTTAAGAAAAAGATTTTTTAGGATTTTTTAGTATTAAAAAACGTTTGTTTATTTTAAAAGAACGATTCTTTATTATTTAAAAAAACTTATTTATTTTTTTGTTTCTAAAAATATTTCTCTTTTTTAAAATAAAAAGTGGGAGGTGGCCAAATTAAAACAAAGTTGAAATTGAGATTTTTCTTATTTATTTTTGGAATTTTTAAAGGAAAAAAAGAAATAGGTGATTTAAATAAATGGTCCAAAATGAGTTGGGTTTAAGGCCCACAAACATCTTTTTATTTTTTAGAAATCAAATGGATCAAACACCATATTTTTAAAAAAAGCACATGTTCTTGGTGTTCATCAAATGGGATGAACAAGGAGAGGGCCACCGTGCCAGCCGCCATCCACTGGCGTCGGCCGCCGCTCGCCGACGATGACCTCTTCCTATGTATAGTTTTAAAAAAAGTGAGGGAAAAACAACATTAAAACAAAGATTAGCTCGAACAAACTCGGATTAGCATAAACAAATACGAATAAATGAAGAACATCACATGAACAAAAATATATATAAAAAGAAAGGGGAGAAATTATACCGACAAAGTGGCAAAAATGCTTGCTTTTCCTTCTCCAAAATTCGAACAATGTTGTTCCAAACTCGAACTAATTCTAGCAACTTTCGGATGAATTTTTTTGAGTGAATTCTTGTATGGATTGATGGATGATCAACAAAGGGAAATGGGGCTCAATTTATAGGGTTTTGGTGCTTGGAAAACAAGAAAATTTGGGGACAAAAATCCCCAATTTCGTTCCAATTAATCCTCTAAATTAATCAGATGGTTTTGACTTATCCATGGGGATTGAAAATCAATCCAAATTTCAGCAGATTTGGCTCGAATTTGGGTGATTTTGTCCTCAAAATAAATTAGGCTTCGAACACATTTTTCCCCTTGTCTTGCAGGTTTTGGGTGACGGTGGTGGCGTCGGGTTCGGCCAGCCAAGGCGAGCCGATTGGCACCCACGACGACGGTCGTCGACGGCCACAGCGTGGCGGGGAAGGCTACGGTGTCAGCCTCGTTCGAACAGGGGGGATTTGGGGAACCAATCCCACGCGCGTGCCGCGCACGCGCCAGGCGCATGGCGGCGCGGGTTGGTCCCCTTCCTCCCCCCTTTTTATTTTTGTTGATCCAATCTGGTCCCTTGATCTCCAATGCCCTAAATCCGACAGCCCTTATCAAACCTGCATAAAAAGGGATAAAATGAGTTAGTTTGGGCACTTTTATTTAATTCAAAATGGGTTATTATTATTATTATATTTTTCAGGAATGGGCTCTACAAATAAATTAAAAATGGACTTTTTATGGTGGATTTTAAAAAGAGTGGGTTTATTTTTATTTAAATGTGAGTTTCATTTTAATGGGTAAAAAAGTGAATTATATTTTTATTTTTGAGCTTTTTATATATAAAAAGTGTAAAAAAAATAGTGGCAACAGTATCGAAACAGATGCTTATAGTGGCCTTTTAATTTAAGCCCGTATCGAAGGCATAAAACTTGAATTTAACTTCTAAAACACTTAGAAAATTTTATAGGGTTTAAGTTTTTGACTTTGAATAATTTTGTACTTGAAAAATCCTTGTCAATTGTGAGTCTTTGAGATACTTCAAAATTTATTTTCTTTTTCAAATAAGTCCTTAATCAATTTGTTATATCAAAATCAAACTTTGGTTTTACAGTTATCTTGTCCCTCCCAATTCCAACCATATCCAATCCATCGTTTAAAAATTGAAATGAATCAATTTAAATACTTGCAACTTGTAAGGGAAAAACAAAATATTAGTTCTGAATTAGTTATAAAGCACATGAGAAAACAAAATGACCATCTATTTCATAAATTTTGAGTCTTATTAGACTATTTTTATTCAATCTACCATGTACACAAATCAATAAATATTTAATTTTTATACCCTTTGTAAAGCAAAGAAAGATCATTGAAGATACTTTGTTCCCTCAACCAAGTTCACTCGTCATTAACATTTTCCAAAACCATTTGTTCTTTTGTACAAAAATTCCCTAAAAAAGTCGTGTTGTACCCATGCTTATGCTAGCAGGCGTAGACCAAGCAAAAATAATGGATTTACGTTCATTAACCTCATCCCGTAAGGTTAAATTTACTCCTTACTTGACCTATAAACAAGAATCGCAGGTTGAATTCATGTTTTTTGGACATAGAATCTAGCCACAAGGGAATCAGAAACGTTAGCTATCTAGATAGGCATCATTTCACAATTTTTCACTTCTTTTTTGTTAAATATTTCAGAGGGTATGGTTGGGATTGGGAGGGACAAGATAACATTAGTTATAATTGAGTGATCAAAATAAAATACTAAATTATCTCTAATTAAAAATATGGTCAAATTGAAATAATGAGGGTTAAATTTATTACTTCGTTCGAATTAGGACTAAATTATTTGAATGTGTAAGCGTGGAGGACTAAATGTGTTATTATACAAAATATTTTAACAGCCACATCACCCTTTAACGATTGTTAACGGGCTTGTAACCAAATTGAAACAAAACTAACAGTTTAATGGTAACATTGAAACAATTAAAAGTTTGGTTACCAAATTAAATAATTGATCAAATTTAGTGATCATTTGTGAATATTACCCTTAAATTAAAGTGAATGTAGAAATTATTATAGTAATAAAAGTTTAATTATTTTTTTAATTAAAAAATAAAAAATAATATAAAAATTATTTTTTAAGATTTTATTTTAAAAGGGGATAATAACACTTTTAGTCCCTAATATTTTTAAAACTAGTTAAAAAAGTTAATGGTATATTGCGATACATATAAATAGTATATTGCGGTACATATCATTTACCGTTGAATTATCCCTAAAATCCCATGCTTCTAAATACCTTCAATTTCTTTTTATTTTATTCAAAAGAGTGGTTGCATATTGAAAACACAATCAAAGTATAAATAACAAAAAAATCATTTGAAAATATTACATAAATCAATTAGATTAAACTTTAATTTTAACTTCCGCTAAATATGAAGTTAAAAGGAATCCCCAAAGGGATAAAAAATAATTAGAATTATAACTTGCTTGTTTTAAGAAAAAGGAGGAATAAAATCTACTTTGAGGTAAATTTATGCTAAATTAATTCGTTCGTTTTATTATGGTCTAATGTCAAAATAAGTGCCCAAATTATTTTATTTTTTTAAGTGTTTGAACTTTTTTTTTCATTTTTAAGTGTCCAAATTATCTCGTTTGTCTTTTAGGTGTCTAAATTTTTTTTGTTCTTTTTATGTGCCCAAATTATCATTTTTTATTCCTTTTAAGGTTAAATTAAGACACATACTTTAACAAAAAAAATTATAGCTTAAGCATCTACTTTAACCAAAAAAATGTAGCTTAAACACCTAAAAGGGACAAAAAAATTAAACACCTAAAAATAAAAAACGTGATAGTTTGAGCACTTATTTTGATATTAAACCTTTGGAAATTGATGATATCATTTTATAATAGAATTGGTGATATTCGGATGAAAACATCTCGACTTTCACACCCT
Source organism: Hibiscus mutabilis (assembly GCA_019671005.1). Taxonomy (NCBI): domain Eukaryota; kingdom Viridiplantae; phylum Streptophyta; class Magnoliopsida; order Malvales; family Malvaceae; genus Hibiscus; species Hibiscus mutabilis. The sequence goes on from CM033725.1 coordinate 45,755,396, forward strand.
TGAACGATAATGGTTTTGTTATGATATATTTATATATTTTATTAGTATCTTAAAAAAAGAGTTTTAATACAACTTTTTCCTCTTTGAATTTATTTAGCTGACGGCGGCAGCGATATTGATGTTGGTTGTTGACTGTTGTTTTCTTTAGTTTCTAATAAGAATAAGTCTGCCTTTGTCGCTAGGGATGGCAATCGGGTGGGAAATAACTGAAAACCGTGGGGATCCGAACCAATGGGTATGGAGAATAACCGAAATCTTCACCCAACTGTACGGGGACGAGGGAAGTTTTATAACCGAAGCTCAAATGGGGATGTGGATTGCTATATCCGAACCGTGGGGATGACCGAACCGTACTCTTATAAATCACCGTGGGGATCCCCGAAAAATATCCGTAGGGATTCTGATATTTTACAAAGTTTGATGACCATGAGGGTAATTTACCTATTTTCATCAAAAATCTAATCTTACATGAGTATGACTGACTAAAGTAAGTTTGAAAACTCTTCGTAAATTCTATAAAAATAATTACAACTAGTTTTCTTCAAAATATACGGTGGTCGGTTTCAATATGTATTCTAAATGATATGAATATTTGAATGTTGAAAGGCCATAAAAATATGGTCGCAGATTTCTTAAAAAATGTTTTATCAATGACTTTGAAAAATCACCAAAAAATTCTACAAGATAAATTAGGAAGTGACCCTTATATTTCTCCAAGATTTCGAGTTATATATTAGGAACTATTAATTTTTTAGTGAGCAAAGGTCAGAAGAAAAGACAGCGGATTGTTTTTAAAAACAACAATAACAGTGACTTCAGAAATTCACCATAAATATTACGAGTAAAATTAGAAGATGTAATTTATATGGTTGAAAAGATTATCGAATATAGTTCCTTTTAGAACAAACATATCACTATTTGGAACTATAGATTATTAATTACATATTTTATTTTAAAAGTAGTTCACGCTGCCATGTTTCAACAGTTAATATTTAAGTCATGTTTCATAGTTTTGAAATGATTTGTTTGTTGTTTGGTAAAACTAAATTTATCTTTTATATTTGCAATTTTGGAGATTTAATGATGGGTATTTGTTTTAATGTATTAAGTTATGTTTATTTTTTGGGTATGATACGAGGATTAATCGAAAATCGCGAGGATCCGTAAGGGATGGGTATGGGGACGAAAAAATCCCCGAAATGTATAATGGGGGTTCCCCAAAATAGTACCCGCAAGTGTTGGGAACAGAGTGAGAAATGCAAAACCGTCCTCGATCTGCCTCATTACCACCCCTATTTGTCGCATGTCTTCCTTTGCCTTTATGATACGTTTATCTCTTCCTTTTTGTACATTTTGTGTCTTCTTTCTTGGTCGTTTGACCATTCTCTTATATAATATTTTCTCAATGATGAATTTGACGCTGCCACGACTGATCAAGATGGCGTTTATTTGTAATCCTACTGATCTTCCCTTATTTAGACCCTCATATTGAATTTGGATACGCGATTTGCATTCATGTTTAGTTTCTCACGATGCTTAGCTTTGATTTGAGGTTCTTGGTGGTCTTTCAATAGCTTAATTCATTTTTGTGGTTTTTTTGCTGATGCAGTTATATTTGTTTGTATATATTTTTTGTTTGAGTCTTTTTATTGGGTTTTTAACATTTTCCATGTATGATCTTTGTATGATCTAAAGTGTCTAGCTTCTTGTGTCAGTGTTATAGGAAGTCAACTAATCAAATAAAGTGTTTTAATGAATATATATTAAAAAGGGTAAGGGAATTGGTAAGGGTTTAAGGTTTGGGGATTTAGTTTGTAAGAAAAAATTTCAAAGTTTATGATTAGAATTTGGTGTTCCTCCGCTCAATTGTGTGGCGGCTCCTTTTCTTTTCTCTGTGTTTCGTGCTTTTGAGGCGCCCTGGATTGTTTGTTTCGATTGTTTGTTCTTGGTTTCTATAATCATATTTGTATGAATATTTTTATCAATGAAGTTCTCGTATTTGATCAAAAAAAACTTGATCACTTGTAATTATATTTGATTTTATTTTAATACATTATTAATTGAGCATGCCATTTAAAAAAATATTTTTATTGCATCAGGAAAAACGAGATATTTTCTCAAGTAGGGTTAATTCGATCTTCCCCTAATAGTTGGGGAACAGTCGAAACTCCTATGCGAGACTATATTCTCGGATTTTAGGAATTAATGTCTTAATCTCCTTGCATCTAATTGAGCCGTGATCAAATTCGGGTCACTTTTAGAACTTTGTAGATTTTCGCATTAATCATTGTATGCATTCATCCGGGTTACATAGGAAAATATTAGTGATCAAGTAAATGTCGTTCTTCGGGCGTTGTGGGGGTGCTACTCTTTCCCCACACGTAATTGTGCCCTTGAACCCTTGAGATTTCGTAATCTTTGGTTTGTTTTTAGGTTTTCGATCTCCCTAATATAATAAAAGGGATCAATGGCGACCCTGCTAGTGACATTTTAAAAGGGCACAACTTTTACTTGATCACGAGTTATTTTCCTTGGTAGTTCGTTGCATTTTTTTGTACATTTACTGGTGTATTTAAATTGTCATTACATCATAACATAAGACCTCTACCCAAGCTTTATCCAACTTAAGTGGAAGACCAGTAGCTATGCCTTCGTGAGTAACCCTCTACATGGGCTAGTGAAAAACTTTTGGGGTCCAAAATACTTATGCTTTCATGAGTAACCCTCTGTACGGGCATATTAGAAATACACCCCCTCGAACCGTGTTCAATCCGCAAGCCTGTGATGGGTCAGGATCGAACTTCTCACCCATCTTAGTAGGGGTGGAGTCGTTTTGAGTACCCTTTAGATGCATATCCACATGATTGAGAATCTAAAGAGCCTACCCTATTAGAGCCATGCAAAAACCCTAGAATTCTTTTTACTTTTCATGCAAGAGTATGAAGCTAGATATTATGCAGATAAGGTTTATTTTTTCTGAATAAAAGCATACAGGAGATACTATGACAGGGTAAGATTTTATGTTGGGTAGAAGACATGTCAGTTAGGGTTCATTTTCCATATTTGAATCATTCTTTTGTTTATTTTATTCGTAGTAACTTGTTTATTTGATTGTTGCATCACATTAGAATATAATATTCTTTCCGTGATAGTTTCATGGTATCATCATAAATGTTAAATATTCATTTACTTGCATTACATCAACCTAAGGTGTTGATTCATGATTGGTTCCAAATTTAGAAGGTGTCCACAATCAGGAGAAAATCTAGCAATCTAGATATAAATTTAAATGCAACATTCAAGAGTTGCGAATAAATCTCGGATGCTTGAGAACCAATTTTGAATCAACTTATTTTCCTCTAGACATCAATGGTGCATTCAGAAGCATATATTTTCATTCATCATTGCATTTGTTCTAAATGAAGGGCCACTTAATTTCAAGAAAGAGCATGACAATACCATTATTGTGAGTCAAACAGTGATCGTGATTCTACGATAAGAGACCTAGACACATTATTATGAGGTGTATGATCTTGAAGAAAGAATTGGAGAAGCTTGTTGATTGTAGGCTTTAATAGGCGAAATAATCAGGCAGTGGAAAACATGCTTAGTGGAGGGCAATCCATTGGTGATTGTTGATAGCAGATCTTCGAGAGTGGTTGAACCCGATTCTGGTTCATGCTTTCATATCAAGGGTGTTTGTTGGAACATCTCTATAGTTGTAAGCTTCTTTCGAAGTAATTCACAGAACTAACCCCATTTGCTTAAGCTCGAAGGTAGCGGGGAATCTTTTGTAAGGGCAAAAGCCTACTTGTTGTCATTCAAATAAAATATGTATTTTTTCTGTCACAAGTTCTCTTTATTATATATATATATATATATATGTCTATTGGATCCTCGTATATCAATTGCGTAAATGACGTTAATATTGATCCTAGGATTGGTTTCAAGCAGCTTGTGTCTAGCAGAAATCAAGAACTACAAAGATAATGGAGATATGACTTATTTTTCAATTTATTTTGTCCAATAATCAAGAAATTATATAATGTCATATGTGGGGGCAAAAAAAGAGCACTCCAATGTTTGGGTTTGCTGAAAGCCATTCCTTGATAAGAATGTGGAATAAACCTTTGGGGGCACTCTATTGTAGCGACATGAGTAACAATGATACTTTCAAATCATGACAATGTCGAGTAGCTCGAGGTTTTATTGTATGCTCCATCATTTATCTCAAGCCAAAGATTGTGATGAGTTAGATTCCCCTAAATAAAAAGAAAAGATAAAAACAAATCTTAGGGCACTCTACTATAGCCGTAAGGTTGAGTATCTAATAAGGTAGCTATGCTTCATCTACTATATGCTTTGGCTTCATTAGTGATTTTCAAATTATGACAAAGTCAAACACCTGATGAGATGAAATCCCGAGAAAAAATAAAAGAAAAGATTCAAGCAAAAACCCATGAAAAGTGGATCAAATGCCTAATGTGGCTCAAAACTTAGCTAATGATCAGAGTAATTCAAAAGGTACTTCACATCTTCGGACAACGAATCAACTTTCGAGGTCTTTTAGACACAAGATATGCTTGGGAAAATCTTTGATGATTCATTTTGATGGCACTCCTGCATTTGATATTCGAGGCATCTAATCTAGCTTGATATATTCATGATTTAACAAAAATCAATTTTCTTGAATAAGGATCTCGCTTTGGGATGAGAAAAAGTAGACTAAGATTTGTAGTGAAACAAATGATATCTCAGAATTACTTTATAAAGGAGTTGAAAACACAAGGACCTGAAGTAAATGTGCCACTTGATGACATGAGAAAAAGTTTGTCATCTTGATACAGACATCAAAAAATGGGCCTAGAAGAAGGCAACACACCAATACATTTGAGGAAACTCGCCTAGAGAGGTGATTTTAGAAAAATATGGTAAAACCCGAGAGAGGTTGGGGCATCAATCTCTTAATCAGTCTGCAAGACAAAACTTGAAGCATGAAGAAGAATAAGACTGAGCAACCGATATGACCAGTGAAAGTCGGGGACATCCCTTTGAAAGCCAGAATTATGGATGGCATATTCATAAAAACATCATACATTTAGGATTAGTGCATGCATTAATCATAAAGACAGGTGCGTTCATATTAAGTGTATTTACTTTGCCCATGCTTGATAAATAGGTTCAATAAAGATGAAAAGAACCTCCAAGAATGAAGCATATCAAATATGGTGAACCCTCAATATGGAGGAAACCAAATCAACAAAGAAGTTAAAGCCTCAAGATGGAGGATGGCAACAAAATGGCGAACCCTCAAGATGGAGAAACTCAACTCGACAAAGAAGTTGAAACCTCAAGATAGAGGATAACAAAGCCTCAAGATGGAGGATGAAAACAAGATGATAAATCCTTAAGATAGAGGAGGCCATATCAAAATTGGAGTTGAAACCTAAAGGTGGAGGATAACAACACCCAAAAAAGAAGATGTTGAAACCTCAAGATGAAGGATAAAAACAAGCTGGCAAACCCTTAAGATGGAGGAAACCAAACCCGTGAAGAAATTGAAACTTCAAGATCAAAGATAACATCTCACGAACAAAGGAGAGCTGAAACCTCAAGATAGAGAATAACGACGCCAAAAAAACAAATGTTGGAACCTCAAGAAGGAGGATAACAACAACAAACGAATTGGAGCATTTCATTTTCAAAGTTTCAAAGGCCTCAAGATAGAGGAGCTATTTATCTTTCAAAAGTTGTTAAACCCTGAATAAATGGCTAATATTTGAATTTTGCAGGCCGTGGAGCCTTAAATATTGAGGAGTTATATATGCTACTATAAAAACTTTAACTTCAAGAATATGGGAGCAAGTACACTTTTCATCAAGATGGTGCAATTTTGGGCATGGAAAAGACGGAACTGCAATATCTCAAACATGAAGAAGTTGTAACATGCGAATCAACAGTACAGTTTGGCCGGACAAAATTGGTGCTTTATTATTCTTTGTTATATTCTCGTTTCACAAGAATGAGCAAAGAGCAAAGATGGGCAGCTGTAATCACTTATTTTGTCCGGGCCTCAAGCCCAATTAAAAAATCTGAATTACATCATATATGGGATGATCCTAATTACAAGAGATCTTGTCCAACCAGCATGGAAAGTCAAGCTACGTGTAAAGAATTCTCACAGCGAACTTATGGCGAAATTTCAATAAGATCCGAACATTTCTAGGTCAGGATGTCTTCTTACGAACTGGTCGTCTTTCAGTTAATTTTCCAACACATCTTGAAACGCCTCAATCAAACGCCGAGAGCTCAAGATATTCTCATTTTACTAAAGACATCGCGTGCAAAAAATTGGATACAAGTTCAATACGAGAATTTGATTTTATTACGAATGTTCAATTATTTTATTGAATATTTATAATTAAATTCAAGCTTAGACATTTCCGTATTTGTTTTAATTCATTTAGGATTAAATTGAATGTTAGGAAAGTGGTTTGATATCCAAGTAACAGCATTATTCCTTTTCCAAATGTATTTAGCATAAACAAGGAATATGCTTTTAGGGTTTCTTGAAGCCTATAATAGGCTTCATTCTTTTGTAACTCACACATCACAGAAGAAAGCATTGTACACAGAAAAACGCAAGAAGCGTTCTTGAGAAGAATAAGAAGCATAAAATTTTCCTAGCCTTTTTCTTGGTTCGAGATTTCATTTCTTTATTCCTTGCTCTTCAATTTCCATTTCTTTAATTTTCACATATTCATTTTACATTTCTTTCAATTATGCTCATGTTTAATTTATATTTTTAATTTTCCCTTTTGTTTTGATTTATTTTAGTCTATCCTTTTATTGTCTTATATTTTAATTTTTATGTTATTCAATTTTTGCCACATTTATTTCGCATTTAACCCTTTGTTTATTCTTTTATGTCATGTTCTCTTAATTTGTGTTTTAATTTATTCCTTTTTTATGACTTTAGCGTAACATGTTATATAAAATTATTTCCTTTTTACATAGTAAATACAAATGTACATATGTAAATTAACTTTTTTATGTGTACTTCACCTTAGTTTCCTACTTAATTTGATGCATTTTTATGTATATATAGATTGGTTTATTTGAGATACATAATTATTTTTTTTGTAATGTTATATTTCCTTATGTATATATAGTAATATATATGTTATCTGTTTAAATGTATGTGATAATTTTATTTGGTAATATATGTATATATACTTAAACATGTAATTATATTTAGTTACTTATTTGTTCACATGATTTCATTGTATATAAATTGATCACTTATAATTATATTTGATTTTATTTTGATACATTATTAACTGAGCATGCCATTTAAAAAAAAAGATTTTTATTGCATCATAAAAACTCCTATGTGAGACTATATTTTTGAATTTTAGGGATTAATATCTTAATCCCCTTGCGTCTAATTGACAGGGGTTTCCTCAGCCGTGAGCAAATTCGGGTCATTTTTAGAACTTCGTGGATTTTTGCATTAATCTTTGCTCGCATTCATCTGGGTTACAAAGGAAAATATTAGTGATAAAGTAAGCATCGTTCTTCAGGCGTTGTGGGGGTGCTAATCCTTCCCCACACGTAACCTTGTCCCCGAACCTTTGAGATTTCGTAATCTCTTGTTTGTTTTTAGGTTTTCGATCCGCTTAATATAATAAAAGAGACTAGTGGCGACTCCGTTATCACAAGTTCACATCATACTATAATGAAAACTAAAATATGTGAACTCAATAGGACTCTAAACAAAAAACAAGAGTAAAAGTCGTATGTTTCATTAAAATTCTTTCTTTTTTTTATAAATAAGAGAGTGTTTTATGATGCGTCTCATTGAAAATTGTCTAAGCCTAGTCAGAAAAAAAGGAGTAATGGTAAATTATAGAAAACGAAAACCATGAACAAATCTAATAAAAACAACATAAATCAAACCAATAGACTACTAAAAGTCGAATATAAACGAAATTGCTTTATCTTGGTCGAACTAAATGCAAAAAAATTAATCTATAAATAATGATTGATTGATATCAAATTAATGAAGTGATCTTGAAAGACTCACAATAAAAAGTTTGGATTAAATATTTTCTTCCAATAAACCAACGAGAAATGAATCATCTATCTTCAACAAACCTCTGAAAAGCAAGAAAATGAAGGAGTGTGATATTATTTAGAACTTAAAAATGAAGAGAATAAGAAAACAACTCTGCTGACAACACGAAGACTCTATCACGACAAATCGAAAAAGAGGCAAAATTTGGGGAAAATTTTAAACCAAATAAATATTTGGTTTCTAGGGTACTTGTACTGATATTTTGCAAACTAGGCAAAAAAACTATAGTGTTTAGGAGGACCTCGCCATGTGCAATTGGCGAGGTGGGACCGTGCCAACTCCACATGGCATTGTGCATGGGAGATGGCTTTAATCGGCTAAATGAGCCAGGCGTTTCAGGCGGCAGGCATGCAAGTTGCAGTTTTAAACATCGGTCAAAGTTGTGCATGCATGCAACGGCACGTGAAAAATGGTCAGGTGGTAGGTGGGTGAGTTAAATATTTTTTTAATGTTATATTATATTATGTAGTCCTCGTGTATATATAGGATATAGAGAAGATAAGAGTGTGTAGGGATTGAGAAAAAATTGAGAGAGTTTGTGTTGAAAATTTGGGTGATAGTTTTTGAAGATATATTCGAAGACGGTGAAGATTGTTGAAGTATATTTTTCTGTAGATCTTCTCGATTTCTCAGAAGTAAGTAAGCAATTTATTTTTTTAATTAATTTGTTATTTTTAATTATAGAGGGTTTGTAGATTTTTTGTGATTGAAGATATATTCGAATGATAATTATTTTTTTATTGTTGAAGTCACAGTACATTTACACGGTTTCTCATCGAATCTGGTAAGTTTTTTATTTTTGGAATTGTAATTCGTTTGTCATTTATTATTTTTAAAATTTTAATAAGAAAACCAAATTTTAATCTTTGCTTGTGATTTTTTTTGAATATTTACAGAGAATGAGTTCATCAACATATTGTGACACTAAACTCATAGTTGGTCATTGGGGCGAATCGCATGATGATTTTAGTGAGGATGAAGAAAATATTGTGCTTATTACGAAAGATGATGGCGTGTACTTACTCGATGCTGATGATGTTGAGGTTGTTATGACAGATGTGTCTCAAGGTAATGGTCTAAATATTAAAGATGATGTTTAGGCCAAGGCTATTGCTAGGCTTGGGTTGGGAAATGAACAGCCAGCTTGGGGTTATGTTGAACCAGAGGCCCAACAACCGAAACCCATTTATCCAGCCTATGAACCTTCAGCCCGCATGTATGAGGTTGACTATACTACAATGCGAGATCTAGAACATCAAGCCCATGTATTTGGTTCTTCACCATCTTCGAACTTTAGAGAATTGGTACTGAAGGCTCAATTTGAAACAAAAGAAGTTGGCAGTTCAGGAGCACTGCATCAAACGCCATACATCATTTTCTGTTGTTGAGTCCAATACACAAACCTATTGTGTAAGGTGTATTAATTGGAAGAGCAATTGTCCTGGGTGGGTAAGAATTTCATACAAGAAGATGAGTCAAATGTGGGATGTGTCATGGTTCATTGAGCAGCACACCTGTTCAAATATGGCTTTATTACATGACCATATTAATTTAGACTCTGATCTAATATGTGCTTACACCAGGTTAATGGTTGAATAGGAATCGAGATTTTCGATTGCAGTGTTAGTAGCATCTATTCGGACTCATCTTAGATATATTTCATCTTACTACAAGGCATGGATGGCAAAGCAGAAGGCAATGGCACAGGTATATAGTGATTGGGATAAATCGTATAATGAGCTACCATCTCTTTTACGAGCAATGCAAATATTCATCCCAAAAACCATGGTAGAATACGAAACAAAATCGGCTTTCAACTTACAAGGCAAATTAATTACTGGCAAATTAAGTTATTTTGGGCGTTCAATGTGTGCATTGAAGGGTTCCCATTCTGCAAACTCATGATTCAAGTGGATGGTACCTGGTTGTATGGGAAGTACAGTCATATATTACTTGTAGCTGTTGCACAAGATGGAGACAGTAATATATTCCCAATTGCCTTTGCCGTAGTTGAAAAGGAAGACGCGGATGGATGAGAATTTTTTTTGAAGTATCTACGCAACAATGTAGTAAAAGAAAATGGGATTTGCATGATTTCTGATAGAGGGATTGTGTTCTTATCAATAATTGACATACATGAGAGTTTATGGAAGCCTCCACATGCATATACAGCCTATTGTGTACGGCATATTGCGGCAAATGTGAAGACGCGTTTCGAAAACAATCAGATCTGAAAAGAGATTTTAGGTGCGGGTAAGTTGTTATTCATTGTTTATAAAAATTAGTACATTTTTTGAGTTGATCATGTTGATTTATTTAACTTATTTTTTTAAATAGGGTATGAACTAGTTCAACCAAAATTCAACGAGAGGATAAATAGGTTGAAGCGGCACGGTCGAAATGTATTTAATTTTGCAAATGACATACCTAGGGAAAGATGGTCACAAGCCTATGATGAAGGTCGGCGTTATGGCCATATGACAACTAACCTTGCAGAGGCTATAAACTCGATGCTTAAAGGAACACGCCATCTCCCAATTGCAAGTATTGTATGGGAGATTTACTTTAGATTGGGTAAAGTGTGGTCCGACAAAGGGCAGGAAGTTAACACCCGGATAAACAATGGACAAAATTGGTCTCAAACCCTGCAGGATAGAATGATCGAACTTCAAGCCCATGCCACCTCTATAAGAGTCAGAACATTCGACCCATAAGGTTTTGAATTTTCTGTCGACGCTAAGGTCCAAGGTGAGCAAAGAATATTCACCGTAAGCCTTCTTCAGAGATAGTGTGATTGTGGTGCATTTCAAGCATTTAGATACCCTTGCTCTCACGCACATGCCACATGTTTGCATTTTCGTCTCGACCCTTACAGGTTTGCGGATGGGTGTTATAAATTGGAGACTATGGCAAATATATATAGAATTTGGTTCAACACGATCCCAAACCAAGATTATTGGTCGGTAAAGCCAATATACGAAGAATGGTTACCAAATCCAAAGCTTCGTAGAAAGCTGAAGGGTCGATCGCCGTCCACTCGCATTCATACGAATATGGATGATCTGGATGAGAGAAAGGGGGAGTTCAAGTTAAACATTATACTATTTTTAGGGGACCGAGTCACACAAAAAACAAGTGTCCAAACAAATCCAATCTTTCCAACTATCGTGCCGGACCATCAACCTAATTTTTGTGTTAATGTAAATTTTATGTTAATGTAAATATATTTTTTTCGTTAATGTATATTTTGAGTTGGATTTTGAATTTTAATACCGAAATTAAAGAACGAACTTAAATATTGAACCAAAATATTAAAAAAATAAGTGTCCAAAAAAATATACAGTTAATATTTCAATCAAAATTAACCATTTATTTTTTCTACAGTTAATATTCGAACTAAAATTAACTATTTATTTTTTTATAATTAATATTTGAACTAAAATTAACTATTTATTTTTCTACGGTTAATAATCGAACTAAAATTAATACCCACCCACCCCTAGCCCCTAGCGTGCCACCAACCCTCCCCTCACTCAATTTAATGCGTCTGATTGAATTGAATGGAGGATTGAATTCAATTTCAATTCGCCTTTCTTTCTTTAATCGTTTTTTTAATGTCATTATATTTTTATTCAAATTCAATCCTTTCTTTCTTTATTTATTTATTCATTTTTTAATTTCAATTATTTTTTTTCAAATTCAATTCTTCTTTATTCTTTTTTAATTTCATTCTATTTTTTTCAAATTCAACTCTTTCTTTTATTTTCTTTTTAATTATTATTAAAGATACATGATTCCAAGTTTAAAAAAATAATCTTAAGATGGTTTCAAAATAATCAAATTAAAGTAGATAAAGTATGTAAATAAAATATAATTAATTAAATGTAAATATTAAATAATCCAAAAATTAAAACAAACAATTTTTGCGAATTAAAAATATATTACAAATAAATAAAATTTACTTATTTCCTATTTCTACCTCCTCCTCGATAATCCATGTCGATGGAAGAATGATGTTTGATCGTACCGCCTAGGTGCTCGAACCATTTTTCGTGGTTGATCGGGAGTCTGCTCACCATTGACAAATTGATCAACCATCATTTGCATAGAAGGTGGTGTATCATACATATCTTTCGGATGAAATAATGAGTTGTTAATGGTCGTAGTCGACAACAGAGATGTCATACTACCAACACCCATACCTTCCCCATATACGGATATTTGAGGATACTGAAATTGTGGTATGTATGCTCCATCATCATTGTAAGCCGACTGAGAAGATGAGCTGCCACCAATTGGAAAATTGATTGGTGATTGTTCTAAAACATTACCAAATCTAAATGTTTGATGAAATGATGAGCTGTCTACAAATGGTGGTTGTTTCGAAACATTACCAAATGGTGGATACCCATGTTGTATTGGTTCTTCCCAAGGATTATTGCTTACATGCATCGTGTGGGATTGGGATTGCACCGGAGACCACGAAGAATGCCAACCCATATAATAATCCAAGTTTGATTCGTTTGATGGTTCTTGAGAGCTCTGACCAAACTCGGATGACAAGTGTATGTGGCTAGAGCATTACAGATCTTCAAGCCATTTATTTGCAGCTTCGACAGATACTATGAACGGTTTTCCATTTTCCGAAAACCACGAATAGTATTCTGTATTAAATTCAAAATCACTGGTTTCAATTGAACTCAAATTATCATCCCACCGCATCCATCTTCCCCCCCCCACAGTGAAAAAAATCGGCTTGCTTCACAGTCAAATTCTCATTGAATTTACCTCTACGAATAGTATGAATATTTTCAGGTGGACCTCTAGGAATGGGTTGATGAAAGTTGAACTGCCACAACACTTTGTCAGCATAATGATACTCAACAATAGAAAAATGGATCAAAAGCACAACTGCACCCTAGAATGATGAACATTGAAGCACACTGTCTAGTATGCAAGCCTTGATTGTTTCATTCATGTACGACTACCAAATAAACTGTAAAACACAAATATTAATATGCATACACAAACAAACATATTACTTTAAAAAATACAAAGTCAAAATTTTAATTTAAAAAAATATCATGATACCTAATTTTCCCTATTGTTTGGATCTTTAGTCTTATATCTCTGACAGTGTTGTGCACCACCCTTGTATTCTTCAACTTATGTCTCCATCTGCAAAGATATTGAACTTATATTTCTAAGTCATTGTAGATAAATAGGGAATCAATAAAAAGCCATATACGAATATAATCAAAATATTACCTTGCAGCAAGTAGAAACTTTATCGGTATAGGTACTTCCACAATGGGCGTTAGATAAGGCAGCCTATACCACGCCCACGACTGCAATAAGATTTAAAATCCACCCATATCTGAATTCTTCTTCTCACCGTCCATAATTGCGACTTACACATTTCATGGTACAAGAATGCCAATATTGCAGATCCCTAGCTATATGTAGCAGCTATGTCAAAATTAGCCAAGAACGGCAGATATTGTGTGTGAACCATATTACCAAATGTATCTGGCATCAATACCCCACCAATGATTTGCAGTATATATGCTCGAGCTATATACTCAAGTTCTCGGCGACCATATCCATCTTTTACAATGAATTCTTTCTACAACCATGAAATTCTGAGACGTAGACCGTCTACACATGACTCAGGAGGAATTTTGCCGAGGTACTGCTTGCAAAGCTCAAATGCATTATACTTGTTTTCTCCAACCAACAGATTCCCATTTATTGGGACACCAAGTTGTATTGCTACATCCTGCAGAGTTATTGTGCATTTGCCAAATGGAAAATGAAATGTGTGAGTCTCTAACCTCCACCGTTCAATCAATGTGGTAATCAACCCGAGGACAATCTTAAATCAACGAAGAAATAAAGAATTAAAAAAACCAGTGCACTGTAAGTAATAAACTAGTCGGTCAGAAGGTTCTTTGATCTTCACTCCTCGACGACGGATGCTATGCTCCACACCCTATAATTAATTTATTATAATAAATTATTTCGTATTACACATGACATAATAAATTTTAAATTACGTACTTGCTCTTCATGAATATGAGACGAAATATGTTCATGGTCACGGTACAACAAAACTCCTCCAGATGCCATTTTCTATTTATAGATCAACATTTCTATTTGCAGTACAAAACAATTATCATTCGAATATATATACAACAAAAAAATGTGTTAACTTCAAAAATTTTGATCTATAAGAATATAAATTTAAAAAATACAAAAACTTATTGGATTCCACGAGAAATCATGTAAATGTACTGTAAAGACTTCAACAATAAAAAAGTTATTATCATTCGAATATATCTTCAATCACACACAAAAATCTACAAACCCTCTATAATTAAAAAAAAAACTAATTAATTAAAAAAATTACTTACTTTTGAGAAACCAAGAAGATCTACAGAAAAATATACTTCAACAATCTTCACCGTCTTCGAATATATCTTCAAAAACTATCACCCAAATTTTCAACTCAAACTCTCAATTTTTTTCTCAACCCCTACACACTCTCATCTACTCTATATCCTATATATATACACACACGAGGACTACATAATATAATATAACATTAAAAAACATTTAACTCACCCACCCACCACCTGACCATTTTTCACGTGTCTTTGCATGCATGCACAACTTTGACCGATGTTTAAAGCTGCAGTTGTGGCTTGCATGCCTGCCGCCTGAAACCCCTGGCTCATTTAGCCGATTAAAGACATCTCCCATGCACAACGCCATGTGGAGATGGCGTGGTCCCACCTTGTCAGTTGCACATGGCGAGGTCCTCTTAAACACTGTAGTTTTTTTGCCTAGTTTGCAAAATATCGGTACAAGTATCCTAGAAACCAAATATTTATTTGGTTTAGAATTATCCCCAAATTTTGCCCTAAAAACAACTATTTTTTGAAGTAATTACCTCGGAAATTTGAGAGTGAGAAGGTTTTCTATAGGTATACAATTAAAAGTATAAATATCTGTTTAATTCTCAAAACTATGATGTCCTTGGTAAAAAAACAAAAGTTAATAAAATCATTATAAATTTTCGTTTACATTGAAAACAGAGTTTGTTGACCCAAAAACTATGATGTAATTCTCAAAACTATGATGTCCTCTTAAACACTGTAGTTTTTTTTTTTTGCCTAGTTTGCAAAATATCGGTACAAGTATCCTAGAAACTAAATATTTATTTGGTTTAGAATTATTCCCAAATTTTGCCCAAAAAAACAGCTATTTTTTTTTTGAAGTAATTACCTCGGAAATTTGAGAGTGAGAAGGTTTTCTACAGGTCTACAAATTAAAAGTATAAATATCTGTTTAATTCTCAAAACTATGATGTCCTTGGTAAAAAAACAAAAGTTAATAAAATCATTATAAATTTCCGTTTACATTGAAAACAGAGTTTGTTGACCCAAAAACTAGGAGGCCCAAGTACATTTTCTAAGAGAAGCTAAAACTACAAGTCAAACCCCAAAATAGTTAAAACTTAAAACCCGTGAATGATTACAAATCTTAAAGCTTGAAGGCATCCTTCCAACAATCTATAGGCATTGGCGGACGGCGGTGATGGATTCCGTCTCAACCTCCATTCCCAGCCCATGAACAAACCTAAACCTCTCCCCTCTCCTCTCTTTCACTTATATCCCCTCCCTAAACCTCTCTTCTCCAACCCGATGGCCCTTACCCAAACCCGAACCACCCACTCGAATCCACAGCAGAACCAAGAGGAACAATCTTCTACTTCCCTCGATGAAACGCCTTCGTCGATAGTTTCTCCGGGGAAGTACCTAATCGGGGTCTCGCGGTTTGAGAAGGCATGGGCTCATTGGTGTTGTCCCAAGTTTATCGTTGCCCCCATGGTTGACAACTCGGAGCTTCCGTTTCGTATGCTTTGTAGAAAATACGGGGCTGAGGCTGCGTATACCCCCATGCTACATTCGCGTATTTTTACAGAGAATCCAAAGTACCGTTCTGAAGAATTTTCTACTTGCAAGGTAATTCCTTTTCCTTTCATTTGCTAAAAGGATTTCTGGGCTGAACCTTTTTTTGTTTTCATTTTCTTTTAACTTTATATGAATTGATGATTGCAGGAGGACCGTCCGTTATTTGTCCAATTTTGTGCAAATGATCCTGATACATTACTTGAAGCTGCAAGGAGAGTCGAATCTTATTGTGATTATGTGGACATTAATCTGGGGTAAACTATGATCCTTTCGAATTAGTGTTATTTTCTTTTTAATCAAAATTCAGTTCATTTTATAAATACAAATTAACATTGGATGTAAAAGCAGAGTATCTTTAAAGGATTGTAAATTTAACTTTCATGGAACAAAGTATACGATTTACTTTTGTGTTGAATACCCTTCATTGAGTTGATGCTGAATTATGTATGATATTATCTTTTGCCATATGGGAAAACCAGACTCTACCATTGGATTTATTATTCTTCCCTACTTCGAACAACAATAAACAATTTTTAACAGGAGGGGTTTTGAGCTAAAAGGAAGAAAACCCTAATGGTTTATTTATGTAGAAGGTTATGAATTTACTATTGTATTATCTTCCGCTCGGTTGGGTAAACCTTATTTGTAAAGCAGTGTTGTATGCTAGACAATTTATTCAATTTGCTAATGTACACCAGAAATTTAGAAGATTGGGTATTTGGAACATCTATTACACTTTGATCGCTTACCATGAACTCTTGGATATCTTCTCTGTTTGAAATGATGTAAGAAACTACAGATTAGTGCCTGAAAGTATTCGTATCCTGTTGAAGTAAATCAAGAAGGCTTGTCCACTTTTGGTTTGTTTAGCATTGTATCTGAAAAATACTTTTAAGCTAAGGTAAAATTCCAACGCGACTTAAGGAAAGCACCAATAATTCGTATCCTGTGACGCATCCTCTTATATATCTGAGACTGCTGTTGTGTTCAGAAACGATGCTGGAGTTATTATCGACGGAAAAATTGAACTTTTTTCTATTCTTTTCTGCTGATATGGTTGAAGCTGATGATGGCAGAGATAGTATATGATAATGTTATCTTTGAGTCCGATAATGAAGGGCTTATCAAATGGCCGAAATCATTCATGCTGGGAAACTTCTGCTATTGATAAAGATTCACTTCGACTATCTTCCTTTGCATTTGTAATAGTGTGGCTGACTGGTGAGGAACAACATTTGTCCACCTCACTGGATTTTTCTACCCCATTTGGATCTATTTAATCTATTGTAATTGTTTGGTTTGAATGAAGTATGGTTTGTTTTGGTTAAAAAAAAGCATAAGCAGACAGACAAAAAACTGCAACAAAAAATATCAAAAAACAATAAACAAAAACCAGCAGACTCATGGATGCACAGCTCCAGAAAACTCAACATAACCTTGTTCAGGGGCGAATCTAGAATTCATTTCAGAGGACCAAAAGTGAATTATAAATTTTTGAAGATTCAAAGTATAATATTATCTAACTTTAATTATTGTAAAATGGCATCGCTCGGACTCAAACTAGAGACTTGTGTTAGTGTTTTTTTTTTTACACCTTGACTTTAATATATGTTATGAATCTTTTAATTTTTTGAAATTAAACTATCTAACTTTAATTATTAACGAATTTAGTCACCGTTGAACTAATTTAAAAGAGAAACTGACTCAACACTCCTACATGGCATCTCTTTCCTACATCAACAAATTAAAATTAAATGACAGTTTAAATAAATTTTTAATCATTTTCCAATCACGTATCAAATAGATTAGTTTCACAAGATTTTCTATCTCATTCTTCACCACTACTTCTAACCCGTTGAAGATCAACTTTAACAAAGTACCACAAAGTTTTTTTTTGTTACTCTTGAATACTCAGAATAAACAAGTTTGGAGAATTATTCACTATTTCTAGAACTTTCAAAATTAATTTTAAGCATTTAATTGTTCATAATTTAGTGATTGACTTTTTTATTGTGAATTATTTGTTTGTTTGCTAAGAACCCTAGTTAAGAAAAACTTCTATAATTTCGTATCAAGATTGCAGACTTCTACAATTGGAACAGATAAAACTTGATTATTGTGATTGTGCCTCTTTTACTGGGAAAAATGAAAATAGAGTAAACCAATTTCTTACCTTTGTTTTCATCCATAGAACTTGGATTTTAGTTAATGCTTTCAAGTATATTTGTGAGGTTATCTTTGAATTTCTTCTTCTTTAGTTCCTTATAGGCATAAAACTAAAAAAATTTCTTTAACGTTTGAGTAAATAATCATTTTAGTTCATATTCTTTTTTCAAACCAATTTAATCTTCAAAAATTTATTTTGGGTCAAAATGACCCATCTGTAGATGAAAGCTGTTAATCAACTGACGATAAACAACTTTAAATGACTTGACAGAATGACACGTCAAAAGAAAAAAAAATTATATTTCATACAATTTTATAAAAATATTTTTTAACTAATGTGTTATTATGTAAAGTCAGCATATTTTTCTATATGATACTATTGTCGCGGCATGCACTGTCATGTAGGTTTGTCACGTTATTTCAAGTAAAGACCGAATTTAAAACTCGCTTATTAATAAGATGTAAGTTTGCCTTAACTTGGAATACTTTTATCTAAATACTCTTAGATGATGTTATTTATCTCAATAATTATTTTAAAGGATATATTTATCTAAATTTGCAAATATTAGGATGCTAAGATTAAATTCGATCAAAAAATAATTCTAAATCGTTTGAATCTATTATTCAAATTATTTAATTTTTAAATAAGTTATTCAATTTAATAATTTTTTTGGTCTGAATTTCAAAACAAAAATAAATTGAATAAACCTAAGTACAAATTAGTGGGAATATCATCTGATGCTGTTAATTTTGAAAATATAAAAATCGACCCCTCTCAATAAAAATTAAAAAGTTTATTTTTTTAAAAAAATCTCAATTTTATAAAAATTCTGAAAAAGACATTTACAAATTTATTTTTAAAAATCTGGAAAATATTGATCTATAAAAATATCTGAAAGAGTTAATCTATTTTGTTTTGTATATGTGGTTTTAAATTAATTTGCTCTAACTTAGAATTTTATTATATTGTCAACAAGTTTTTTATTTGAATTGTTTTTAAAATTTAAGTCGAAAAATATATTCAACTCGACTAATTTAAAATTTACTTGATTTGTTCGAACGCTTACTTTATAAATTATTGTTTTATAAAATTTTAAAATTTTAAATAAATATTTATTGAAAAAATTATTTAATCCGAGGAATTGTTTTATTATTAGCATTTTAGCCATGTTTTTACAGCTATTTGTTTGCTGTGTATAAAAATTGAATGTGGACAGAGCCTATTTGTTTTTGTTCGTTAATTAGCTGGACCGTGTACGGTATGAAAGTTAAAACATTATGAATATTTAATTTGTCTACTAACTTTTTAATAACTCTATCTTTAATTAAATATTTAATTTTTCATAATTTTAAAATATTATGAATAAAATATACTGAACATGACATAATAATTTTTTCAATAATCGATATATTTTCTTAAAAAATTATACTATAAACCATTTTCACCATATCACCAATAATCTCAACCACTAAAATCACACACATAATCAAATTTTTTATATCATTTTTAGGTGAATTTACCCTCATATATTTTACATGTCAGATAGATTTTTACTCTACTTCAACTTTCTCTAAGGAAATTATTTTCAAAAAAAAAATGTTAAATTTTTTGTTCGTCGAAATTGTTTCTGACAGCGCATATTGTCGACTGATTTTTAACATTTATATTGATTGTATATAAATAAGGTTCTTCTCATTTGATGAAAAATCATTTGTTTTTTTTTTTTAGTTTTGTTGTTTTTCCTTTGTTTTGCTTTGCCAGAGTCATTTTACATATGTTTTTTAGTTTTTTTTTGTCTGTTTTTTTGGTAATATTTTGTTTGCATTTTTGTAGGTTTATTTGTCTTTGTGACAGTATTGTTTGTTACTATGGCAATTTCGCGTTCAGATAACAAAAATTATTGTGCGTTTCTAGTCACAAGACGGTTGGCGATCATATATTTCTTTGATTCTTTTATGATAGTTTGCCGATGTGTTAAGAACTCGCAGCGGAAGAATACTTAATTCATAGAGCATTTTAGTCAAAGTATATCGTTGCTAGATTTCATTTAGAAGATTGTACAAGTTTTTCTGCAAAGTGGTGGATTTTGCTTCTCATGTCTTTCACACCCTTTGAAGTTTAATGTATTTATTTTTTACATTGAATTTTTAATAATTGTGGTGTGATCATTTTGTAATTCTTTTCACTTTCAATTCAATCCAGTATATTTTCTTGCTAAAAAAACAATTATTTAGAAGTTACAAATCAAGTGGAATGTTGATGCGTAGAAAAAATGATGATGGAAGTTAGTTTTAGTGGATGATTTTTTTTCATGTAGATATAAATTTATTAAGATTAAACTATACACGCTTTAATTTATTATTGTGTGTCTCATTAAATCGTAAACGAGAGAAAAACAAAACTCACATAATCATGGAACCAAAAACAACAAAATAATGTTGGATTCGCCACTATCTTGCAATCGACAGATCTAATACACAGGCACTCTTTTCATAAACCTCGACCCGCATACACTAAGTGATTCCAGCCCAGCCCTGCCACTCCTGACCAACACTTGAACACACAGGCACACCGTCGATACCACTTCCTTTTTAAGCACAACACACTTAAATTCAGTCCTCTTTCAATGTCCGCAACAACCTATCGAACACCATCGAAAAACTATATAAAAAAAAAAAAACACCCCAAGATACACCACCAACCCCTTGCTCTTATCCCTCGCCTTCTCCCAATGAATTCTAGAAAATTCGAGACGTTACAACTAACCCACTTTACTGATTATTTGCTTCTTCAATTGCATCATTTTCCTTTCCTAAAAACTAGACACCTATCTTTTCCCCAAACTCTATAGTCAAGCTTGCCTCCCTTATATTATTCTTAATTATATTCGAATCTGTCGGCTTAAGAATTTCCTTCCTACTTTTTTTTCTTCATCGACTTAATTCCTCGATCACGCTTATGACTGATAAAAACTCATCTTGTAAGTCATACATCAATTTATGCCTCCGCAGAGACTAGCCACCTCCTCAGCAATCTGACTGTCAAAGTTCGATCCCGTATCTTCCTCTGCATTTTTAGAACTCTCAACTGCTCCACCTGAAAGAGCCCACAAACCCAGAACGCTCACAGGAACCATGTGAATAATTTCTCAATTTTCTGGTTTGAGTTCACTTAAAATAGAATAGCTTATTAATAATACGATTTTTTTAAAAAATGAATAGTAACTTCAAAAGTAAATACAATATTTATTATGTTTATTAAATTGTCATTTTCATGTATCATATTTTTCATATTTTTCAAAAGAGTGACTGCTATCGGAATGGATTGGGTATGGTTGGGATTGGGAGAGACAAGATAACATTAGTTATAATTGAGGGATTAGAATAAAATTTTAAATTGGCTCTAACTAAAAATAGGGTCAAATTGAAATAATTATGGTTAAATTTATTATTTCTTTCGAATTAGGACTAAATTGTTTGAATTTGTAAACGTGGAAGACTAAATGTGTTATTATACAAAATATTTTAACAGCCACATCACTCTTTCAACAGTCGTTAACGGGTTAGTGGCCAAATTGAAACAAAACTAAAAATTTAATGGTAATATTAAAACAATTGAAAGTTTTATTATCAAATTAAATAATTGATCAAAGTTTAATGATCATTAGTGAACTTTATCCTTAAATTAAAGTGAACGTAAAAATTATTATAACAATAAAATTTTAATTATTTTTTAAATTAAAAAATATGAAAAAAAATATTTATTTATTTTTTAAGAGTTTATTTTAAAAAAAGATAATAATACTTTCAGTCTTTTAAGATTTAAAATTAATTAAAATAATTAATAATAAATTACGGTATATATGAATAATAATACATTACACTATATGACATTTATTGTAAAATTATCTCAATAATTGAAGCTTTAGAATGGTTTGGAGATAAAATTTAAGGTAGGTATAAAGATGTCCAATTCCTCGAACTTTATATTAGTTTATGTTACTTTCTTCATTGGTTATGTTGTATATGTGTTGAGCAATTCTATTATGTTTACTATTTATATTCATAATCTAGACTGAACTGTTGAATTGTATAGTTAATTGATTTCTAAAGCAAAACTGTCAACGAAGCACCAGTGGTCTAGTGGTAGAATAGTACCCTGCCACGGTGCAGACCCGGGTTCGATTCCCGGCTGGTGCATTCCTGGGATAGCAATGAAGAATTATAGCGCTCTTTTGATGGTTAGGGTCCATCGTGTTATCTGATGAACAGATTAAATAATATACAGCGCGTCTGAGCTACCTGAAATTTTCAATTTTTTTATCAAAACCAGTTGATTCAAATATGGCGCCGGACTCCTCAATATGTTAGTTACTTATGTGGGATTCATAACTAATCCTTCTTTAACCACTAAAATCTCCTTTGGATGCCATTCATTGCAATAATTGCAAAACCTGTTTTCATTATGAATGTGCTTCAATTTTTAAAAAGTTCATTCAAGT
Organism: Hibiscus mutabilis; assembly: GCA_019671005.1. Lineage (NCBI taxonomy): Eukaryota > Viridiplantae > Streptophyta > Magnoliopsida > Malvales > Malvaceae > Hibiscus > Hibiscus mutabilis. The sequence continues at coordinate 45,778,177 of CM033725.1, forward strand.
CTCGAAGAATAACACTTTAAGAGATAATGAAGGGGGTAAAAGTTGCAGTGCCCAATAGCCTATATATTTCAATTTAATCACTAGAAAGTGTGAATGGAATACTTACATGCTAATTACAAACCGTAACTAAGCACAAGATAATTGAGCAACCTATAAAGGAGGAACATAGAGGCTTTATTGCTGTTCATTCGGAAAACAGCATCTGAGTTTATCGTGGTTCATACTGGTATCGTCTTTAAGGCAGCAGCGATCGGCATGCCAAAGAATCCTATGAACACGCTTAATAACCATTGTGAGCCGGTGAGAGGAATTGTACTAGCAAATGTTCCCAATAATTCGATGATGATGACTTGGAAGACAGCAGTGCAGCCAAGGACAGCCACGAAAACATAGTTATCTAATACACCCTTGAAAACATTTAGTTCCTCCATGTTGCGTGAGCTGATCTCATTGAAAACCTGTGGAAATCACCGAGCATACTTTGTAAGCTAAATCATGGACTCAGAAAAGTGTGCATGTAGCAAAATATGAAGGAGTTCATAATGAAAAGCTTACCTGGCAGAGTACAAATGAATTGAAAATAAGCGTGTTCAATGTCAGGTCAGAATCAGGACCGTCGAGACTAAACATTGCTTTTCCTTTCACCTGAAGGTACCATATAACCATAAACTTATAAAAGGATTGCCCCAAAATAATCCTCCACATCACATTACTGATAAAATTTCCTTTCTTTCCAACCGGTGAACGCTTCATTAGTTCATCAGTTGGAGGCTCAGTTGCAAGTGCAAGTGCTCCCAGAGTATCCATAATCATATTGACCCACAACAGCTGAACAGCTGTGAGAGGAGCGCTCCCTGCAAAATGGTTTGGTGCAAAAAGAGTAAGCAAATATGACAACACAATATTCATTTGCAACGGAAGCTAGAATATAAGTTTGAAATAGATGTAGACAAACCATATCCCTTTCTTACCTGTCAAACATGCCGAGGAGAAGTTAACAACCAGTGCAACGATGTTGACTGTCAGTTGAAACTGTACAATTTTTTGAATATTTATGTATTACTGAACGACCCCATTTGGCTACTGTCACAATTGTTGAGAAATTGTCATCCAGAATTATGACATCAGCACTCTCCTTGGCCACCTGAAATTGAGAATCGAGATTAGTTGAATCTTGGTATCAGGCATTTATTTAAGTAAAATATTTTACTAGCATGTAACAAGGATTGTTACAATACTCTAGTATCAGGTGCATTAATGGTGGTTGTAACCATGATTAAGCAACATATATCGAATCAAAACTAATCATAATGGCTTCCCTCCTATACTTACGAGGCCTTTTCTAGATCCCTTCTTCTCAAAAGTACTCAAGTCTATGTCCCTTATTTTATAACATATTACGTCTAGCATTCCATTGAGAACATGATCACTATCTGACTCATTCTCATGGTATTGAATCAGTACTTAGTCGAGCATAATTCCATTTTCGTATATAAATTCATTCGATTGCTACAAGATGCATTAGAGTACGAAAATATTAATGCATTGAATACTTCAGTTCCAGCAATGCCCATTGCTAGTCCAATATCTATGTATACTTCCATGAATGAATATCAAGGAGAAAGAAAGATGCGTGTACGTAATAACTATAAACAAACATGCTTCCTTGTGGGCTGGGCTGTGCAAGTATTTGATTCAATGCCCCTTTTGAAGTATATATATTATCCCTGCTGCCTGCCCCCAAATCAAATCCAATCTCATGACTCAAAAACAGCATGGCATCGCCCGGACTCAAACCAGAGACTTTCAGTATGTTAAACTAACGTGATAACCAACTACACCACAACACCTCTTCTCATAGAGGTTTTATTAAAATATATTTAATGAAAGAATGTTAACATTTCGTTTTGAAGTTTCATTTTGGTGCATTCGCAATCATTACAGTTGGGGTATCATCTGTGGCGTCTGTATGTAATACTAAAGCTTTTGCTTTAATTTGGTTTTGATGTCATCATTAATTCAATTAAATGAAAATTAAGGAATTTTTATGTTATTTTAAGTTTGTATAAAAAGTCATAAAACATCCATTTTTTGCATAGAAAATCAATAAATACTCTCCAAAAAAATTATACCGTGATGCACCTAAGGGCGAGGATTCCGTTAACTTTATTAAATGATTTCAAGTTTGATTTATTGAGATTATATAAATGATTAACTTATAATTTCAGTCCATTCACTAATAATATCTTTCAAATAAAAGCTGAATTTTAATTCAATTTGCAGTGCTTGAAGACGCACTTAAGTGGTATTTATTGAGATTATATAAACAATCCCGTTAACTTTTTGTTTTTCTTGAGATCCAATGTTAAGATGCAAATAATTCCTCATTCCCAGTCAGCTTGTACATCTAATATTCACATTTGCTGTTGGAACTCTGTTGTTTTATCTAAAGACCGACATGTTTCTTATCCACACATCTCCTTGTTTTCACCCACTTGATTCTTTTATATTTGTTTTTGTTTTTGTTTTTATCCTTGAATATAAATCTTTATATTATTAACATTCCAGCGAAGACAATGGCTTGTGTTACATTGTTTTGGTTACTGAAATTGGCATGGACAAAACCAACACTGATATGACTTTTTGGTCAATAAAGCATCAAAATATTTCCTCATCGAGATGGATGTTGGCAAATATTATAAAAAGAAAACAATAAAATGCACAAGTGGGGAAAAAAGAAAGAATAAAGAAAACAGTGAAGTGATAAGAAAGGCACATGTCTAAGTGCATTTAGCTTAGAAAAATGGGGCAGATGGCATGGGATTTTCAAAAAGGTAAACAGAAGATATCTTATGAATCATGAACTGTAATCAAACTAGAATTGCCACCCATGTTACTGTTTTTATCCCCTAAAAAACAATTTTGAAAACATTAGTTATTTTTGTTTTTTAAATTAAATTAATGTCATTTGTTTCATCAACAAATTAGTGCTATTTGAATAATGTTACAATTCAATTAAAAAATCATATTAATGATATAGTTATAATTATATTTTTATCAAAAAATAATATACCATATGGTATTTGAATTTACAAATGTAGTACCTTTTCTTTAATCAATTTGATTTTTATATTTCTCAAATATCTCATATTTGATACCTGAATTTATCACTTGTTATAAATGTGATACACGTGTTTTTCTTTAAACCAATTTGATATGTATATTTGTCAAATATTACATGTGGTACATATATTTGTCAAACAAGACACAAAAATGATCCAGATTAAAAACCTAAAAGTAATAAATTAATTATTTTATTTTAAATATTTAATAAATTGAGACGTAAAATACATATAATATTTTTAAAGTTTTAAACATTTGTCATTGATTTAATAAATACATGTACCAAATGTGTAATGTTTAATAAACATAGGCACTAAATTGATTAAAAAGAAAATATAGATATCATATTTGTAAAATTGATGAATTTAGATACCAACTATGTGACGAAGAAAAATATAAGTACTTAATTGATTCAAAAAGCTAGGGGCGGATTTACATATAGTTTACTGGGGTCAAACGACGCCACTTAGGTTATAGAAATCCTTGTAAAAAAATAAGTTTTAGAGAGAAAAAAAATTAAATGTATTTGAACCGATGATTTGAACGAAAATTTTATGTCTATTTTCGGTGCCATTTTTATGAATTCTAAATCCTAAAAATACATCATACCCTCAATTCCTTAAACACTAATCCTAAATCTTAAATTTAATTTTTAGTGTGAGACATAAATAAGGGCACTAAAAGGGACAGAGAATTTCTATTCACTTATCTATTATTAATTTTTTTAATTCATTTAATTTTAACTTTGACTTTCTTGAACTCACTTGATACGAAATTTAGATCCACTACTGAAAAAAACTCAAGAACTATATTTTGCAAAAGTGATAATTTAGATACTAAATTGTATATTAAACCATAAAAACCCACTGTGACTAGTGTTTCAAACAGCTTACTACTGAAGGCAAGATGAAGCTTATATATACATGAATATTTTTAACGTTTTCAAGAAACGTTGTTATATTTAAGAAAAGATTATGGACATGTTTGACAATTAGCGGATAGCTGATAGTGGATAGCAGATTATATTAGCTGATTTGACTAGCGAATTGCATTAGATGATTGTATAAAAGTGTTTGGTAGAATTAGTTGATAGTTGATATCTGTTTAATTATTTGAACAAGCAAAATGACATATAAGGACACAGTTATATTCTATACTTGTTTGAATAATTTATTAGTTATTATTATTTTGTATCAATTAATATTAATTATATTATGAAAATTATTTTTTTGATAAATAATGATGTTGTATTACATAGGCCTCATTAAAAAACCCCTAAGCCTAAAAAGGGGAAAAGAGTACCCACAATAATACTTACAGAATGAAAGACAGAATGAGCAAGGCTCGACAAACAGCAAAAAAAAAAACTTTATCAACTAGCATAAAAAGCAACCAACACTCCCTACACTAAACCTTCAACCACCTGGGTCAAATTGAAACTGGGAAACATTGCCCGACGCCGCTCTTCTCATGGATATTGCATCCGAACAGCAAGCCATCGCTTGATCGCGGCCACCCTCAACCAAATGCCCATCCATTGCGCCCACGATTGTCAAGTCTCGAGTCAGCTGTGAATCATCAACCACATGTCCCGCGCATTGGCCCCCAACCTCCATCGAGCATTTATCCGCATCAACTAAACTTGCCACGACTCCTGGTGGTATCGCATACACTGTCCCAGCGGTCAATAAGTTTCGACCCATTGCCGTCATCCCATTCACAACCTTATTCCGTTCGCGAGAAATATGATTCACTCGGACTTGCCAATCATGTTGCATCAAAGCACGAACTGAAAGTACCAAAGCACTATGATCAAGTGCCGACTCAGAATGTTGAAATATATCTGCAACCTCTCTATTATCCATCTCGAACTCAACATGCTTGAAGCCGACCAACCACGCATGCCTTAGCCCATCATGTAGTGCCCATAACTCGGCAACAACTACACTACACCGACCAATGTAACGAGCAAAACCAAAAACCCAATCACCCCGATCATATCTAAAAACACCACCAATCGCAGCTCGACCATTCGACGTGCATACCGTCGCATCCATATTGGCCTTTAACCATCCCCTACTTGGTCTCACCCAAGCCGAAATACGAGCAGCATCATCCACTGGACGTCCAGCAACACGTGCAAACGCCTATTCACACTCTTCAATCAATCATCGTCCTCTTCCATACACGCTTTCACGCATGACATATCCCTCTTCAAGAATCAAGCTACATCTTATTTTCCACAATAACCAATAGTAGACAAAGAAACACATACTCCAATCTGACCTTGGGTTAGTGATAAGTGTTCAAAAATACTATTTTTCTTACCCTTTTTACTCATATTATTGTTAGACTTAGGCTCATATTAGTTGCATAACTAGCCATTCATGCATTAATCCATGTTTCCTTCCATCGTTGAGCTTGATTACATAACTTGGTAGTTTTTGTGGGAAAAGATGCTGCTTTGGTGTGTTTTGTGTATATGTGCAGGATCACTTGCCAAAGCAAGGCTAGAGTTAGTTGCCAGGGCAATACATGAAGGATATGCCGAGCTAGTTGCCAGGGCAATACATGAAGGAGACGCCGAGCCAGTTGCCATGGTAATTGTCGACAAGAGCTAATGGGAGAGGCACCAAGAGATTCTTCAAGGCCTCCAATTGCCACGGCAACTCCTGCCGCCCTGGAAATCCATAATGCCCAAGCACCTAACGCCCGAGCAACTCGGCTATCGACCCCGGGACACTTTGAAGCACTCTTGCACCCATTAGCAAGCCATCTAAGGCAAATTGAAGACCGACAACTAATGTTCATGCGGTACATGAAGGAGCACAACAATGCCATCACCCAAGTCATCCTAGAAAAGTACCCGGACAATCGCGTGCCGTTCCCAATCTTTCCCGCCGAGATCCTTGCCCCGGCAACCAATGAAGCAGTCGCCACGGCAACCTACTTCGTGCATGCACAAGCTGACGCCACGGCAACCAACCTTGAAGATGCCACGGCAACCAAAGCTAAAGACATCCCGGCAACCTCTGCAAAAGCAAAAGGTAAAGTACCTATGCCCGAATCAACTCCTACGGAATCATTTTCTGATTTTTCAGATTCGGACGAGTCCTCCATTGAACCAACAAAGACCACACCAATTGAATCCTCCAAGCGAAAAGCCAATGACATTGATGAAGAGGACGATGAGGACAACCCCGTACGAGGATCGATTCCACCACCGGCAACAAGAAAACAACCATCGCGTTCAAGCAAGAGAATCAAGACACCGGCCAAAAGAAAACTAATCATCTACGATGACGAACTCTCAGAGTAAGTCCTCGTATGCATTTTTATTTTTATTTTTTGTTATTTTTATGCATGCATTGAGGACAGTTCCTCACTCGAGTTTGGGGGGGATTGTTATTAGTAGTTATCATGTTTAGTTACATTCATCTTAAGTATTACATTTAGGATACATAAATTGCTTGCCATGCCTTTAGTTGAAACAAGAATTGCCTAGATTTGATGAATATTCGATGATGACTTTGCCAATGCACTTAATTGATAGAATTTTTATTCTAGGATAACCATGGAAAAACTTAGAATTTTACTATGATGTTAAATCTGATGAAGCACTAATGTGGTTTGATTGATTTAAGGAATTCTAGTAAACTTAGGTTGATAATTAACAAATTGGGGGATTAGAATAAAAATTGGATGAATGCTAGAGGTGCCCAAAATTGGCTCTAGCATGTGCTAAAAATTATTCACAAGAGGTGCCCGAAACTGGCTCTAGTATGTGTTAAAAAAATTTATAACTAGAGGTTCCCGAAACCGGCTCTAGTCGAATAAATTAACTTAATAGAACTAAAAACAAAACACTAGAGGTGCCCAAAACTGGCTCTAGTTAAAACATGTTAAAAAGAACCCAATGAAGTAATTTGAAAACCTATTGTTTGCATAGAATCCGAAAAATCAACTTGCACACAACTCCGCACACACTCACAAGCATTATAGTTTGATTCCGAGTGACTCCTAAGTTTTCCGAAAAAAATAAAAAGCCAATCATACTTTGTGCCCCGGTTCAGAGAATTTGAAATCAAGTTCAAAGCTAAGTTTGTGAAAATTGAAGTCTTGGCAGGTAATTATGAGTTTGCATTGCTTGAGGACAAGCAATAGTTCGAGTTTGGGAGTGTGATAAGTGTTCAAAAGTACTATTTTCTTACCCTTTTTACTCATATTATTGTTAGACTTAGGCTCATATTAGTTGCATAATTAGCCATTCATGCATTAATCCATGTTTCCTTCCATCGTTGAGCTTGATTACATAACTTGGTAGTTTTTGTGGGAAAAGATACTACTTTGGTGTGTTTTGTGTGTATGTGCAGGATCACTTGCCAAAGCAAGGTTAGAGTTAGTTGCTAGGGCAATACATGAAGGATATGCCGAGCTAGTTGCCAGGGCAATACATGAAGGAGACGCCAAGCCAGTTGCCATGGCAATTGTCGACAAGAGCAAAGGTGATATGGTAGTCGAAATTGATGACTATACAAGCCCAAGATGACGTGGAGCAAAGCCCAAACCTAAAGGAATTTGATTGCCATGCAGAGATTAAGAAGAATTAAATTCCAAGAAGATATGAGAAGTTCTAGTAGGAATACAATTATAATAAAGAATTATATTCTTTAAAGATAATTTAATTCCAACTTAAACTCCTCCTCAAAGAAGGACTTTGGCCTAGCCCTATAAATATGAAGGAGATTTCGACAATCTAAGGAGAGCAAGAGAGGGAAATTTCGACATGTCCAAGGAGAGCAAGAGGAGAGAATTTTCGACAAGCATCTAGGGCAAGGAGGATTTCGACAAGCCTCCTTCTTCATCCTTTTCTTTCTTGTTCGATTAGGTTCATGCTAGGGATTATTTATCTTGTGTTTCTTTGGAACCTAGCCATGAACTAAATCTACTTGGCTATGGTTATTGTGTTTTATGGTTGTGAGAAACTATTGGTTTTTGTTTAGGTAATAAGAGTTTGCACTTTTCTATTTCAATTCTTGGTTCTTATTCTTGTTTGCGAGTGAATTGGGAGAGGATCTCGTGATTTCATCTATTTATCTAATATCGGGAGAGTTAGATTCAAGAAACGAATGAATATGATCTTTATTGAATCTATTGATGGTGAAGATTAATCCAGCTTATGAATAAGTTAAGGATTTCAACGGCTAAGAGGAGCGCAAGATTGGTTGTTGTTCACCCTTGATTCACGCAGGGATGTATTATCAAGGCATGCACAAGTAGCTAGAGTTTCGACTTAGGGATAAGAAGAAACCATTGAAGAACGCTCTGCCGAACCTTGAAGGTTGCTGCCCAGACGCCCAAGTAGTTGCCCAGGCAACCATCGATTAGTTGCCAAGGCAACCCCGTTGTGCAAGTTGCCACGGCAACTGAGTTGCCCGTGCACTCTTTTACCAAAACGATCTAATCGGCTATCACACCTCAACTCACGATAACCTGGCCTATCTCTCTCTCAATTGATCTCATCTATTCATTTGCTTTATTGCTTTCTAGATTAGTTATTAGTTAAACTCCTATAATCCTTTACTTGTGTTTTTACTTTTTACAGTGCAAGAAACTAGATTCTTGAAGTGGCACCAATCCCTGTGGAGACGATATCTTTTATACTATAACTTGCGACGTGTATACTTGCACATTTGCGTAGCACTTATTATGCGCAACAGTTAGCTGGATCCGTTTGTATCCTGAGATTACTAAGTAACCAATATTCAAAAGGAAGCTCCATGAACCGAGCAAGAGTTGTTGGATCCAATACACGCGACCATAGGTCGCGAGCTAAAGAACAGTATCGAAGAACATGATCGATATCCTCTGCCCCACCATGACTGCTACAATCATCCGATAATGAAAGGTGACGACGTACCCTCTCCATATTTGTCAAGTGTCTCCTATGAGTCGTTATCCATATGAACACCCAGACCCGTTGAGGGACTCACAACCTACAAATTAGCTGTCATTTTGTCTCCCAAATTCGATCACCCATATTAAGTAAATACTGATAGGCAGAATCCAAACTGAACCATTTCTTCGCATCCCACCTCCATCCTAGTGAATCAGACCCGTAGATTGACCGCAGTGGTGGAACTGCTGCAATCTTCTCCAACTCTTCAACTGTCAGCCGACCCTCCAAAGCACCTCAGTTCTAATCACCCAAATGAGTGATCATATCCGATACCATAACTGGCCTTGGCGCCTCCTCCAAAATACACTTGAACACTAATTGGCCACTCGCATCCAACCAATTATCATACCAGAAATCTGAGTGAGTACAATCATGAATCTCCTAACTCACTATTTCTTTGAGATCCTCCCAAATACTACACAACTCGACCTCTTCCCTTTTCAAAAACCCAAAAACAAACTTGAAAATGGGACTAAAAAATCGACCCCTTTATGATCCCTACCCTTCCGTTTCACCATGCACGACCTCGGAGGCCGTAAGTCTTGTCAACGGCAATGGGAGGCGGATCAACAAGAGAGGAAGATGAAACAGCAAGGGTAAGAAACAAACCGAAACCCTAACTATTATGCATTTATGCTTTGAAATTAAAAAAAGAGATGTTTATACCTCTGTAAATGTGAGGCTTTTTTCTTTCTCTCTATTCCTAATGAAAATCCAGAACGAATATATATACCCTGATATATTACATGATTTAAGAAAAATAGGAAAATTACAAAGAAATTCCTATTGGCTCTGGCATTTTGATGCATCCTCTGATAATACTGGTTGGTCTCTACATTTTCATCCTATATTTTGAAATTGTTGGGTGCCCTTTGCATGTCATTCTCATTCTTTTTTTCTTGTCACATGTGCCGACTTGGTAGAGCAGTGAGGAGGAGGGGACCAGAAGGAAGCCTGACTGGAGGAAAAGTTTTTACGTGGCCATTGACGTGGCAAAATAGTGTAAACATGGAGCGATCTTAGCCGTTGATGGGATCCAGGCTGTTGTGGCGATAAACTAAAACGGCTCGCATGAGAGACAGTCTAAGAGTCGCGCGTTACAGCGTGTGAGGGACTAAAGAGTCACGTGTGCGACGCGTGGGCGAAGGTGGAGAGTCAAACGTGGGCTACACACGTGTCTAAGAAGTTGAGGGGGCACTCCAGATCGCATTTGGACCGTCAGATGTGGATCATATCTGACGATGGACAACTTGTGGTGCATGATCACACTTAGTTAGGGTTTTCTTTATCAGATTTTACTAGGGTTTTGGTTATTATGACCAAAACGGGCTATGTAATAACATGTAATAATTTTTAGTTTTTGGGCTTATAATGTAAAATGGACTAATAATATGGACTGTTTTTATTTAATATCGGGCTTTTATTTAATAATAATATAATCACAATAGTAATAACAATAATACTAACAACAATATAATAATAATAAGATAACAATGATAGTAACAAAGCAATAATAAAACGACAAAGGAAAATAATATACTATACCAATAATATTTAGGGGTTTTCAATAGCCAATAACAAAAGCAAGATAGAAAATTGGATATAACAACGGTAGTAGTTTTTATTTCTTTTAATCTTTAGAGGTAATCACATATCTATGTAGTATAAGATGGTTAAAATTAAACAAAGCCTGTGGTGCAATATTTAGAGTAGTAACATATATATATATGCCCATTATTGTAAACACAAAGAACAAAAATAAAACGGGTCCCCGAACAAAATTAGAGATTACAAGTACACAAATTGATCAGTCTAAACTGCTTAATTGATTTTGGAACTTTGACCTTTGGGATTAAAACAAGAAGCGTTTGATTGACCTAGTCTTCCAACTCCCCATAAAGAAAAAAATTATTAACAAAACGGAACACCAATAGCCTTATTATATCCTAATTTTTCTGGTAAAAAGCGACATGCAAACCGTCTATCCCTGTTGCCTTCAAGGGTTCCATCAGTGAACCGATGGAAGCCTCCTACCAAGTCAACGCATGGTACCTGCTATTTTTCGGCAGTGAACAAATGCTTCTAGTAGTCGATCGCATGTCTTTGGAGCAAGGTCTGATCATCACACCATGTTCCTTCAACACGCAGAATTAGGATCATATTACGTTTAAGTCGCGCCATGGTCAAGGTATGGAAAAAAGTGGTATTCCTATCCCCTTTCTCGACCCAATTTGATCTCGCCTTTTGGTGCCACAAGCTCTCCTCATGAACAAGAATAATATCAAGTTCCCGTTTGAGCTCAATTTCAAGATTCTCAAGAAACAGATCCGAAGCCACCTCCAAAGCTCTTTCAATCCCTTTGAGGCGTGCTTGTAGCATACCTTTCCACTTCTGTATATGTCCAAAAACTTTAAAAATCTACTGTCGACTTTCTTCTTGAAACTTGGTCACATTTTCTAAGAGTGGCCGATCGACTGACCACACCCCTTTCATCATGTCCGCGAACTGGTCATGCTCATTCCATGCCACGATATACCGAAAAGGTCTCAATCCTCGGTTACCTTGACGGTCACCAATGTCTAACATAATCGATCTATGGTCCGAATTCAACTTAAGAAGGTGAAAAACCTCAAACCCTACGAAAAAATCATACCAGGCCTTATTACAAACGCACCGATCAAGCCGCTCAAAAAGGTTCCCCCATCTCCACGTGAACTGCGGTCCATTATATCCCATGTCCATTAAACCTGAGTCAAACATGAAGTCACAAAACCCTTGACACACCTCTGATCTCCGTGCCGAACCCTCACGACGTTCGATTGAACTGTCTATAACATTGAGATCACCTCTCATCACCCACGGAAAGCCATTAGGTGGTTCCAAAACCTGCAACTACTCCCATAACCTCCTACGCTTACCCTCCGCCGGACTAGCATACACAAAGGTCATATAAAAACAACAGGAGCCGCCAGAAGGCAAAGAAGCCACATGAACAAACTGATTTGAAACTTCTAAAACATCCACTTGTACCGTATCTCTCCACATGACCCAAATACCTCCTAAAAAGCCCTGCGCTTCCACTCGAGACGAACAATCAAAACCAGCCCAGCGAGTGAAACTATCATCCTTCCTCCCACTAATACGTGGTTCAAACACTGAAGTTATCTCCGGCTGTTTATTTTTAACTAACAACTTGAAAGATCTGTTAACCACAAGATCAAGAGCACCCTGCACATTCCAAAATATAATTCTAACCGATTAAACGATAAGAAAAAAAGAGCTCAGGTTAAACCTGCATATCTGACATCCCCGGTTGCTCAAACACCGAGTTTGCCTTATACTGTACTTGAACACTTTCACCACCCCTCGATTATTGCATAGCCAACATACGCTCATACTCCTCGGCCGCTGCCTTATCAAGGTCCGAAATAAGATAAGACAAACAAGTTGCAAGCGCTGGGTTCACTTGTCCTATTTTCTCACATTTTTTCGGCTTAAGGCACTATTTTTGAACACCTTGAGCACCCGTCCCCTTTTTTTGTAGCACCCTTAGGTGTTGTTCCCCGAATTGAGCTGGGTAGCACCCTACCCTTTACGGCCTTGCTACTCTGTCCTACCTCCGTATCCAGTATCTGAACAACTGAGTGTTTCCCGGTATCTAGAGTCGTTGCCACTGGTACCACTATCCCCGGTGCCGCAATACATCCCTGTTCTTTCGGACCACTCTCCTTAGTCACCCGCATTGACCCCTCCTTGTTAACCATCCTCTTTTTCCCAACGATTTTGCCATCTTTTTCAATCCTTTTATTTCTGCCCCTCGATTCCCTACACGATCAAGCGATCTTACCTCCTCACCGAGATTACCTGGCTCACTCCCAGAGCCCCTCGGAGCCTGCTCCTTAGGTGCATGTGATGTTCCTTCCTTGTCAACCACAATGGCACTCTCTAGCTCCCTATCCCCATCTAAGGCCCCATCTTCGACTCCAACTCCTATATCCTCCAAGACCTCTTCTAATACCCCATAGCAGGATCCTATCGTCCCTCGACCCCTGTTTTCATGTATTTTAGTAGGATTTGATATAGCAAGCAATTGACGCCAACGACGATTCACTACTTGCATCCATGGCCTATACAAAGCACTAGGATCCCTCTGCGGGTTCACCACATCCGAAACCGTTGTCTTATATCATCCGTCCTCATAATCATCATTTGAATGGCCAAACTTGCCACATTTATAGCAAATAGCAGGCAAACCCTCCTATTCAATATCCTGCATTTGTCCATCAATTACAATACCAGAAACCAACAATTTATTGAGATCAACAATAATAGCTAGTCGGGTAAATCTTCCTCGCTTTTCTTCCGTTGTATTATATAGTCCACTCGAACAACCTCCCCTATCGCATTAGCTATGTGAAGAAATAAACTCTTGGTATAATATCTATACGGAAGTCTAGGTAACCTTACCCACACCATAATGTGAGACGGGTGAGCATCATTTGTCAAAAAATACCTACTCTAGGGTTGCACCGTCAGATAGCTCCCATAGATAACCCATTGTCCTTCTGTCAAGACCTTGTGAAAATCGTCCTCAAGCTTAAACCTGACCAAGTAATACTCATTATCTAGATCAATCAAGCACATGTCTCCATTCGGACACCACATAGACTGTAGCCGATTCAGAAGAGCACGATAACCAATCGACTTTCCTAGCAAGCAAATCACTATAGACGTAGCCAACTTAGCATCAATTTCATCATGGAAGCTGTCGGAGAACTAGATTTTCGATAACGTACCATTCCCTCCAATGTGCACATCCTCTTCTCGAACTTCCGCATCTAACTCACTTATATATTGTGCTTGCTTGGCTTTCCCCATATCACCCAAGAGCTTCTTTTTAAAAGATGGCATCACCGGAGGGGGAGAATCCCTATCCATCACAGCACCCGTCGATTGCTTCGCAGCACCGTCCAGGCTATCGTGCACCACCGTCTCCATCACATTGCCCTCGTCTTCCATTGGAACATCAAGATTCATGCCATTCTTTTGTACCGGCTACAACTCCGGGGATATAGGCAAGTCAGGTCGCTCAAGGTTGTCGACCATATCCATCACGACCACCTCCTCCGGTGGACGACCTTCATGATTATCATCTAACAACGTAGCAGCCTCCAATGTGCCAGCCACGCTAGGGTTTTGGGGAACACTAGGGTTTGACATTTTTTATAAAAAATAATTTTTTAAAAATTAAATTTTTAATATCATTACTAAATATATATGAATGATTTATATATTATTTTATATTTGTGAAATTATTTTTTAATATAATTTTAATAATTATTAAATTTAGATGTATATATTAATTTCTTATTTATAAAATTATATTTTGAATACAATTTTATTAACTATTAAATTTATATGTATATATTAATTTATTATTTATGAAATTATTTTTTAAATTTTATTATTTATTAAAATTTATGCTATTTAAAAAAATTTAATTATCAAGGACAAATATATTTACAAGTCTTTTATCCAAATCTCTAACTCAAAAAGTTCCTAAAGTGAATTTTTTCAAAACGAAAGGTTTCACTCCAATCCGCTATTACAATCATCTATTTACCAAACATCTAAGTTAGCGGATTTAACTTATCAAACTTCTAATTTTAACTCAAAAATGGCTTATATGTCAATAAATAAGTTAAGCTGAGTTTAGAGAAAGTGTGGAGTTCCCTTGTTATTTATTTAATAATACTATCATCTTCCCTCAAACAATAATAATATCAACATCATCAACAATCATATTATTATTACTATTATTATTAAAATTGTATCAACCAATGTATTGGGAGTAATATGGGTTGTTTGAGGAGCTTTTAATAATTACGTTGAATTAGTGGGCACCAAGCCATCATCAAGTATGATTGAAGACTAAGACAATTTCAGATGTACAAAGCAAGTCTTCATTCTTTTAAGAAGTGGGTTCCTATAAATCTCACAAAATTCCTAACAAATTAAGTATTGACATGTAAATTAATTATTTTAGATTAACATTTCAATGAACATTTAAGTTGAATTTGTATGTCACGGGGCTAGAATTCTGAACCAACCCAACGTGCGGCCTTAGTCGATGATCTTAGACAAACGACTAAGTAAGCCTGAAATCCTTCTCCGGAAGATCGAATACTTCCAATGCTCACAAACACAAGATCGTTCCAAGAGGAACCGAACAAAAGAGAAAGGCAACGATAACAAAAGAAAGAACGCGAAGAACACTACAGAGTGTTTTTAGAGTGAATGCCAAGTGTATTACTCAAATGATGGATGAATACAAGTGAGGTGGGGAGGCCTCTATTTATAGTTGAATCCCCATACAATGAACGGACGAGATCGAATCACACTAACGGCTCAGATCGAAAGCCACCTACTAAATCTACACTAACTAAGGAAACTCTATCACTATGAAATTCTTTCCTTAAGTTTGTGTTTACATTGAGAGATATTCTTATCCCTTGGAATATTCCCTGGTAAGATGCCATCTATTAATTTACCAGGCTCAATGTATTTGGGCTTTCTTTCAGTCTCCAACGATCGGACCAAGTCTGGTGGTCTTCTTGGCAAGCCTAGAACCTCTTGGGTTGCTTGTTGCGCATCTGTCTCGGACCCAAATGTGCGGGCCGTGACATTCTCCCCCACTAAATCCGGCGATGCCCTCATCACTGTCTCAGAAAAGACTTCTCTTGGTTGATCTTGGATCTTCCATGGTACCTTGGCTTGCTCTCAACTCAGAATCGGGCAACGATGTTCCCCCATAAGAACGGCTCCCCCCATAAGGAGCGCTCGACTCGGATTGGGTTGTCTTCCCATACAGATTGCTCGCCTTGGTTCCTTCCGCCATGTAACTTTTCCTCGCTCCGCATCATTACGCACATCTCGATAAAGTTTGAGATGCACCTCTTCCGTGGCATTCACTCTAACCGGTATCAACCCTTCCCTCGTGAAGTTTGGTGCCTCGTTGCCCATTGGCAACTTTTCCCGCATTGACCCTTCTTCACACTTGAAGTTAAATGCTTCTTCCACCTTGCCTAAAGGTGCTTCTTCCACGGGCCTCATGTCGCTAGCTGACTTGGGCAACTCTTGCCCCACTAAAGTAGTTCCTCCAACAGTAGCCCCCAAAGTGATGTCTCCTTGGCTTGGAGCATCCTCGGCAAGCTGAATGGCATTCAGTGTCTTGGTTCTTTTACCCTTGTCTCGGTACGTGGGCACAACGCAACGTTGTTTGCGATCTAAAACACAGACGACGTCGGCACAAGGAACGATAAGAACATCTATACGGTCAAGGAAGCTTAGTCCCAAAACAAAATCAAAGTCATCTAAATTGATTACCTTGATGTCTTCCTTGCCCTTCCATTCACCAATCTACAGCTCAACCTTCCGTGCCGTTCCAACAATTGGAACTTCCTTAGCATTCACAGTCTTGATCTTTCCAGTTGAACCCACAACTCTAAGACCAAGTTTGTCGGCAGCCTTCTTGGACATGAATAGATCGACTGCTCCAGTGTCCACTAGAGCACTCCTCGATCGTCCCACAATGTTGATGTCGACAAACATCAACCCTTTCTGCTTGCGTACTCTCGCCTTAGCAGAACTCAGTATCATCGAACCAAGTCTCGCAGCCTCGCTCTGTTCGGGCTCGTCCACCCCCTTGGATGGCTTGACTCGATGTGGGCATGCTCGCAACTTGTGTGGCCCCTTACATTGGTAGCACTTTAGTTGCTTCTCTACCCTCGGCTTGATCGCTTCGACACTCGCAATCGCACCAAGTCTCGTCACTTCTTTATCCGACTCCTCGGACTCATCGCCTTTGACAGCATTAAGACGATCATTCTTGGGGCAATATTTCATCATGTGCTTCCCTCCGCAGATACAGCACACAAGACCTTCCCCATTTTGACTCCCCCACCATAGCCCTTGCCTCGGGGCTTGAGGGACTCCGCCATCTCGAACTCTGCTATGGATTCAGCTGCGACCATAGCCTTGGAGAGTTCCTCGACTCTCATCCTCTTCAGCTCCATTTTGGCCCATCGCTTAAGCCCGTTCTTGAAGATAAAGAGGCCTTCGACTTCAGTGATGTCCGTGATTTGGAGTTTGAATTTAGTGAACCGTCTGACATACTCCAGGATGGAACCTTCATGCTTGAGTTCATGCAGTTTCTCCCGAGCCTCCTGTTGGGCATTCTTTGGGTAGAACTGTTCCTTGAACTCAGCCTGAAACTCTTCCCAAGTCCCGATGGGAATATCCTTACTTTTCTCCTCAGAGCATCTGCGTCGCCACCATAAAAGTGCAATGTCAGTTAAGTAAACAGAAGCAATGTTTACCTTATCCGCATCATCCTTGATGCCTGTAGCACGAAAGTATTATTCCATGCTCCACGCAAAGTTCTCCACGTCCTGGGCCGATCTAGTTCCGCTAAACTCATTCGGCTTTGGCACGTCTAACTTTGGTCTGATTGTTGCCGTGTTTAACATACCAGTCACGACAGCCTTATAAACTTGAAGCTCTCCCTTGAGCCCATTGATTTCCTCCATCATCTCCGCCTTCAAAGCCTTTAGCTCGGCTTCGAGTGCATTACTCCGTCTATCCGCACTGTCGGCACACTGGTCAAGGTCTCGCACGTTGTTCTTTAGATCCTGCAAGTTATTTTCGAGCTCCTCTCCCGAAGAGTCCAGCTCGTCAAGACGTACTCTCACAACGTCAATCTCCTCTCAGGCATCCTTCATGGATCCTTCGAGCTTTCCTAACCTTTCTTCCAGCGTTGGCACAGTGTTGCTCGGACTGTCTAACTTTCCATCGTCAGCCTGGGTCTCTACACCCTTTTGTGCTGCAACATTCCCTCATTTCTTTGCCATCTCCAATCAGTGTTTGCACTCGAACACTTGCTCTGATACCAACTGTCACGGGGCTAGACTTCTTAACCAACCCAATGTGCAGCCTTAGTCGATGTTCTTAGACAAACGACTAAGTAAGCCTGAAATCCTTCTCCGGAAGATCAAATACTTCCAATGCTCACAAACACAAGATCGTTCCAAGAGGAACCGAACAAAAGAGAAAGGCAACGAGAACAAAAGAAAGAACGCTCAAGAACGCGAAGAACACTACAGAGTGTTTTTAGAGTGAATGACAAGTGTATTACTCAAATGATGGATGAATACAAGTGAGGTGGGGAGGCCTCTATTTATAGTTGAATCCCCATACAATGAACGGACGAGATCGAATCACACTAACGGCTCAGATCGAAAGCCACCTACTAAATCTACACTAACTAAGGAAACTCTATCACTATGAAATTCTTTCCTTAAGTTTGTGTTTATATTGAGAGATATTCTTATCCCTTGGAATATTCCCTGGTAAGATGCCATCTATTAATTTACCAGGCTCAATGTATTTGGGCTTTCTTTCAGTCTCCAATGATCGGACCAAGTCTGGTGGTCTTCTTGGCAAGCCTAGAACCTCTTGGGTTGCTTGTTGCGCATCTGTCTCGGACCCAAATGTGCGGGCCGCGACATGTACATATGCTATGAGTATCTATGTAATAAATAAAATAAAATAATTAATTATTGCTTACTTTTATTGTATTTAGATTTAACACATTTAATAAGTATAGGAATGGCCATGTTTATTTGAAGCCAAAAAAATGTGCTCTAAGTCTAAGTTTTAAATGGAGGAAAAAGTTACAAAGGAAGTTATCTATCATTTGTAATTTACATGCTTTTTCAAAGGCATCCTCATTATGATATTTGAGTTTGCAGGTAAAGTATAATTTCAACTTGAACTGCAGTATGGAGTGGCGTCTGGCAGGGGTGCAGCATGAGTGTCCACTCAAGGACTTTATTTTCTATTACACACTAATCAATTTAAGACGATTAAAAAGAAAAAGAAAATAAATATAACAGATTAAATAAACGAGAATTTAAAATCAGATTAAAAAAATAGATGAAACACGTTGAGGCCTACAACTATACAGTTTTCTTAAGATAAATTTTAATTATTCTCGAGTGTTTAAATTTTTTGATCATCGGTCTCTTAAGATACAACAACAAAAGATCTTCAACAGTAACACGGTTGAGGAGATCTCGAACGAAAACCCTCGCCTTTGCCTATCATCAAAACTAGAGAAAACAAAAGGAAGAATGTAGTTTTGAAATCGTGTTCAAACTTGTAGGTAACACGGTAATTATAGGGTTTTCATATAGGGTTATTATTGAAAAATTATAAACCGAATATAATGGCCATTAATGCTGTTTTTCGAATACAATAAAAAAATTCCATATATATATCGAATGTAATTTGTGGATCCCAAGCAATATTTGAGTAATGTTCGAATTAATTGGATACAATATCTTTTCATATATTTATCCTCTTAATTCTGAATATCAAAAAAGATATGTAGCATTTAAGGAAAAATTTAATCCACGGTGGACAAAATCTTTGCAGGCCCATGAAGGGCTAAACAATCCAAACATTTGTATCGCCCACATCGTGCAGGTACGCTCCAAAAAAATTGATTCAAACACCCTATGGGCAAGGCAAAATTTCCATCCAAGTCATTCAATGATTAGCAAAAAAAGATATGTAGCATTTAAGGAAAAATTTAAATCCACGATGGGCAAAATATTTGTTGACCCATGAAGGGCCCAAGCAATTCAAACATTTACATTACCCACATCGTGCAAGTACGCCCTAATCCAAATAAAATTAATTCAAACACCCTACACAAAAAGTAAAATTTCCATCCAATTCATCCAACGATTATAAAGTCGGTATGTGTATATAAACACATCCCAAACCTTTTATCCCCCAATGTGGGACAAGGAAGTTTTTACTTCCTTATTAAATTCTCAAGATCCCTACTTTGAACATCAATTTCTCGTTCATCACTAGATTATTTCAAGCACATGAGATATCGTTGTAAATATCTCACGGAGTAAAATATGAACCAATATGTTCATCATTCAAATTTCTACCTTTAGCAATAGAAAAAAGTGTCTCAAAGTTATCCAGTTATCACATTTTTTCAAACATTTTTACATTCATAATTTCACAGATTTTTCAAGTAACAATTTAATAAGTTAATGGTTGTTTTTTTTATTTTTTCAATAAATTTTAATAATACTTCTATAATTTATTAATAAAATATTAAATTAATTATTTAAAATAATGAAACATCTTTTTCGTTCTATAACATTTATTTTTAAATTTTCGCTCAAACTCTTAAAATTGTGTGTACGAAAAAGATGAAGCGATGAACCTCCTTTCAACAATAATTCCATATGGGAAACAGCTCATAGAATACACGGCACATTACCAAACAAAGCAAGTTTGGAACTACTTAACTCTGTATCATATTCTTTAATTAAAACATGTCTTGTTTCTTTCTGATCAGCATAACATAGGAATTATATAATAAACAACTGAAGAAACAAAGATATTGTGAGGCTGGTAATAGCTAGTGATATTTTAATCTTTACTCCATTTCTTTAAAAAAAAATCAATTTAATCTTTTTAAAATTTAAAATATTCTTATTTTATGTTTTTTTTTTTAAATATTTTTAATTAAATATCATTTTAAAATTTTAAAAGTTCTTACTAAATATTGTTCTTTTAAAATTAAAGACATTTTTTGAAAATTTTAAATTAAAACCTTCAATTTAAAAAAAAATGGTTAAAAATCAAAACTTGTGAAAATTGTAGTAGCCCCTTAAATTTCGTTACCAAGATCCACCTCTATTATTAGAAGTGTTTAAAATTACTCGACTTATTGACCCTTCGAAAATTAACTTCGATTATGAATATTTTTATCATTTTTGATAACATTTTAAATTTTTATAAATATAAAAAATATAATATTTTTAGTTTCGTATTTTAAAATTTATAATATTTTTAATTAGTGGTGCATTATAACTCTACCATACCATGTCGTACGGTAGAACTACCGTGAGATACTCTCATATTCCTGTAACTGTAAGATGAACATCGCGAGTGGAGTTGGTATTGTTAGACAGCTAACATATTTGTCTTTTATGAATAATAATATTGGGGTTTGCAGTTGTAATGTCATAGGAGTATAAGCTATGGTGGGTGTTTGATTGTTGTTAAGGCGTTGCGACGTCGTGGCCTTTGAGAGTGGCCTCGGAACTCCTACGCTCATCGGGATTCACCCAAGCCCAAGCTCAAGCTCAAGCTCAAGCTCAAGCCCAAGCCCAAGCCATGTTGAAAACTGCTTTGACTTCATTGGGACTCAAGTCTTTGTCTTTCCTTTACTATTATTCTATTAGACTCATTTTCCATACAATCACCTTATGAGTTATGACCACCTGCTCTAACCGGCGCGTGTCTGATGCTAATGTTCCATTACTTTATTTTCCTCACTATTTCCTACCCTATACTTTTGTATTTTCTTCTTTTATTTAATGTGGATCAAAACACAATATTAAATAAATTGACTTTTAATGTGCAAAAATAATATATCAAGTTAATTTTTGAACTCTTTATATCCTTTATATTGTAAGTCTTTCTTATCACGTTATTTATGAAGTTAACTAATAAAATGTATTCATTTTTTTGATAAAAAATATTTTTAATTTGATTTACAATAGATATGAGTGATGATTTATTTGGTAAAAAGATAAGAAGAAAAAAATTATTAAAATAAGTACATTGTATTAGTTAGACTTATAAAAGACTAATGATATAATTTCTCAATAAATGAATTATCAGGTCCCAAATATATTTTAAAATAGATTAAAAATGAATCTACCAAAAACTATAACAATGTATTCGCGTTGATAAAGATAAAAAAATCTTCATAAAAATATACTAGCAAAATATATAACTTTAAAGGTTAATTACAACTATTATAAATACTACAACAATACAAATCTCCGATTAAAACTTTTTTTAAAAAAAATATGAAGAATGTTAGGACTGATATAGCTAATTTATTATTGAATGCTTCCTTCTTCAACATGGAGGAATTAATTAAGAAAAACCAAAACCTTGGTAGCTACCAAATAAAGAAAACAATCTATCCAATGTTCCTCTCGATGTTTATTTAATACGTACAAAAATATACATAATTTGTATAGGTATATATATGATCCCTAATGTACTAAAAAATACTTTAAAACTAGAAAGAAAAAAAGAATGGAGGAAGCAATAGGATTCACGCGCTCTTGAGTGGGGTAATGAAGGAATGATGTTTTGTCTCAGTCACGTGACTCCTTTCTTCCCCGATTCCCACATACAATTAAAACAAATTCAGGCTCAATTAATATATCAAAAGCTTCAATCTTTCAAAAATCTTTCACACAAAAGCAAAAATGCCAAAAACAAAGTTCAAATCTTTGCTTCATCTCTTCATCTTCTCCTGGGATTTCCTAACCTGTTTCTCCAGGCCTATATCTTACCCTCCACAGACCAACTTAGTCTTCTCTTCCGACGCCGTTCCGATCCTCTCCTTCAAATCCAAGGCCGACCTCGACAACAAGCTGCTTTACGCCCTCAACGAACGCTTCGACTACTGCCATTGGCGCGGCGTCAAATGCGCCCAAGGCCGTGTCGTCCGCTACACCCTCCAAAACTCCGGCTTACGTGGTGTTTTTCCCGCCAACTCCCTCTCCCGGCTCGACCAGCTTCGGGTCCTCAGCCTCCACAACAACTCCCTCTCTGGTCCCATCCCTGACTTGTCCTCTCTTTACAACCTTAAATCCCTGTTTTTGGACCGTAACAATTTTTCTGGGAATTTCCCACCTTCCATCTTGTTTCTTCATAGGATAACTATCCTCGATCTCTCTCACAACGGTTTTACCGGCCCGATTCCGGCTAACTTAACCGCCTTGGAACGGTTGAACATCCTCCGGCTCGAGTGGAACCGGTTTAACGGGTCAGTCCCGCCGTTAAACCAATCTTTTCTACTCATCTTCAACGTTTCAGGCAACAACCTAACCGGTAAAATACCAGTCACGCCGACTTTATCGAAGTTCAACAAGACGGCGTTTTCGTTGAACCCTGAATTATGTGGTGAGATTATCAACAAAGCCTGCACTTCACGTGCTCCGTTTTTCGGTTCTCCTTCGGCATCTGGTCCGCTAGGGCAAAGCGCGGAAGCCCAAAGCGGCGGCGCGGTTGTTCTTCGACCGCCGTCTTCTCCGAAGAAGCACCGGAGAACTGGGACGGTCCTTGGGTTTACTATCGGCATTGCTTTGCTATTGTTTTCAGTTCTGTTGGCTCTTGCCGTGGTTAAAAAGCAAAGCGGTAAACGAAGAGTGGACTCACAAGAAACAAAGGCGGCGACTACGGCAGCTTCATTAGAAGTAACGAACTCAAACCCAGGGAACTCAAGAACCCGAGTCGAAGAAGCACCGGAAAGGAAAATGGTAATACCCGAGATTCAAAAGCTGAAAAAGAGTGGGAATTTAGTGTTTGTCGGTGGTGAAGTTGAAGGTTACAGCTTGGAACAGTTGATGAGAGCCTCGGCTGAGTTATTAGGGAGGGGAACGATGGGGACTACGTACAAGGCAGTGGTTGATAGGCAGTTGATTTTGACGGTGAAGAGATTGGATGCCGGCAAGACGGCGGTAACCACCGGTGAAGATTTTGAGCAGCATATGGACGCTGTTGGAGGACTGATGCATCCAAATTTGGTGCCGCTTAGAGCTTTTTTTCAAGCCAAAGGAGAAAGGCTTGTGATTTATGATTATCAACCCAATGGAAGCGTTTTCAACCTCGTTCATGGTATGGATTTAATTGTTTCCCTTTTTGTTTTTTGAGTTTTGGTTATGGGTTTACTCGGTGTCAGTGAGTTCAATGCCGAGTTTCACTTTCACGTTGCGGCTGTAGCCTGTAGGCTTAGAATGGGGTAAACTTAAAACGTAAAAGATAAACCAAAATGGGGCCTTTGTTTCCAAGTTGTTTGATTATTGGTGGGGTAATATTACCATTGGATTCTGATGAATTAAGCTAAAGTTATTGCCAAACTATTGGCAGCTTTTAGAACATTATTGTCCTGAAACAGACAATTGCTTTTTAATCGAAATACTGGAATTTCACCCTTGTAGATTTCATTGCTTACAACTGGTTTTGGATTATTTATGTACAGGTTCAAGATCGACGAGGGCAAAGCCTCTTCATTGGACATCATGTTTAAAAATAGCAGATGATGTTGCGCAGGGCCTCGCTTACATCCACCAAGCGTCGAGGCTTGTCCATGGCAACTTGAAATCCACCAACGTGCTCCTCGGGAATGATTTCGAAGCGTGTCTTACCGACTACTGCCTTGCCGTCCTTGCAGACTCTCCTTCCACGGAAGATCCCGACTCTGCAGCCTATAAAGCTCCCGAGGTCCGGAAATCCAACCGCAGACTCACACCCAAGTCTGATGTTTATGCTTTTGGTGTCTTCCTGCTTGAGCTATTGACGGGTAAGCATCCGTCGCAACATCCGGTACTTGTGCCCCATGATATGCTGGAATGGGTTAGAACGACGCGGGAAGATGATGTAGGGGAATACCACCGGCTCAGAATGCTGAACGAAGTTGCTAGTGTTTGTAGCTTGACCTCGCCGGAGCAGAGGCCGGCGATGTGGCAAGTGTTGAAGATGATACAAGAGATAAAGGAGAGAGCAATGATGGAGGATCGTGCATCATCTGGATATTCGTAGCAATGCATCAGGTGATGCATAAAACGGCATTTTTATTTAAAGAAGGGAAGCAAATTGGGGCGGCGGGGGGGTGGGGGTGTGTGTTGATGAAGCTTTTTTTTGTAAATGAGGATCCGATGTGAACGGAATGGTCTCTTTTTGATTTTATTTATATACTTCACTTATAATTTTATATCTGTGTATTCATAATTTTTATATTATTAAAATAATTGTTTTTGTTTTATTGACACAAAAATTATTGAAGAGGTACGCAAAAGGGACGTGTGTCTTTTTTACCAATTTTTTACACTGATATTGTGTTTTCACTCGAATAAAAATCGTCTACTTTTTAAGTATGTCTTCTTTTATACTCTTTCATTTAAAATTAAGTTCAAAGTTGGAGTTAATGGTTAGGATATAGTGAATTGAGGGAAGAGTATATTTTTAGGGCATTAAGTTTAGAGTTTAAAATTTAATTTTTTAGTGTAGAGGCTTGAAAGGAGAAATACTTAGGAGACAAAAGATTTTTTTTTCTATTTCCACCCTGTTTTGTTGAAATCATTTGCCCCTTAACTACGCTTTATACTAAAAATTAGGTTTAAGATTTAGGTTATAAAGAATTTGAGGCAGAGTTTTAGAATTTAAATTTAAAGTTCAAAATTTTATTTTCTTTTAAAATTTTTAGTATTAAGCATAGAAAGTGACATACTTAAAGTTCACATGTTTATTCGTTTTGCACCAATGCAATGCAACATTCGTTGGGATTAGTTGGATGTTAGGGTTATTTGGTAAAGGCTTAATAGTAAAAAAAGTGCACAATTTATACCATTTTTTTTTCTGGTTTGGTGTTTAACGTTTTTTTCGGGTTACTTTAGTGCTTAATATTTCATTCTGTAACTTAAATTGGGTTTTTTTGCCAACGGCTGTTAAATTTTTTTTAATTAATTAGAACATGACACGTGACATATTTTATTTATTTATTTATTTAATTTCTAAATTACTTTAAAATTATGTATTTCTTAAAAAACCTCAAAGTTTTAATTTCTTTCAAACAAACCCTTAAATCACATCTCTCTCACCGTCCGGCAACCCTGCACGTCGGCGGTTTTATCGTTCACCACCAAGCGTCGGGTACCTCACCGTTCAACATTCTCCACCCTCTAGCCATCGGTTAGAAGCCCAATCAGTCTCTTTTTTCTTTATTTTTGGATGTCCGTCAACGGAGTAATCGACAGTTCATTCATCGGTTTTTGATGACAAGATCATGGGGCTTTCAATCATGGGGTGCCGACAAAGGCAATGGTGGCCGGTGGTGGTTGAATCGGTGGTGGGAGGGGAGGAATTTAGGGATATAGGGTTTGGGTTTGGGGTTTTTAGAGAAATTAAAGATTTTGGGTTTTTTAATAAAATTAATGATTTTTTGATTTTTAGAAAAATAAAAATTAAAAAATACTAGAATATGCCACATGTTGTGTTTTTATTGGATAATGAAATTTTTTAATATCCGTCACAAAAAAAACTCAATTTGAATTACGGAATAAAACATTAAGCACCAAAGTGACCCGAAAAAAACGTTAGACATCAAACTGAAAAAAAAGTATAGGTTAGGCACTTTTTCGACTATTAAGCTTTTGGTAAAATTTAGACTCGATTCTATTAAATTCTACTAGTAATTTCCTTGATAACGAGGTTTATTAATGTAGTAAATAAACATTGTTATTTGTTAGGATGAAGATTAGGGTGTGTTTTTTTTGGAATATCCACTTCTGAATTTTATTTATTAAATTGGCACTTATTGTTTTTTATTTACAAAATAGAACTCAATCTGAATTGGGACAGTTCCGCTCCATTTTAGACGTGTTAGTTTTTTTTTTTCCTTCGAAGTAATTTGACAGATTTGGCGATAAACAGGTGGTCAGAAATCAATGAATCCTGTTTTATTTTAGTAGGGCATATCTAACATGTGGCAAAATATGGTGTGTTACGGTGCGGACAATTAAAAATGTTATAAATTTTAAAATATAAAACTGAAAATGTTACACTGTTTGATAACATTTTCAGTTGGTGGTAAGTTTCGAAATTTTAATTCGAGTTTCGAAATTTTCATTGTTTCTGATAACATTTTAAGTTTTTATAAGTACCGAAAATGTTATAAAAAACGTAGCATTTTCAGTTATGTGTTTCAATTTTTGTAACATTTTCAGTTGGTGTCGTACCGTAACCGCACTGTAACTTGCAGTATCACAAACCTACCCTATTTTAATATCTGTGAATCCTAAAACTTTTCGAACATGTATCTTTTTTGTACTCACAGAACTTTTCCGATAAATTTAGTAGAAACTATTTTGTACACTTAGAACAAAAATTTGAGGTTTAAATTAAGTTTAGAGTTGAAGATTTATAAGTTTATGTTCGTGGAGTATTTTCTTTACTTTCGGTACATGGAATAATATTCCTAAATTTAATGGCATTTCTAGTGTTATTGACTACGAAATTGCAGATCGAATTGGCGCAATGCATGAACAAAATTTATCGGAAAACTAAGGACTTTGATCATGTGAAGGAAAAAAAAAAGAATAGGTTTAATTTCCATTAAAAAAATCATTGAAATTGGATAATGTTGCAAACTTCCCCATTGAAAGAATAAAATTATTGAACTTTCATCCATGCACATATCACAAAGAAAATGAATCAAGTTAATATTCTTTTCTGATCTGATTACATTTTTTACTTACAAATTTCCAACAATTAGGTAATTGAAGCCAGAAAAAGTAATCACTTAAATCCATGTATAAATGGTACTTAAATCAATCATCTTATGCAGAAGACTAAGTTTGGTAAACTATTAATTTGATCGTCAATGTAGCTTTGAAACACCAAACTGTGGGGTGATTTAAATCTGGACAGCCTTTAAAAATTAATTAACAATTAGATTATTTGTTGGAGTTGTGGCAGTGGCAATCCAAACTTTACTGAAATCAAAGGCCAGGAACAATTTGGTTCATTCCATGACAACCCAAGATAGAATTTAAAAATAAAATACAAATAAGATGAGATAAAAATAAATATAAGATGAGATAACTCTCAGTTAAATCTCATTTCAAATTTTATCGTATCCTATATCTCATTCAAATCCCATCTTTATCTAAATCTTATCTTGTATTTGATTTGTATTTAATATTTGATTTTCCTTATCCTTGTATATCCATTTGTAAGCCTATATATACCCCAATTGTAAACATTATGATTTATTGAATATACAAATCCTTTACATGGTAATCATTCTCTACTATTTTTCTGTCTCTCTTTTCTGCTCTTCTTTAAACCGGATCTCCTTTCATGGCTCCGTCTTCTACTTCCAATAATCTTGTGCATCTTAGTGCGCCGACCAACTTCACAATCAAACTTACGTCTGCCAACTTTCCTGTTGGCGTCGCCAAGTGGAGGCTACTCTCATTGGTTTTGGGTTACTCTATTATATTGATGGTTCACAGCCTTCTCCATCTAAGTTTACCGATGCCGCGACAACAATTACTAATCCTGAATATCTACGATGGTATCATCAGGATCAAATTCTTGTCAGTGATCTTCTTGGCAGTTGTGATGATCAAGTTCAACTACTTATTTCATCCACTGTCACTGCTAAAATTGCATGGGATACTCTAGTTGCAAGTTATGTTAGAGTATCTCACGCTCGCATCCTTGCTCTCAAGTCTAAATTGGCTAGCAATCTACATGGTCCTAGGTCTATCTCTGACTACATGAAAAACATGCAGGATATTGCCTCTGATTTTGCCTTGGTAAATTGTCCTGTCTCCGATGAGATCTCTTGATTTCTATTGTCAATCAATTGGGTGATGATTATCGTCCAATTGTTGCTACCCTTCGTGTACGTAACACATCGACAACCATGCTTGAGTTGTCTGAGATCTTAACTGATCATGAGAGACTCCTTCAAGAATCTGACCACACTACACCTCTTGACACGACATATTCTGCGCAATAGGCTTATTCAAATCACAGTTACTCCACCAACCGTTCTTAAGGGAATGGTGGTTACTTTGGCCATTCATTTTCTAGTGCCGGGCGTAGTCCTATTCCTCAATCTGGTCATTCTGGATGACAAGATGTTGTGTGCAAGTTCTGTAATTTGTCAGGACATGTTGTTCGAGATTGTCGCAAACTTGTTTGGTTTCTTCATAACAACAACTTTTATCAGCAGCTACCGTCTGCTTCACCAGTTGTCAATACTGCTACTGATCTTTCATCATCTGATCCTGCTCCTTGGGTGTTTGATAGTGATGCCTCGCATCACACCACAATGACCACTGCGTCTCTTCAGGATATCTCCTCTTATGTCCCTGATACAGTTCATCTAGGTAATGGTAACTCCCTGCCTATTTTCGTATTGGTTGATGAATTGTTCCCACGACTACCAAGCCCATTTCTCTCACAATTGTCTTGTGTGTTCCTCAATTAAATACAAATTTAGTATTGATTTCTAAATTATGTCAGACTAATCATGTGTCTGTTAAATTCTTTGACTCTTATTTTCTTGTTAAGGATCAACCCACGAGAATTCCTCTTCTTCGAAGCAATAAAATAGGTGGTGTCTACTAAGTTTTACGATCCTTTTATCCTCAAGTTAACTCAGTCAATTGCTTGTCTGTGCATCAGCTATATCACAAGTTTAGTCATCTATATGATAAAGTCTTAGCCTCTATATTACACACTTGTAATATATCTTATGACCATACTAGTTTGACAAACTATCATTGTACTTCCTATCTTATTAATAAGAGTCATAAATTGCCGTTTGGTTAAAATACTATGTCAAGTTCTATTCCTCTTGAATTGCTTTACTCTGATGTTTGGAGCACTAAACATGTGTCTTATGATGAATATTCATACTATGTGGTGTCTTATAATAAGAGTCATAAATGGCCTCATGTTTTTCAGGCAGCTGCTTATCTTATTAATCGGATGCCAACATCGATCCTTGATAATGTCTCGCCTTACCTTCTACTTCACCAATAAGCACTGAACTATGACAAGCTTCAACCATTTGGATGCTTGTGCTTTCCTTGGCTAAGACCATACACAACACATAAGCTTGAGCCATGGTTTGATGAATATGTTTCCCTTGGATACTTTGTGACGCAGTCTACTTATAAATGCCTGGAGCCAACCACTAATAGAATCTATGTCTCTCGCCATGTTCAGTTTGTTCCTCATATCTTCCTTTTTACTACACGACGTGTCCTTCATGTGCCACGACAACCTGATGCTTCTTTACCTACTATGTCACGATAACCCGATGCTTTATTGCCTACTATGCCACGACAACCTGATACTTTATTGCCTACTATGCCATGACAACCTGATGCTTCATTGCCTACTATGCCACGACAACCTAATGTTTCATTTTCTAGTTGTAATCACTAATTTTTGTTCGGGTTAATAACCCATTTCTTTTATTTTGTGTTATTGTAATAACTCTATCTCCCATTAGTATTATCCTTATTAAGTAGTAGTAGTGTTTGTCATCCTTTGTTATTATCCTTATTATTACTACAATTAAGGCACAATCAAATAAATAAAAAGCCCACATATATAAATTCTATAAAGTTCATTTACATAATTAAAACCCAAAAAATTATACATGTATTTGGCCTAATAGGGCTTTAGTGGACTAGGCCCTAATTTGATAACAAAAAAACCCTAATCCCTTAATCTGTTTGCGCAGCCCATCTTGAACCGTTAGATCCAAAAGGGAGATCGAACGGTCTAGGTTACTCCGAGAGTGACCCTTCAGCTCCTGCACGCATCGCACGCGCGGTTCTCCATCTCCCCCACTCGCACGTGTGCAACACTGCTCGTCACCTCAGCTCCCAAGCCACGTCCGATCGCCTTCTGAACGATCCCACGCGTAATCCATGCCATCACCGCACCTTCACGCTGATAGAGAGAGCCAATGGCCGAGCACCACGTTGTCATCACTTCACCACGTCAACAGCCACGCTAGCAGCTCTCTTGTCCCATCCCCTTTGTACGAGAGCCACAACAAACATGAAACAAAATGTCAGGGATTATCAAAATGCAAATGGGACAAACATGCAAAATCATAAATGCACATGAATTCAACCAAAAACCACAGCAGCCAATAGGATTTTTTGTTTGATTTTTCTTTTTTCTAAAAACATGTAATGTCAATGGTATAAATACGAAGCCCTAAATCAATTTTAACCCTAGACGGGGAATTATGGAATTATCAAGAAATAGAAAGCAAAAAGCCTCCGATTTTCAAAAGTAAAAATTCTCAGTTCCTATTTTGCATTTCAAATTCAATCATAAGCATAAATGAAGTTAGGGTTAAAGTCTTTTACCTTCGGCGTCGATTTTGTTTCACTTTCGTTCGTTGCTCTCTCACCGATGACAAGCCTTCCGGCCTCTTTCAGTCTGTGTCTGGTGATTCGGTGGAGAGACAAGTAAAAGGGGGTTCCGTTTCTTAAAAAAAAGAGGGGTTTTCAAATCTGTTTCTTTGGTTTTAAAAAAAAAATGGGTTGAGTTTTGAGAAACTGAGGGTAGATTTGGGTTTAAATCGGGGAAAGGTTTACTTTTTTGGGTTTTTTGGTTCGTCGGCCACCGGCGAGCGACGGCCGACGCGACGGATGGATGGCCAGATTATGGGAATTGAGGCGACAGGGGTGAACACCGCGGAGACACGTTCATCTGAGTTTGAGAGAAAAAGGGAGAGTTTATAGGTTTTGAAGAACAAAGCTTTAATTTTTTTTCTTATTTTAGCAAAAAATGTGTTTTATATCTGTTCTTTTAAAAACGAATGGTCTATTCTCCTTATAAATCCCTCTGTGCCATCAAAATTATGCCCATAAGGGTTTTCGCTTTTTAAAATCACAACAATAATCCCCCCGCGTTTGTAAATTACACCCATAAAGGCTTTCGTCTTTTTAAATCCCGTCCTAGGTCCCTTATTTTTAAAAAGCTTTTCAATTTCGCCCCCTTTGTTAATCGAATATGTTATTTTCTAAAATTTGGCCCTCAAGGTTTATTTTTGTTCGATTTAGTCCAAAATTCAGTGTTATGGTTCCCTTGTCACAACCTTGTTTCATGTTTTTTATTTTCCAGCCTTTATTTTGTTGTTGTTTTTGCTTTAGTGTATTAGATATTTTTGTGAAAATGAGTACGTCAATTTTATTAATAAAGGAAAAATTCTATTTGAAAGTTTACAATGCAAATAAAAAAAACATGATCTGGACATAATCCTAAAAACACAAAACTAATATATCTAGATCATAAACAGGACCAAATAGAGAAAATGTAAAAACCTAATTCAAAGATTCGAAACAAAGCAGATACAAAGCATCACCAAAGCTGGACGATGAAGGTAAAAAACATCAACAAACAACATTAAAAAATGTATATTTGCAGAATTAGGGTACGTTGACAACACGTTTATTACCGCAAACTCAATTGCGAACAAGAGCAGTGACTAAACTTGCATCAAGATCCAGTTCGAGGGCCCAGAACATGGAGATCAACAGGATAATAAAAAAAGCGCCATCTTGATCAGCGTGGCGACGTCAAATCCAACCCTGATAGAAAATAAATAACAAAAAAGCATACCAATAGGCAGAAAAGCGTGCTAAAAAGCAGAAAACCATACCAAACGGTAGAGGAAATCGTGTCATAAAGACAGTTTTATTGAATTATAAAGACTAAAAATCAAAAGAACGAAACAAATAAGTAAAAGAGAGTGACCAGCGGTCGACAAACAACCCTAAAGCTGTTGCCCCTGCCGCCTGTGTTTAAACAAGGATGAAAGAGCGGCGGGACTAGAGAAAAAAAAAAGAAAAGCTAGGGTAAAACCCAGTACCAAAATACATCTTTAGTGTAGTAGATCTTTAGATTTGGGGTTGATGAGAATATATGATATGTGGCTATTGTGTATGACATGTGTTTTTTTTACATAATACATAGTTTCGTTATAATATATATAATTTAGGATAATTTATATGATTTTTATATAACATATAATTTGTATACAACATAACATATAGTTTTTTATGATATATAATACAGGTTTAATATGTAATATATAGTTTTTTTTATAATATATATAATATACGTTTTATAATATACGGTTTTTTATATAATATGTATATAATATATAATTTTTACGTAGAAGAAATATATGTTTTTAAGTATATAACCTATGGTTTTAATATGTATATATTTTAATATCTGGTTTTAATATATATGATATATGTTTTTTAATGAATACATATAATGTATAGTTTTAATGTACACTACTTAATTTAAATATTCTACATAATATATAATTTTGAAAGATATATATGTATATTTTTTATGCATAGTTTAGGTTGCTTAGGGTTTGTTGTTATAACGTGTTTTTATCTTCTTGGGATTGTTAGGTTAAGCTTATAGGTTAGGTTAAGGTTAAACAATTTAATTAATTTAAAGTGTGCACTCGTCTCATAGGGGCATAATCTTTAAATTAATTAAATTGATCCTAGGGTTAGTTTTTTTTAGAGCCATAGTTAGATTTAAGGTTCGAATTAAAATAGTGAATTTAAATTTACCCTCAGCTTATTGGGATAAATGTTAAGTTCATTAAATTAATTGAACACCTCTTAATCACCCTTTTAGGATAAAATTGACAATTCGGCTTAGATGGACAATTTTAAATTAAAACCATGATTAATTAACTTGATTCGTTTTAAATAGTATCCTTGGATTATTGGAATATTAGTTTAAAATTGATCAAATTAATTATCATAGTGCAAGATAATCCATAATTTATTAGGGTTTTCTAGTTTTAGGGCTTAATTAATTTAAGGTTAATATTAAACTCACCTAGCTAATAATTAAATCACTACTTGAACTTCCATAATTTGGGCCATTTAGGTTAGGGCTTTAGTGAGCCTTTTGTTTGTTTATTTAAGCCCTTATGTGACTTGCATTTATAATTGTCATTCATATGACCTTTAATAGTTTGATTGCTTAATTAATTAATTTAAACCATAAAAGGAGGTATTTATTAATCCCGATATTTGTGTCATAACAGTCCTAGCTTAATGGATGTTAACCAAATATTTGAATTAATCCTTCCCAAGGTAAATAATAATTAAAAGTTGACAAGACATAACATCATATCTAAATGTTGCACCATGCATATTTGTGACGTACAAAATTCGAACCATAAATTAACACGACAGTCAGGCTTATTTGATGTTAGTTTAATCTAGGGTCCGATGTATCGTCAAGCTTATTAATTAAACGACCAATTAATTTGAACCCACCAATTTGATAAAGCCCGTTCAATTAAGGCCAATTTTCAATTAAGTACACTTAATTAAATTCAATTTAAATTCCAACAATTTCCATCCATTTAAAAGCAACAAATATTTTGGTACCGATTTTCGGGCGTGATGGAGGTGCTAATCCTTCCCCACATGTAACCAACTCCCGAACCCTTTCCAAAATGAATCTCTGGTATTTATGGTGTTCGGCCTACCTTACCCAAGTGGCCGGTGGCGACTCCAATTCTTCATTGTTTTCTTAAACATGAATTTTCAAAAGAAATTCCCCTTAAACCAAATTTTAGAAAATGATGGGGACAACCCGTAGCTTTGAAATTTATAAAAAGAAGGTCGTTACAGCATGGCGAGTCCATTATGGACCATTTTGTTTTTACAAAACAAAAAGAGAGTTAAGCCAAGAAAATATTTGTTGCTTTTGATAATGGAAATTGTTGAAATTTTAATTGACTTTAGTGAGGTTGAATCTTTCTTGAAAATGTGACTTCGATTGCATGGGCTTTGATAATTGGTGGTTTTGGGATTAATTTTTCATTTAATTTCTAAAGAATCACAGACATGTGTTGCACCATGATCATCAAGCTCTATACCCGAGCTCCATCCCTTAAGTGGAAGTGAAACGCCACATACCCACGTGAGTATCCCTCCACGAGTCAGTAATTCACTTCCAAAATCCTTGCCTTTGACACGTGAGTAGCCCTCCACGTCATTAGGTCGTGCTTTCCCTCAAACCGAATCCAATTCGCAAGCTTGTAATGGGCCAGAATTGGGATTTTTGTTGCCTTGGTAGGTAATAAGATAGGTTCGAGTAACCTTAATTAAAACCAAACCCATGCGTGAGAATCTAAGAAGCCCACCCCGTCAGAGCCATGCAGATAACCACAGCGAACTAGAATTCATGTGGTTAGGGTTTTTCTTTATGTGCTCGCCTTTTGCTTAATTAGTTTACATTTATCTTTTCTCATTTCTGAATTTATTGTTTAGACTAACACTTCTTTTTTCCGTCCTTTTTCTTTCTACCTTTTTGTTTTGCATATCTTGATATATCATGAAGAGCACATTGAGTCAAGAAATAGTTTGAAATTAAAAGCTAGGTCAATGGGGGATTTGGTCCGTAGCAATGACGAGAAGAATTCCGATGTGCAAGTGTGGTCAGAAGGAGATCAACTACATGATGGGGAGGATATTTCAGCCGGGTTTAGGTCAGCAATGTCAGCTGAGACTTTCATGAACACAAAATTTAATGACGTGTCCGAGTTGAGGTTAGTATGGAATGGTTGGGATTTTGAGACAAGAAATGCTTTCAAAGACGAGTACGGCGACATTGAATACTTGTTAGATGTTTCGATCGATCAATCACTACTTCAAGCCTTGGTAGGGTTTTGGAATTCAGCCTACAGTTGTTTTACAATCGGCAATTTTGGTTTGATCCCGATAATAGAAGAGTATCAAGCCCTTGTGAAATGCAAGAAGATCGATGAGAACTGTGTCTACTCTAAACTGAACAAGAACAAAGCTTTTCGGGGAAAGCTTGGTAGGTTCTTGGACACTTTGCCATCTTGGGTTGACAATCAAGTTACAACTTAGAACAAGAAAGAGTATCTCAAGTGGGAAGGAGTTCTGGTCTTAGCTTTAGTACACCCCGTGGGTCGAGTTCTGGTCTTAGCATTAGGGCTTATCGACCCGTCAGTATTGGATTTGTTTGATCGTTTGGGTGGTGGGACCAATCTGGTACCCGTAATTTTGTCAGAAACTTTTCGGTCCTTGAGATTTTATAGAGAGCACGGTGGAGGACGCTTCTGAGGATCTCCCCAACTTTTGACCGTTTGGTTTTACAACCATCTTTGGTCTGATGTCAACTTCTCAAGGCCTATCTTTGATGGCAAGTTCTCACCATTAGTGGAGTTCCTACAAAAGGGGATTGGCTGACGAGAAGATCCGAAGAAGTTTTGCTAGACGTTCTCCGAAATCTAAAGGAGGAAGGCATAGTTTGGAGAGCTCTGTGGCTATCGGCAAGTAATATCTTTTATAGATGCGGGGAACACTCTTGGGTATCACTACTTGGTCTTTGGGGGCATACAGCTTACACACCCATTTTGGTTTTGAGACAGTATGGTTTGAAGCAGTTAATGCCGACCAAAAAAGATTGAACGAGTTCAACATGAACTACGAGAAAGAGAAAGGCTACAAGGGGGTGGTGTATAGTGCTTCCTTAACTTGGAACAATGAAAGACAAGTTAGGATTATGAATGCTCCCTACATGGTTACCCCCGAGTATGAAGCATGGCCATTCAATCATGTCAACGACAATATTCCTCAATTGAATCCCGATGGTAGGAGGTATGTGGAGGAGAGATTGGCTACGCTTCCCATCGAGTTTGATTTTATGAGAAAATAGCTCAAAGAGGAACAAAAAAGGCATACTTAGCTCGAAGAGAAAGCCAATTGTCGTGACCATTTTTAAAACCGAATGTGTGAAATATCCTGATGTCTGACTTTGAAAATTAGAGTTTTTATCCATTTAATCTTGAAAATTAAGGTTTTTCCATATTAAATCAAAATTTCCTTTTATTTATTCTTGAAAATCAATTTGGAGTCGCCACCGGTCACTTTGGTCGACCAAACACCATAAAAAAACTAGAGATTCATTTTTTCTTAAAGTTTGAGTTCGAGAGTCGATTACGTGTGGGGAAGGACTAGCACCCCCACAAACGCCCGTTATCGGTACCTTTTTAATTTTTTCGGCATTTCGAATAGTAATTTAAATTTAATTTCTCCCATACTTATTAACATGGATTTAAATTCCAAATGGAGATATCCTTTTATAAAAAATACATTTTTGAACGAATATGATTTTGGAAACATCCAGTTACTTTAGGATACTTCGATTCATATTAAAAAATGTATCACAACATAAAAGGTTTTTTATGCATGCCCAGTTATTTTCTTATTAATTTTAAGCTCTAACCTAAAAGGCTCTAATTAGATTGTTTTAAACTATGAATATAATTAAATTTAGGGTATTTATGTGATAACACCCAATTGCTTGGGCACTATCCATATTAAACCCTAAATTAGCAATATTCCTATTTATTTAATGACTCTAATTATTTAAAACCTAATCTTAATAAAAAAACCTTAACTTAATCAACTGTGTTAATTATCATGTTCTAGGTTTAAATGAATACCAAATATTCAACTAAAAGCCCCATTTGGATAACATCTCATTACAATAAGACACTATCTAACTTAAGACTTTAAAGTTCCTCTTTTGATATCCATTTATTTTCTACAATGATCTCTCCTAATTCTATTATTGAATTCTAATTAAAGAACCTAAAACTACGGCTCTAAATAATTTATAATCTAGGTGTTTAATATTATTTAACAAATATACTACATACCATTTTTAAAAAAGGCAACACACATATAATTAGACAATTAAAATAAATCAAACAATTAACAAATAGGGGTTAAGTTGAATTCAATTCAGATTTGAAGAGCCAAATTACAATGATTAAGTGACCAAATTGAAACAATTTCAAAAGAAGGGGCCAAAATCATGAACATGAGAAATTGGGCGCGAATCTCTTCACCTGACCCGACTGAGGCGCGCGGATCCTACTTAACCTGCCCCCTAAATGGACTCGTTTCGCCCTACCTATATAGGGCCCAACTCAGCCCCAAACTTGGCTCTAACTCATTTCCCCCCCCTCTCTCTCTTAAACCGAACTCACCTCACCCTCTCTAAACTCTCTCCCCATAAAGACCCTTTAACCCAGATTAAGGATCCAAATAGATCAAAGTTCATCATTTTTGGATGATCATTCAACGAGTTCATCAAGAACACGATGAGTGTTCATATTTTTTGGTAACACTACGTCGTGACCTCTATCGCTGAATCTTCCACCATTGTGCTCCGATCTTCCTCAGCCAT
The DNA here is from genome assembly GCA_019671005.1 of Hibiscus mutabilis. Taxonomy (NCBI): domain Eukaryota; kingdom Viridiplantae; phylum Streptophyta; class Magnoliopsida; order Malvales; family Malvaceae; genus Hibiscus; species Hibiscus mutabilis. Next base: position 45,816,251 of record CM033725.1, read on the forward strand.
TTGCCGGCCGCCGTAGGCGACCGCCGATCGCCATGAGTGATTTTCGGTCACCTTTTGACCGTCGTGCCCCACCGCCACTTCGAACCAAAATATCCCAAAAAAGTTTCGATTTCAATTCTGATTCTTCTAGGTCTAGTCCCGGTTCAACTGAGCCACCCATCTCCGATCCACCTAGGCCTAAAACTACTCAAAACCTTCATTTTTGACTCCACCATGGCTTAAAACTCCCTGACCACCGTGATGAATCCCCGACCACTACTATTTCTGATCTCATTTTTATTTTTTTAGTTCTGCTTTGTTCCGAAAGTCCTAACCCTATTCTTGTTTCAGATTTTACAGGGAATAAAAAGAACAGAAGTGATTTTACCTTTTAGTAAAGCTCTAGTGAAGGTCAACCAACGATGTTTTGTATCTCCGGTGACCATTTGTCTCATTCGGCGTTCTTCACGGTGTCCGTTCACGTTCTCGTTAAATTCTTTGGCATTCGTTCGTGCTCCCGGCTGCCTCTTCAGTTCTCGATGTAAGCTCTACTCTCTCTCATAATTATTATATCTATTTATTATTTTATTATTATGTTTATGGTAGATAATTAATTCCCCTGACATTCTCTCTCTTTCCCTTTTATAGGTTAATCAGAAATAACATCAAAGATGACATCATCGAGATGATGTCACGAGCTAGATGGCTCTAACAAAACCATAATCCATGTGCTTATTTCTCCACCAATGGGTGTGCTCCACGTGGAGGGTTTTGAGCGGGAAAATGAGTTTTGGACTGAATGTGTGTTTCTTTGGGTTATATGGAGGGTAAAATAAGCGGGAAACAATTGTACATTGGGCTTTGTATTCATAATTGGGCCTTTGAATTATGTAATGGACATTTAAGGGATTTTTGGACACTTAGATTGATCTTGGGTTTGTTTATGGTCTTATTTATTATTTATTTTTATGTTTTATTTATAAAGAAAATATAGTATATATGGGTATACCCGGGTAAAATTAGGGTATTACAGCTGCCCCTCTTTGCTTATTGTTGTGGAACATGAATAAGGCAAAGACTGAAAAGACACGAATTTTACCCAAACCATGTGACCACCGAAGATTGAAGCTGTTCTTCTAATTATGAAATTCTTCAATCTTCTGCCAAACTGTAGAGTCTGAACCTGTTCTTCTCATTATGAAATTCTTCATCTTCCAAGGTTTGGAATTCTTTTTTGAAATTCTTCATTTTCTGAGGTTTGAAGCTATTCTTCTTATTATGAATTTATTCATTCCTCACTCCTTTGCTAATCCACTTTTCTGTAAAGATGTCGAATAAGCAAGCTCTTCTCATTAGGAACTTTCTCATTCTTCAAAAGGGCAAACTCTTCTCATTAGGAGCTCTTCTTTCTTCTTTGGGTGAGTTTTTCTCATTGGGAACTTTAGGGTGATCTTTTCTCATTAGGAGTTCTAGGCGAGTTCTTCTCATTAGGAACTCTAGATTCTTTGTTGGGCAAGTTCTTCTCATTAGAAACTCTGGATTCTTGACGAACTCTTCTCATTAGGAGCTCAGGGCGAGTTCTTCTCATTAGGAACTATATATTCCTTGTTGGGCGAGTTCTTCTCGTTATGAACTCTGTATTCTTTACCGGACGAGTTCTTCTCATTATGAAATCTGGATTCTTTGCTGGCCGAACTCTTCTTATTAGAAGTTTAGGGTAATCTTTTCTCATTAGGAACTCTGTATTATTTGCCGGGCTAGTTCTTCTCATTAGGAACTTTGTATTATTTGCTTGACGAACTCTTCTCATTAGGAGTTCAGGGCGAACTTTTCTCATTAGGTGTTCTGTATTTTCTATTAGGAATGTTGATTCACCTCATCCTTTGGGGAAAAAAGAGAGAGAGAAAATCTGAACCTGCAAAAAGAAATATTATCAATTAATAAGAATTCCAATTGAAGTGGTATGGAATATCCTCTATTTCAACTTGAAGACATAAGATCTTTAGAGTCACTCCTTTTCTGCCTAAGGTGTCTTGATCTTTCAATCTAAAGCTCTTATCAACTATTTTGCTTTTTCTTCCTTTGCTGATCAATTTTTTTGCACTCGGAATATATGTGACTGATGGAACCCATTTTTAAAGTCTATCTCTATAAACGAAGTATTTATTGTGACCCGTCTCTATAAATAGAGCAACTTTTGAGATTCATCTCTGTCAATGAAAGATTTGTTGAAATCATCCCCTGCAAATGGAATATCCTAACATCTGTCTCTGTAAACGGAATGTTTGAAGAAATCTGCCTCTGCAAACGAAATATCTTGAGATCCATCTCTGTAAATGGAATGTTTGAAGAAATCAGCCTCTGCAAACGGAATATCTTGAGATCCGCTTCTGTAAACAGAATAGTATCTTTGCTGAGATCCGCCTCTTTAAATGGAATGGTATCTTTGTTGAGATCCGCCTCTTCAAATGGATTGGTATCTTTGCTGAGATCCACCTCTTCAAACATATTGTTATCTTTGCTAATCTTTGCTGGATCTACTTCTCTAATCTCGAAGTTGTAAATTGAAATCTTGCTTGTTCTTTGCTAATTTGAAAATTCCTGCCAAAACACACAAAATGCTTTGAATGTATGAATTAGCATGCTCATATCTTATAGATGACTAGCTATTTATGATGCATGAATGTTGCCAATTGAGGACCATTTGAGTGAGCTTTCATATTCAGGGAAGCTCAAAAGTTTCTTGCTTTGTTTTTCATTAAAAACTCCTTTTGCTAACAAGGTAACCCATCTCACACTCAGGTTCAATCTTCAGGATCTCTGCATCTTTTGCTCTAAAGTGCCTTTTCAGGGTTTCACTTTAGATTGTTTTTCTCAAAGTGCCATTTTTGGGTTTTCACTTTATTTTTTTCTTTTTCTCAAGGCGCCCTTTCAAGTTTTCACCTCAATTTTTATTTTCTTTCTTTTTTTCCTTCTTTTTTTCTTTTTCTTTGCAATGATGTTCTCCTTTTGTTCTAGACAAGGCTAATTTCAGTTCTGATGGAACTCGTGCTTGCCTTTTCGCGAATTCAATACACAAACCCTTCTCTTGCCATGTCTCACCATGCACCTCACATCGAAAAAACTCGAGTTTCTATGACAACTCATTTATTGTAAATCCATTCTTGCTACATCTTCATTCATCTTCTTTGGCAACATTCTTTCACATGGTTCCAAAAGTGATCATCACTTCTGTTATTCAGCTTGTAGATTCTATTCACTAGAATAAGATATCTTCTGTAGTGTTCTTTGTTGCATTGCTCCACTCTTGAAATCATTCATAAGGCTTTCTTCTCTTGCAATGTCTCAGAAGTAATGATCTTTGCTTTTGAATAATGTGAACCTTTAATGGATCAAACTTGTTACAGCTTTTGCCCCAAAAGATAGCTCATATTATTGCTTTGCCCTAGGGTTGTCTGTGTCACTTTCTTGCAGCTTTCGTTTGAATGTTTTGACACTCAGAATTGTGTCTTTTTCGTTACATACTTTTCATCATTAACCAAGTACTGAGGCCACCCCATGTTCTACCTGTACTTAAAGGATTAGTACATCGTAATAATACCCATGAAATCCTTTGCTTTTATTGTATCAAATCAATTTATATGCTAAATTCTTGTTGAAACGATAAGTGAAAGACTCAGAATATTATTTTAATAAAATTTTGAAGATGGAATGATTTGATAAATCATGGCAAACATGAGAAAACAAAAATAAAATTAGGCCCTTAAATATCAAATGCAACAGAGCCCTTGAACCAAACTGGAAGAGATCAACTCAAATGTGACCCCTTCCAAATTATTAGACTTTCAAGAAACATTTCACATATGCCTTATTATATCCCATTTAAGTGTCACTCTTGACCTCACTAACTCACCAACCCAATCCTTCCCTCTTTTCTGATCTTAATTAGGCATTAGAAGTCTGGAAATCCTTGAAGAAAGTTTAACCCTGATAAGCGGGATGTATTCTAGAGACAAACTTTCCTTACTCCAATACTCGTATATGATCAAAATGGTCTTTTGAGGCTTGTAATAGGGCCATGGCTCACGGCTATGAAAGAAACGATATATAGGCTCAAAATAATGTTTAAGGGTGATGGAACCAAGGATCATTTTCCAAGCAAAATTTTACTTCTGCACTCCTTGATCTGAACATGCTAGAATGAAATACTCTTCCGTTTCTCTTTTTTCTTTTTTTGTGGATCGTTCTTGACTGCCCATTTCTGGGTTTTCACCTTAGAGTTCATTTCCTTTCCTTGTATTCTTTTGATCGAATGATCTCGCATATATTTTGCACTTTTTCAAATTAGTGCTTTTTCTTTTAACTGCTTCAACTTTCATGTCAACAATTTTCTTCATTCACTTGACTCTTTGATCACAAACTTTCCACTTTTTCTTTTTCTTTTGCTCTTTTTTGACTTGATTTTGAATATTTGTCTTCATTCAACTTGCCTTTCTCGTATTGTACTCAAAGCGTCAACTTTTTGTTTCTTGCCCCAAATTCATAAGGCATCACTATCATATCATGATCAAAACCAAACATATTTCACTTGTAAACAAATTCACATCCTCTTTGCCCCTAGTGTGAGGGTAATCCTTGGTTTGGGTTGAATCGAAAGAAAATTACTGTAGCGAATGTCTCGCTAAATAAAAGCGATTGTGTTTTCGAAGGATTTTTGAAAGGTGTTTGGATATAAAATATTTATTCCGTGGGGTTTACAAAAAACCTTATAAAAATGGAGTCGCCACCGGCCACTTAGGTAGGCCGGACACCACAAAACCAGAGATTCAAAAGACAGGGTTCGGGAGTCGGTTACGGATGGGGAAGGATTAGCACCCCCACACCGCCCAAAATTGGTACTTTAATAATTACCGCTTTATTAATATTGGATTTTCCGGATTAAAGTGACGATTATTTTAAATTTCGGTCATAATTACGAATATATTTTAAGGGTCCCGTTATCCGAGAATAAACGCCCAACCACTATCACTACGCTTGATACTGGCTCCGTTTACGCTCGGATAAAAGGACACCGCATTAACAATTTATATATCATATGCAATCTTAGTGGCAAAAATATAAAACATGGTAAAATATTTAAGTGTAGTAAATATTGTCATAACTGAATATTAATCTAACATAGATGATATTCTAGATTAAAACATGCATATACATATTATTCTAAATAATAGATAAAAACAACTATCATATGTCAAAATAATAAGGCAGGAATAAATATATATATACGAACAAATATTTCAAAAAAGACATGTATCTTGGTAATAAAACATATTTCAACATATACGGGTCAACATATCGTAAAAAAGGGTAAATATACTAACATGTAGCCCTAAAAAATAAGAAAGCTCACACACATATAAAATACAGAATACGCCATGTACGAACCAATTAAAACATAATATACTTGATATGAATAATCAGATAAAAAACGAATATCATACTTGACACATATATATATACATATAAACATAAAATGAGTCATATACGGGAGACATAAAATGAAATAATATCCACATATAAGATTATAATTCGAACAATAATATTTACAAAGAAAATAGGACTGAAATGAAAGGAAAATGAAAATCAGTGGCAGAAATTAAAGAGAAATAACATGTAATTTAGGGACGAAATCGAAAAACAAATAAAACCTACAAAGACCAGAGTTGTAATTATACCAAGGGGCAGACTCAAAATGAAAATTTCAAAAACGCGGGGTGATTAAGGGCGTAATTTTACCATTCAGAAGTTGATCAGGTGTAATTTAGTGACTAAATTGTGACTTTTTGGAAACTCAGGGGGACTGGGACTGTGATTATACCATGCGGCAAGACAAAAATGAAAATATTGAAAACGCGGTGGGATTAAGTGTGTAATTTACCCATTTAGTAAAATAATAACACCTATATAACGGCTATTTTCAGGCCGAAACCAAATTTTCCCCATTTTTCATTTCATTCTTCAGTTTCCAAATATCCCACGCTCATCTTTTTCTCTCAAGTGTTCTTGAGAAACCCAGAATCCGGCGGCCGGGCCGCCGTATTCTCCGCCGCCGGCCGCCGCTAACCGGCGCCGGTGGACTCCCGAAATACACCAAAACCTTCCTCTTGTCGTCCTCAACATGAATCCATGGTTGGATTCAGAGGATCCCCTTTTATTTACCCTAGATCTAAGAAATACGAACCCAAAAATATATTTTCTTTAGGTCAAAACGAGACCACAAGGGGTCTTCCCCTCCCTTTGTTCACCAGATCTGGCTTGTAGAAGCCGAAAGGCTTGTCACAGAGGAAGGGAAGACCCATGGACAAAGCCGGTAAGACTTCTTTACTTGTTTTCTTTTTATTTTCTTTTTGTACTTCGTATATGCATGCAAGGGAAACAGGTAAGAAAAAAAAGGCAAAAAATTACCACTGGACTGCCTTCTGATTTCTTGACTGGTTACAAGTTGGTTTTTACAAAACTTTCTGTTTTTTGTGTTACTACTCTCTCTGCTTTTTTTTTGCCCGTTCCTCTCTAAAAAATCCCGTTACAACAGCCCCATTTCATATATACCACTATCTCTGTATTTTGGTTGCAACTTGTATCTTCTTTTCCAGATCTGACATTTGCTTGTTATCTTTGGCATAATCTGAACGCGGGGACTGAATATCGGCGCGGTGGCGGTGTGGTCATTTCTGCCAGAGGCCAGACGCATTTTCGGCCGTTAGATCAGATCTGATCTAACGGTCGAGATGGCTTGAAGAACGATCGGCCTGGATGAAGCCTCGATCTGATGAAACGGCTTCAGATTTCGCCACGTGGAGCACCGCAGTCGAGGAGTCAGAACGCGTGGATCTTACGCGCGCGTGGGATAATAAAGCGTCCGCGCGTGGACCACACGCGCGCGTGGCACTCGAACGGTCCATACGTGTGGAGTACGCGCCTGGCAGATATTTTTAACCTTCATTGCATCGTGGCCGTTGGATCAGATCTTGATCCAACGGCCCATAGTTACCTGCACATTGTAATTAGATAGGATTCAGAGTTGGGCCAAATGGGCTTTGTAATTGGATTTTTGTAATTGGACTCGGACTCTTTACTTGGGCTTAATATATATATTTAATTTTACATTTAGTCAGCCCACTAATAATAATAATAATTATAACAACTGTACATGTACATACGAAAATATATATTTCATATTATACGGTCATTAATTAATAATATTCTAGTATCCATATGTATAATTAATATGACATCTACATACGCTTATACCCTAGATACATACGTGACATACATACAACTCTAATACGTACACGTAGGTTATACATGTACACACCTTATATTAGTAACATTCACATAATAAACATACATGCAATAGTAATACATTTAAGTAAAAATGAGTGATTCTGATTTGCCCTCTTTGCTTGTTCTCATGAAATGGGAAACAATGCAAAGATTCATAAGCACTCATTTTATCAGACTTCCCTGTTTGTAGCCTCGGAAAAACGAATTCTTTTGGACATTTCCGCTCTTCCTTGGCCGAATCTTCAGGCTCGTAAGTTCTTCCTATATAGAACTTCGTCACCTTCCGATCTTGGAGCTACAGGCTCTTTCGACATTGAACCCTTCGCTCTGATTTTTATCAGACTTCCCTGTTTGTAGCTTTGGAAAAACGAATTCTTTTGGACATTTCCGCTCTTCCTTGGCCGAATCTCCAGGCTCGTAAGCTCTTCCTATATAGAACTTCGTCACCTTCCGATCCTGGAGCTACAGGCTCTTTCGACATTGAACCCTTCGCTCTGATTTTTAGCTTTGGAAAAACGAATTCTTTTGGGCATTTCCGCTCTTCCTTGGCCGAATCTTCAGGCTTGTAAGTTCTTCCTATATAGAACTTCGTCGCCTTCCGATCCTGGAGCTACAGGCTCTTTCGACATTGAACCCTTCGCTCTAAGACAATGAAGCTCGGAGTCTTTCCTATATAAGACTCTTTGCTTTTGACACAACAGGTTTCCTATATAACCCTGTGTCATAGGTGAATTGCTTTGACTGGAGTTCTTCCTATATAGAACTGCGAGTCTTCACCTTGGAGCCATCAGTTCCTCCTATATAGAACTTTTTGGCGTCTGGAATCTCAGAGCCACAGGTTCTTTTTGACACAGAACCCTTCGCCCTAAGACGATGGAGCTCAGAGTCTTTCCTATATAAGACTCTTTGCCTTTGACATAGCAAGATCTCCTATATAATCTTGCATGTCATGGGTGAATTTCTTTGACCGGGAGTTCTTCCTATATAGAACTGCGAGTCTTCACCCTAGAGCTGTTAGTCCTTCCTATATAGAACTTTCAGCTTCTGAAGCCTCGGAGAGGAGAGTTCTTCCTATATAGAACCTCTCTCCAGAGCTTGAAAACATGTGCCTTTATGTCAAAACATTGTCTCCTCATTTGGGACTCACATCATGATGACCCTTGATGTCTCTTTGGATCTGCAAATACCTGAGATGAAAACAAAATGCTATGACAAATGAATGAATTGACATGCTCCTAATCCTAGTGATGTTTGACTATTCATGATGCATGAGCTTTAATATCATGGTGGGTTTGTTTTGGTCCTTTTTGCCGTTTGCTTTCTCCTTTGTTACGGGCATCGATACCCTTCTTCACTGCCAAGTTCAACCGTCTCGATCTTTCTCTTTTTCAATTCTGACTTGGAATTTTAAAGCGCCCTTTCGGGTTTTCACTTTAGAGAGAGATTTTTTTTTTTTTTTTAAAAGTGCCCTTCTGGTTTTCCCCTAGGAGATTTCTTTTGTTATCTCGTATGCTTTTCTTGAATAGATAGGACATGTGCCATCGGTTACCCTATCAGGTTGTTTGAAGCTTCCCGTCTTCCCGATCGACAGTCATTTAGGGAACTTAAAGGACGGAGTTAACCGTTTTCTTTGATTACCTGCAATTTTCAAGGTAAAATCATAGTAATGCTTCGAAATCTCTTGTTTCATTATAAGCCTATGTTATCCTATCTGACTGAAATTGACAAGGAGGCTTGGAATGGATGCTCAAAACATGGTTTTATTAGGATTAAGGGCTTTGAGATATCTTAGAAAGAAAGGTATGACACGTATAAGTTAAATACAAGATCTCTCATTATCTTCGATATGAATGACACATGATCCTGTCAACTGGTGTAGAATTTTTTGCTGAAGCTTCCTCTTCATGATGCTCATGGGGATACTCTTCTCTCAGATATTTAACTTACCCGAGCCGCCCTTTGCGGGTTTTCAACTCGAGTCCTTCCTTTGCTTCAAGACACCCGGGTTTGAGTTTTCATCCCGAGCTCTCCATTTTTTTTAGAGATAGTATTTCTTGACGGCATCAGAATTTACGGGATTTTTCAGCTCGTCCCCGTCCATTTCTATTAGGATTAGGGCTCCTCCCGAGAAGGCCTTCTTTACGACGTATGGTCCTTCCCAATTGGGCATCCATTTTCCTCGAGAATCTTTTCGGATTGGGAGGATTCTCTTGAGTACCAGATCCCCTTCTTTGAATTCTCTTGGGCGCACCTTTTTTTGTTGTAAGCTTTGAACCATCCGCTTTGGTACATCGACCATGACAAATGGCTTTTAGTCTTTTTCGTCAATGAGATTTATTTGGTCGATTCTCGCCTGCACCCATTCAGCTTCTTCCAGTTTTACTTCGTTTAAGACTCGGAGGGACGGAATCTCTACCTCAATTGGGAGTCTTGCTTGATACCGTACACCAAGGAGTAGGGTGTTGCCCCCGTTGATGTGCGAATGAACGTCCTATAGGCGAAAAGGGCGAAAGGTAACTTCTCATGCCAATCCTTGTAGGTATCCGTAGTTTTTGCTATGATCTTCTTTATATTTTTGTTTGCCGCTTCCACTGCTCCATTCATTTTAGGACGATAGACTGTGGAATTATGGTGTGTTATTTTGAATTGAGTGCACACGTCCTTTATCATTTTGTTGTTCAGATTGGAAGCATTATCGGTGATGATCCTCTCTGGCAATCCGTATCGACAAATAATTTCCTTCCTTAAGAACTTACAAACTGTAGTCCTGGTGATATTGGCGTAAGACGCTGCCTCTACCCATTTGGTGAAGTAGTCTATGGCGACCAAAATGAAACGGTGCCCATTGGAGGCCTTCGGATGGATCTGCCCGATAACGTCCATGCCCCATGCTGCGAAAGGCCACGGAGAATTCATGGTGTGTAGAGGCGATGGGGGTGCATGAATTTTGTCAGCATAAATTTGACATTTGTGGCATTTCCTGGCGCAATCGATGCAATCCCCCTCCATGGTCAACCAGAAATAACCGTATCTCATAATTTTTCGGGCTATAGACAACCCGTTGGCGTGCGTTCCACAGATCCCGTCATGTACTTCGGCTAAGATTTCCTTCGCCTCCTGGGCATCCACACATCTCAGCAATGTTTGATCATGACTTTTCCTATACAGGATCTCCCCATCTAGGACATATTTCGTTGCCATTTTTCTGAGCGTTTTTCTGTCATTGTCGTTTGCCCCTTCTGGATACTTTCGGAGCTTGACATATTGCAGGATATCATAGTACCATGGATTTCCGTCAATCTCTTCCTGTATATTACAACAATGAGCAGGCTTTTCAAATGTCTGCATCTCAATGGGTCTCATTTCCGCCCAGGTGTTTGTTTTAAACATGGATGCCAAGGTTACCAACGCATCCGCCATCTGATTTTCTTCTCGGGGTAGGTAATTGAAGCTGACCTTTTCGAACTCTTTGACGAGCTCTTGGATTAATTTGTGATATTTGACCAACTTCGGGTCTCTGGTTTCCCACTCCCCGCGCAATTGGTAAATGACTAGGGACGAATCTCCGAACACTCGAAGTTCCTTAACCTTTCTCTCGATGGCTGAGTTTAATCCCATGATGCAAGCTTCGTATTCAGCTATATTGTTTGTGGAAGAATTCCAATCTGCTGGTGAAAGGATAATATACGTCCTCGGTGAGATTAGCACTTTGCCCTATCCCATGTCCGAGGGCGTTGGAGGCTCCGTCGAAGTAAAGTTTCCATGACACATCATCTGAAATCTCTTCTTCGGTTGTAATGCACATCAAGTCTTCGTGGGAAACTAAAGTTCAATGCCTCATAGTCATCCGCCACGACTTGCCGGGAAATCAGCTACGGCACTCCCTTTTACGGCTTTTTGATTGACATATACGATGTCGAATTCGGATAAGAGCATCCGCCATCGAGCCATCCTTCCCGTTAGTCTTTGGCGCTTCCATTAGGAACTTTAATGGGTCTAGCTTGGATATCAACCAGGTAGTATGGTACAACAGTAACGCCGAGTCGCTTGGTAGCCCAAACTAGAGCGCAATACGATTTTCTGCCTTGGCCCGGGTACCGTGTTTCGCAATCGTTGAATTTCTGCTTAGGTAATAGATGGCCTGCTCCTTCTTTCTTGACTCATCGTGTTGCCCTAGTACGCATCCCATTGAATTCTCAAGACTGTTAGGTAGAGAATTGGTGGTCGACCGGCATGCGGTGCGACTAAAATTGGAGCATTTGTCAGGTACTTTTTGATCTTTTCTAGGGCCTTTTGACATTCTTCATCCCACACGCCAGAATTATTCTTTCTAAGAAGTCTGAAGACCGGGTCGCATTGATTGGTTAATTGGGAAATGAAGCGAGAGATATAATTCAGCCTCCCTAGGAAACCGCGAACTTCCTTTTGCGTGCGGGGTGGTGAAAGGTCCTGGATGGCTTTCACTTTATCGGGATCAATCTCAATCCCTCTTCTGCTTACTACGAACCCTAGGAGTTTTCCAGAAGTAACGGCGAAGGTACATTTGGCAGGATTGAGCCTTATTTGGCAGGATTGAGCCTTAGTTGGTACTTCCGTAGTCTTTGGAATAGTTTCTTTAAGTTCTGTAGGTGCTCTTCCTCTGTTTGAGATTTGGCAATCATATCATCGACGTATACTTCTATTTCTTTGTGCATCATGTCATGGAAAAGAGTCACCATTGCTCTTTGGTACGTTGCCCCTGCATTCTTTAGCCCAAATGGCATTACTTGTAACAAAAAGTGCCCCACATGGTTATGAATGTGGTTTTCTCCATGTCGTTAGGATCCATCTTTATCTGGTTGTATCCTGAGAAGCCATCCATAAAGGAAAACCATGAATGTCTGCGGTGTTGTCAACCAGCGTGTCAATATGTGGCGAGAGGAAGTTGTCTTTTGGGCTAGCTCGATTCAGATCCCTATAATCTACACACATACGAACTTTCCGTCTTTCTTTGGTACTGGTACAATGTTTGCAACCCACTCGGGGTATTTGGCTACTTCAAGAATCCAGCATCAAATTGCTTTTTCACTTCTTCTCGGATCTTTAACAGCATATCGGCCTCATTCTCCGAAGTTTTTGCTGTACTGGTTTGCACTCCGACTTTGTTGGCAATTTGTGCACCACTATGTCGGTATTTAATCCTGGCATATCTTGATAAGTCCAGGCGAAGACATCCTTGAATTCTTGAAGCAGGGCTATCAGTTCATGCTTGGTTTTTGAGGAAATCGTCGTTCCTATTTTTATTTCTCTTCTCGTTTCTTCAGTCCCTAAGTTGACAATTTCTGTTTCTTCTTGGTGGGGCATAATCTGCCTTTCTTCGTCGTCCACCATTCTCTTTAATTCTTCTGGGACCTCAATTTCTATTTCATCATATCCTCCCTCCGTTTCCTCTGAGACCTCAGGGCTTTCGAAACTTACTCCAGGATTGGATCCAGTATCATTCATATCTTCGATCATGAGCGACCTGCATTAAATGAGAATGAATTGTATTGGGAAAGAGACGGCTTTACATGAAGGGAATGAATATGAAGAATGTATGAATGGAATAAATGAGACTTTGGCCTTTTTTTTTTTTTAAGAAAGTGGGGATATTTCATTTCAATCAAAAAGTTAACATAGGTGCCCCATACAAGAGATCCCCATTGTCTATGGGCAAAAACAAAAGGTTGATTCGGAGCATTACTCTGATCTATTCCTAAAAACTACAGGTAAATCAATGCAGCTCCAGTTATTGAGTGTCTCCCCGGGATGGCAAGGGCGGATGTTGGTCAACATTTTGCTACCTCGGTCCTCTTCAGCTATCATGTTGATGCACATCCCTTCAAATGCTTTACTGATCATTTCCTCCTGGCCAAGTTCATCATTTTTCTTCATTGTCTCTCCAATATCTTGACCTGGCCGGTAGAATCCTCCGGAGATGAAAGTGGCTTTTAAACTAGGAAAGGACATCGACCTCCACGGAATGTCTTCTCCTTTAGATCTAGCTTTCCTTTGTTCCTCTTTTCTCTTATATTCTTCTTTCTTCTGTTGGACACTTGGTTGGTAACCCAGCCCGAAATGATCCTTCTTGGTAATGATATTCTTGGGTCTCAGGTTTCCTTGTAATTTCTTCCCCAACCCTTTTCCTAATTTGGCTCCTCGGCCCCGAGTTTTGCGATGGTCATCTTGGTACAATTAGATAACCTAGGGTAGGGGATCCGGTTTCCCTCAAACGAATGTGGCATTTACTAGTTCTAATGCTCGGAACGAGCATTCTGCAGCCTTCTTCATCATTTTGAATGTAGGGGGTGTCTGATGTCACGGAAGCAACAAATTCATGCTCTGCCTCTACTGTGACCAATTTGCCCTCAACTACAAATTTTAATTTCTGATGCAATGATGATGGGACAACTCCTGCGGAGTGGATCCACGGTCTTCCCAACAAGCAGCTGTAAGATGGTTTTATGTCCATTACCACAAAATCGATCACATATTCAGTTGGTCCGATCAATAGGGGTATCTCAATTTTCCCCATTGTTCCTTTTTGCGTACCATCGAAGGCCCTTACCGAGTTGTAGCAAGGCTTTAGGTGCGAACTATCTATTGGTAATTTTTGCAGGGTTACCATAGGCAAGACATTCAATGCTGACCCGTTGTCGATTAGTACGCCTGGTAATACATACCCTTTGCAGTGGGTAGTGATGTTAAGGGCTTTAGTGGACCCCCTTCCTTCTTCCGGGATCTCATCATCACTGAACGTGATATGATTATAGGCAGTAATATGCCCCACTATCATGTCCAGATTTGTTACAGAAATGTCCTGGGGCACAAAAGTTTGATTCAGCACTTTTAATAGTGTCTCCCGATGCTTCTCTGAACTCAAGAGTAATTCCAGCACTGTGATCCTGGCCGGTTGCTTCCGTAGTTGTTCCACTACGCTGTACTCGCTATGTCTCAAGAACTTTAGAAATTCTTTGGCCTGGGCCTCAGTCACCGTTTCATTTATCCTTTGGGGAGGTTCTTCTCCAAATATCTGTGCAGGGCTAACTGCTGTATTTTTTCCCTTATCTTTTTTTTTGCTCTCAAAGCTTCGGAGGAATAACATCGGCCGCTCCTGGTGAAATGGCCTGCCTCACCAACGTTCACATTATTTTGGCTTTGTTGGTCTTCCAGCGCAGGCTCTTTTACCTGCTCGTGTTTTGATTTTTCTGTCATGGTCACATTCGCGGCATAATTCCAGGGAATTTGTCGCATGTCTTTGAATGGGAATGGAGATGGTGCTGAAATGACGATCTTCGGATTTATCCTGCTGGTTTCTCCTTGGGAGACACCTGCATTCCCTACCCTGGGAGAGATGATGAAAGGCCTATCCTTCCCATATCTAGTTTTGGGGGTATCTGTCATGTGTACGTCTGATCCCTTCCCCATGGGTTCCTCGAAGAATTCAATTTGTTTTCCATCTATCAACTTCTGCACCAATTTCTTGAACTCATCACATTCTTGGATATCGTGCCCTTCAGTCTGATGGAATTCGCAATACTTTCCACATTCTTTCTGCCTTATTATCATGCCTTTATTGATCATACGAGCCATGCATAACTGTTGAAATACCCACCGTAAAGGAGACTTGACTTCTGACACGTCATCCTTTATTCTCCTGGTAAAACCTTCTTCTATAGCATTTACCCCTCTGTTCCCATGATTAGGCAGCGGGTTGTTGGCTACGCTAGGTTCTTCAAACTTCAATATCCCGGAATCAATTAAGTTCTGCACAAGCTTTTTGAAGGCAAGGCAGTTCTCAGTGGGGTGTCCAGGGATACCGCCGTGATAGTCGCAATGTGCGCTTGGATTATACCAAGGCGGGAAGGGTGGATTGACAGGATTAACGATGTATGGTCGGACCAAGTCTGCTTCATACAACTGGGAATAAAGTTCTGAGTATGAAACCGGTAGGGAGTGAAAGTTCTCCTCTCTTTATCCTTTCTGATGACTCTTTCATCTCTTTGATTCGAATTTTGCGTTTTTCCCACAGGTGCTTGGGGCTGTGAGACTGTGAAGTTCTTCGAGGCGGTATAGGTACTGGTGGTGTTTACTTCACTTCTCTTGTTGTACTTTCGAGACCCTTCCCCACCATCAATTCTGCCGCTCTTGATTGCTAGTTCGAGAGACTCTCCAGTCCTGATCAAGTCGGCGAAACACTGTGTTGTGTTATTGATGAGGCGATCGAAGAGTGCCCCTTTCAAAGTATTGACAAATAATGGCGTGATTTCATGCTCCGAGATAGGTGGCTGGATTTGGGCGGCCACTTCTCTCCACCTTTGGGCATATTGTCGCAAGCTTTCATTGGACTTCTGCCCCATATTTTCTAGCATAATTCTGCTAGGGATCATGTCTGTTACATGTTTGTATTGCTCGGAAAATGCTTTAGACAAATCTTTCCATGTCTTGACATTTTCTTTGCTTAACTGAGTATACCAACGTAATGCTTTGCTCCAGTTAGACTATCCCCGAAACAAAGTGGATCGTAGCTTTTCATCTTTATGGTAGCCGCCATTTTTTTGCAATACATCGTTATGTGTGCGCAGAAGGGCATGTGGTTCCGTCATATTTATCAAACTCCGGCGTTTTGAATTTTGGTGGCAAGACAAGATCGGACACTAGACTTAGATCACTAGCGTTGTTTCTGATTCTTCATTTGATTGTAACGCTTTTTTTTTTTTCTTCCATGAGGCGAAATCTTTCTTCCCACTTTCTTTCTACCTCATTTCCGATCTTTTCGACCATGTTTAGGTCCGCACTTCTTCTTCATACAAGACTTCGGTATCAAGGGGTTGAGTCTCGGTGCCCCTACTTGAAAAGCTGGAAGACATTCTGTAGGGTCAATATACATCTTCCTAGCCTGGTTTGGTGCAGTTGGTTGAACCTTGAAGTGAGCCGGGGTACTTTCTGGCTCTGGAATATTTTCTCCTTCTACTCGTTTTCCGAGACTTTTCGCCAGCAATGCCGTTATGTCAGATACTATTGAAGTTTGTGGTGTGCAATCTGATCACTAAGGCTTCTCCGGGCCTCTTCAAGCCTTGACTCGAGCTCTCTCTCGCCCTCTTTCTAGATTGATTATTCTTTCTTCCATGAGCTTTCTTTGTAGCCGGGTAAAGTATATGTGATGAATGATTACGGGTTAACACACACTGGAATGCCACAATATTCATACTGTTAATATGGTTGTAAAATAAATGCATGTACAATGATGCAAATGTTATGATGCAAATGCAAGAATGCATGCGAGACAAGGTCTTGGTTCATTTGGTAATCACCCTTTTGAATTACTTTTACGGGAATTAAAGGGTCTTGATTACAACAAAATTCGTGTTACAAAGTAAAGATCCCTAGTACAAAAGATCTAATTATAACACAGAGTCCTATAGATAGACTCTAGCTCTATCCCCTAACTTTCCAATTGCCTTGAGCAGCTTGAGGAACCTAGGAGCTTCTTCCATTCCGGGGCTATAAAAGGTCGGAGTGTCTCAGCCTCGACGGCTAAATCATTTACGTGTCTGGCGACTCGCTGTATGTCCACCATTAGATTTGCATAGTCTTGGTCTCATCTCTGTACCATTCGAGCAGCGTCGCGTAATCTCTTTTGCCAATAGGTGTCCCCCCCGGCTGCAGCTTCCTCGAACACATTAATTCTTTCCTTGTAATCCTCCACAACTGCTTCGAGGGATCCGATTCGTGCTCGTAATACACCCACTTCGCGTTCTCTTTCTCGCAGCTCCGCGAAATTATTCCCTCTGAGCAAAGTACATTTGAAGTGAGTGTTCGACTTCCGCCATCTTTTCTTTTAATCCGTCATTTTGACTTTGGCTTTGCCCCAAACTTTGAAGAGTGTCATCGTACAGTTTTCTGCATCTCTAATGATCTGTTTTGGCTATTCATGGATTTTCTTTTCCATACGGCGACACTTTCTCTCTCATGATGAACAGCTTGTTTTCCTTTGTTGACTTCTTGTCTGAATCTTTCTCTCTCTTGATCAATGGCCTTCTTGGCGGACCGTTTTTCTTCCTCCATAGCCAAACGACAACTTTCTATCTCTCTCTCGATCGCTCTTTTGTTAATTTCTCGTTCTTCTTCCAACAAACGGATGCCGTTCATTCTTTCTTTTTCCACAGCTATGAACTGACTCCGGCCGGCCTTTTGTATTTTTGCCTGTAACAGGAGGGCATCTTTTTGGTAAAGAGTATTCTTGTCATTCAAATCTGCATTTAATTTCTTCAGTTGCCTAATGATCCCCTCCCGCTCGTCGACTTCTAGGCTTGCCTTATAGAGTTCGCTCGCGTGTTGGGTCTGTTGAATGTCCATTTTCTTTTTAACTTCCTCGAGCTCACTCCTTAAGATATCGGCTTCGGATGGTACCACCCTTGTCAGCTCCTCGAGTGACACTGTTGGTCCTTGATTAGATTCGGGAATCACATTATTAACCCTCAAACGTCTCCAAAGATCGTAATCTGAGGTAGTCATGTGCTCGATGTCTCCTTCCACCCTGATCCGATAACAATGATCCCAGGCCCTCATGATGGTCTGAATTTTTCCTTTGAACTCTCCTTTGAAAAGAAATTCAGTTTGGCTTAATCCGGCGGTATTGGGAATGAACTGCCGTGATCCGAACTGTCGAGACACTAAAAGTGGAGCACAAGCGATCCCTCCATGTAATCCTAACATCATCAGCCAATCGAAGTCACCACAACTGTATAGAAAATAATTGATTTTACCGAGCCATGGGACCCTCCATGCTATGTCTTCATCTTGAATGTTCCTGAAGAAACTGGTCCACATTTTTGTTTTCAAATCTTCTCGCCATTCCTTTGCTAAGTATTCTCGTAAAGGCGAAAAACCTTGGAAAGATATCCCCGGCAGGACCCGCGTCGGTGTCTTCCACATGTGACTCTAGATCCATACTTGTAATAGCTGTGCGCATCCTCGAAAACGTCCTTCTTCATGTTTCCGGCTAGCGTTCAAGGAAATGAAAGTCTCGACCAAAATTGCTGGTACCGGGTTTGCTTTCCGTTTTACCCGTTCGAACAAATCCAGAATGGCTATGTCAATGTTCCCGAGTACTCTGGGGAAAATCACCAAGCCATATATTCCTAAAGCGAATAAGTCCATTTTCTTTGCCTAAATGCGGATGTGTCGATATGATGTCCCGAATACTCTCCCATGCAAAGACTGTATTATCTCCTCGGATTTGAAGGAGGCCACTAACCCAATCATCACTCATTCCTGCAAAGGCTTTGAGTTTCGCAGTGTAATTCTGATTCCTTGGAGGCTTCGCGTAGATCCAATCTTCCTGAATATTTTTCTGGTTAAGTAAAGCAGTGTACTCTTCTACCGTAGGCATCATGTCTTGCCCATTGAAGGTGAAGCAGCAAAAAACCGGATTCCAAAACTGGACTATAGCTCGGAGTAGGGGCTGGTTAATCCGAACATATAATAGCTGCGCGATGTCGCCATAACTATCGCTAAATAAGTCTTGTAGCCTTCGGTCCCATCTTTCCCAAATGCTTTGAAGATCCCACAAGTCGTTCTGTTGGAGACTCACAAATTAAGCTCTGACCAATGTCTGACTGACAAATTAAGCTCTGACTGTCCCAACTATTACGCGTTCGTTAGGCAGACTGTCCCCTTGGATTTTCTGGTTGACCTCTGACCAATGTCTGACTGACAAATTAAGCTCTTCTTTCCTAAGACACCTTTTTTCCATAGTGAAAGACTTTCTGATCAGGCAAACCACTTGATCCAGTACCTTTTGCGATGCAAATGCAATGATGTATGAGAAAAAGAACAAAAAGCGAAAGGAAAACAAGTCAGTACCAGATAAAGTAAATAAAATGACAAAAATAAATAGAAATAAACACACAAAACAGTCCTATTTATCCCGTCTAAAACCTAAGGTTATCCGCATGGCTCTAACAGGGTGGGTTTCTATGTTCTCTACATGCAGTGTTGGTGCTAGGAGGTACCCGAATTGTCCTTGCTGTCCCCTACTAAGGGTAGCAAGGCCCCCGATCATCACCCATTATAGGCTCCTTTCAACCGGGTTCAATTCAGGGAGACCCATTCGCTTATGCCCGTACGAAGGAACGATATCCTTACGAAAGCATAAGGTACTCGAGCCCCGAAGGTACTTGCTAGGCCCATACGGGAGAACGATATCTCCACGAAAGCATTAGCGTTTTCCCCCCACTTAAAAAGACAGGTTTATATGCCATATTTTAAATGCGTTAAAATAAACGCGCAATTATGACCGAATGTTAATTTAATAGTTACTTTAATCCGGAATTTCCAATATTAGTAAAGCGGTAATTATTTTAAAAGCTTGACTCTCATTTGTTTTTGAAAAACAAAAATTCCCCAGCGGAGTCGCCATCTGTAGCGAATGTCTCGCTAAATAAAAGCGATTGTGTTTTCGAAGGATTTTTGAAAGGTGTTTGGATATAAAATATTTATTCCGTGGGGTTTACAAAAAACCTTATAAAAATGGAGTCGCCACCGGCCACTTAGGTAGGCCGGACACCACAAAACCAGAGATTCAAAAGACAGGGTTCGGGAGTCGATTTACGGATGGGAAGGATTAGCACCCCACACCGCCCAAAATTGGTACTTTAATAATTACCGCTTTATTAATATTGGATTTTCCGGATTAAAGTGACGATTATTTTAAATTTCAGTCATAATTACGAATATATTTTAAGGGTCCCGTTATCCGAGAATAAACGCCCAACCACTATCACTACGCTTGATACTGGCTCCGTTTACGCTCGGATAAAAGGACACCGCATTAACAATTTATATATCATATGCAATCTTAGTGGCAAAAATATAAAACATGGTAAAATATTTAAGTGTAGTAAATATTGTCATAACTGAATATTAATCTAACATAGATGATATTCTAGATTAAAACATGCATATACATATTATTCTAAATAATAGATAAAAACAACTATCATATGTCAAAATAATAAGGCAGGAATAAATATATATATACGAACAAATATTTCAAAAAGACATGTATACTGGTAATAAAACATATTTCAACATATACGGGTCAACATATCGTAAAAAAGGGTAAATATACTAACATGTAGCCCTAAAAAATAAGAAAGCTCACACACATATAAAATACAGAATACGCCATGTACGAACCAATTAAAACATAATATACTTGATATGAATAATCAGATAAAAAACGAATATCATACTTGACACATATATATATATACATATAAACATAAAATGAGTCATATACGGGAGACATAAAATGAAATAATATCCACATATAAGATTATAATTCGAACAATAATATTTACAAAGAAAATAGGACTGAAATGAAAGGAAAATGAAAATCAGTGGCAGAAATTAAAGAGCAATAACATGTAATTTAGGGACGAAATCGAAAAACAAATAAAACCTACAAAGACCAGAGTTGTAATTATACCAAGGCGGACTCAAAATGAAAATTTCAAAAACGCGGGGTGATTAAGGGCGTAATTTTACCATTCAGAAGTTGATTAGGTGTAATTTAGTGACTAAATTGTGACTTTTTGGAAACTCAGGGGGACTGGGACTGTGATTATACCATGCGGCAAGACAAAAATGAAAATATTGAAAACGCGGTGGGATTAAGTGTGTAATTTACCCATTTAGTAAAATAATAACACCTATATAACGGCTATTTTCAGGCCGAAACCAAATTTTCCCCATTTTTCATTTCATTCTTCAGTTTCCAAATATCCCACGCTCATCTTTTTCTCTCAAGTGTTCTTGAGAAACCCAGAATCCGGCGGCCGGCCGCCGTATTCTCCGCCGTCGGCCGCCGCTAACCGGCGCCGGTGGACTCCCGAAATACACCAAAACCTTCCTCTTGTCGTCCTCAACATGAATCCATGGTTGGATTCAGAGGATCCCCTTTTATTTACCCTAGATCTAAGAAATACGAACCCAAAAATATATTTTCTTTAGGTCAAAACGAGACCACAAGGGGTCTTCCCCTCCCTTTGTTCACGGATCGGCTTGTAGAAGCCGAAAGGCTTTGTCACAGAGGAAGGAAGACCCATGGACAAAGCCGGTAAGACTTCTTTACTTGTTTTCTTTTTATTTTCTTTTTGTACTTCGTATATGCATGCAAGGGAAACAGGTAAGAAAAAAAAAGGGAAAAAATTACCACTGGACTGCCTTCCGATTTCTTGACTGGTTACAAGTTGGTTTTTACAAAACTTTCTGTTTTTTGTGTTACTACTCTCTCTGCTTTTTTTTTTGCCCGTTCCTCTCTAAAAAATCCCGTTACAACAGCCCCATTTCATATATACCACTATCTCTGTATTTTGGTTGCAACTTGTATCTTCTTTTCCGGATCGACATTTGCTTGTTATCTTTGGCATAATCAACGCGGGGGACTGAATATCGGCGCGGTGGTGGTGTGGTCATTTTCGCGAGAGGCGGGACGCATTTTTCGGCCGTTAGATCAGATCTGATCTAACGGTCGAGATGGCTTGAAGAACGATCGGCCTGGATGAAGCCTCGATCTGATGAAACGGCTTCAGATTTCGCCACGTGGAGCACCGCAGTCGAGGAGTCAGAACGCGTGGATCTTACGCGCGTGGGATAATAAAGCGTCCCGCGTGGACCACACGCAGCGCGTGGCACTCGAACGGTCCATACGTGTGGAGTACGCGCCGCGAGATATTTTTAACCTTCATTGCATCGTGGCCGTTGGATCAGATCTTGATCCAATGGCCCATAGTTACCTGCACATTGTAATTAGATAGGATTCAGAGTTGGGCCAAATGGGCTTTGTAATTGGATTTTTGTAATTGGACTCGGACTCTTTACTTGGGCTTAATATATATATTTAATTTTACATTTAGTCAGCCCACTAATAATAATAATAATTATAACAACTGTACATGTACATACGAAAATATATATTTCATATTATACGGTCATTAATTAATAATATTCTAGTATCCATATGTATAATTAATATGACATCTACATACGCTTATACCCTAGATACATACGTGACATACATACAACTCTAATACGTACACGTAGCTTATACATGTACACACCTTATATTAGTAACATTCACATAATAAACATACATGCAATAGTAATACATTTAAGTAAAAATGAGTGATTACAATTACCAGGCTCAAAGGGGATAACAAATGATATTTTTCTTATTTTCTTTGTTTGTGAAGGGGGATGAAGGAATGCCAAATGTTCTCCCATATACGGATATCTTCGAAGAAAAGAGGTCTTCAGGTGGTAGATGTTTTGGGTTATCACTTCATTCAAGGACCTTAGTCAATAATGCCTGAGAGGAAAATTCACTCAGAGTTTGTATTAGAGATTTTCCCGTGATTCTTGAACACTTATTAATGTCTTCCCGTTGGCCTAAATCAACGAATGTCTAATACAAATAAACCAAATAACCTCTCTTACAAAGGACCATCAATACTCGCAAGAAAAATCAATTGGGATTGTTCAGGGTACTACTCTGTAACAGTCCTAAAACTACAGACAGGTCTCTAGTAATCCAACTGTCAATCACTATTCAAGTAAGACTTGAGTGGATTCCATCTTTAAAAATTCTTCATTTTCCTTTGTCAGCACAAAGACATGCTTCATCTTGTTTACTATGTTGTTCTCATCGAGCCTTGAATTAAGATTATCATGTCAATGAATTTCCTTGTTTCTTCAATCAATTGTTTGCTCTTTTCCGTATGAATTTCCTTGAATTAAGATCATTTGCATGTGGAAATTTACAACTTCTTCTGGTCGGAGCCTAAATGAACTCTGTTTTTCCTGGTCTTGGCTGGATGTGTTCAGGTTTTCAGTGGTTATTTTTGTTCGAGGTTTCTTCATTGTCAGCTATTAATTCTCAATCAATTTTAGCTTTCCCTTCCTTATTTTTCTTTTCTTAATGCCTTTTGGCACTTGAGTTTAATGTATTCCAATTGTATTGGCTCCAATCAGGCGAATACCTCTTGGGTTACAAATCTTAATGGACTAACCCTCAATGTCGACCTCCAAAATCCCTTGGTTCAGAAAGTTTTGGACTTGTTGCTTGAAAGTAAAACAATCCTCAATGTTATGATCATGGACTCCATTATGATATTCACAATGGTTGCCGATGTTGTAACAACTTGGATGATGAGGCTTTGAAAATTTGACATGATGCGACGAAGCTTCACGTAACTTGAAGTACAACTCACGATAAGAGATGTGAATGAGATCCGATTTAGTTTTTGATTTTCCACTAACAAGAGTACCTTGAGCATCTAACTTTGGGGTATTCTTCAGTAAAGGAAACTTTGAGGAGGTAGATGTCCAAACATTACTCCGATTCTGATAAGCCCCAAACTATAGCGGATTGCCTCCAAAGGCCCGCTGTAAATTCTGCCCCTTTTCTTTTATCTCGACTCTTCTAGCAAATGTTGGTCTTTTACGGAATCGAAACATAAATGTCCATTCCTGATGAGGCCACTGACTATGTGTTTCAAAAACATACAATCTTCAACACAGTGATTGAAATCTCCACAACAATAATGGCAAGCCATTTTGATGTCATAGAAAGATTTGTAAAACCTCAGTGGAACCGTCATCAACAAGTGATTTTGCACAATGTATGGCAAGAGATCTGAATATGGCATTAGGATGGGAGTAATCATCTCCTTTTACTTACTAAACCATTCAACCTCCCTATCTTTCGTTTTTGTGCTTGCTGCCTTTTTTTTCTTTGACAGAGGCAATTTCATTGTGAGAAAACTTTCGGCATCCATTGAACCCTTGGCTTTCATCACTTCGAAAAAAACATCCTGGAAATGCATGTGGTTCTGTAACTCTGTTGGAACCGACTTGTTCTTTATCAGTCTTATAACTTTTAAACAATACAGGTCTGGAGCAATCATCAAAATTTTGGCTTTTACTCGGTCCTCCTGTCTTTGTGCGTTTGATGACACCCATTTTGACCCTGTTAAATCCCTGATTGTACCACTCTGAACCTTTTTCGAAACTGATCCTTCAGGTTGAACCCTTGTGTGAGATAAGTTTTCATCTTAATCACCAATGTTAGTGTTTTTCTCTGGAACTTTTTCCTTCTCAGCCTTCCTGATTCCAAACAATGTGGTAGCTTGAGCTACCACCTCATTCTGGGACTGATCTATCCTCAACAACTTTCTGAGGTTGCCTCACCCTAACAAGCCTATTGCCCATGTTTATCAAAATTTTGGTTTTCAGCTTTCACACTATTATCTTGAAAAATAATGCAATATTATTTAAACAAAATACAATATTATTATTTTTTAAAATGATGTTGTTTGAAAAAATGTGATAATTTTTCTAAAATGCAATATTTAAGCAATGCAATACTTGAATGCACGAGGTATTGATTTCAAGGACTAGTCTTTAGAGTAACATTCATTAGCCAAATGATCGAATACAGAAATAAACAATTTGATTACAGAAAATAGCTAGACCTTGTCCCTAGGTTAACCACTTCGTTCAGCCTCTGGGCCAAAGTATGTCCTAGCTTAGTGTTGATGTCAAGTTGTTGTTATAGGTTCATGGTTTCAATGGATACAATCTGCACAAATCGGGCGACTCCCTGCGCATGGCCTCTGAAGTTGATCATTTCAGGATTCTGTCTTTGGATATTCTTGATAACTACCTCAAGCTTGCCTTTTAGTACATTATCCTTCACTTGTAGTGCTCCTTCCCGAACTTATAAATGAGCCTTTCAAATATCGTATAACGCTTTTCAATTCTGTCACCTTCTTTCCTAGCTCTTTCATCTTCTTGCTAAAGATCTACTTTTCCTTGTTATCATATCCTTTCAATAGCTTTCTCCAACTATGAAACTTGTGATGACAACTCTGAATTCAAAGCTTTCTCTTTCTCTAATCTCTATTTGGTCGAACAGTTTGAATCCATTAATTCTTGAATTTTCTATCTCACTGCCCTTTTAATGCCTTCATACAACTTCTTGTAGCTGTTTGCATCCTGACACATCTTTCCCCTAGATATTGCCCCTTTTGAACCGAGTCTTCTCTGACCAGGACCACACCATCGTATTGCCTTCTCTTTGTTTATCAGACCCATTGACCATTATGAACACTGCTTAACTTGACTGACCGTCGAATCGATACTTCTAATGAATGCAAAATAATGCCAAATGTATTAAAAGATGAAAACAAAAAAACAAAAAATAGTGTCAGTATGGTAAAATAATATTGAAGGCAGAAAATTAAATTGATATAATAAAGCAGTTTATCAAGCAGAGAAAATAACCAGAGAAATATATTTAAACCGGCAGCACATGTCTTAGGTCCCTGTTTGGCTCTAGTGGGGTGAGCATCTAAACAACAACATGTGGGTATTGTTCTAGACTCTAGGTACCCGAACTGTCGTTACTGTCTACTATGACAACAAGACATCGATTTGGGAGTATACGTCCCCTTCTGTCAGAGGCGTAAACCTCACATTACATCAGGCTGGTATACTGGAAGTAAGACAAAATTTTGAACTCGGAGGTAGAGAGCCTCACGTCAGATCATGTCTCGCTCCCACTTAAGGGTGAAAAGCCCGAGTAGAAGACTTATGCATGAATGACAGATATATCATACACCAAAGCTACCTCTATTCTTCCTAAAAATCCATCCAATAATTATTGGAGAAATTAAATTTAAATTATTGTTTGAAATGCCGAAATGCCACGTGAAATTAATTAATTAGTCTTGACTCTCAATTTTGTCTCTAGTAGAGTCGCTAAGCTGTCGCGACCATTTTTAAAACCGAATGTGTGAAATAGCCTGATGAGTGACTTTAAAAATTAGGGTTTTTATCCATTTAATCTTGAAAATTAAGGTTTTTCATATTAAACCAAATTCCTTTAATTTATTCTTAAAATTAATTTGGAGTCGCCACAGGTCACTTTAGTAGACCGAACACCATAAAAACAACTAGAGATTTATTTTTTCTTAAATTTTGGGTTCGTGAATCAGTTACGTGTGGGGAATGATTATCATCGTCTCAAACGCCCATTATCGGTACCTTTTTAATTTCACGTGGCATTTCAAAATTTCGAACAATAATTTAAATTCAATTTCTCCTATATTTATTAACATGGATTTAAGTTCCAAATGGAGATATCCTTTTATAAGGAAATATATTTTTGAACGAATATGAGTTTGGAAACATCTAGTTACTTTAGGATACTTCGATTCATATTCAAAAATGTATCCCAACATAAAAGGTTTTTTATGCATGCCCAGTTATTTTCTTGTTAATTTTAAGCTCTAACCTAAAAGGCTCTAATTAGATTGTTTTAAACTATGAATATAATTAAATTTAGGGTATTTATGTGATAACACCTAATTGCTTGGGCACTATCCATATTAAAACCTAAATTAGCAATTTTCCTATTTATTTAATGACTCTAATTATTCAAAACCTAATCTTAATAAAAAACCTTAACGTAATTAACTATGTGTTAATTATCATGTTCTAGGTTTAAATGAAGACCAAATATTCAACTAAATGGCCCCCTTGGATAACATCTCATTACAATGAGACACTATCCAACTTAGGACTTTAAAGTTCCTCTTTTGATATCTATTTATTTTGTACAATAATCTCTCCTAATTTTATTATTGATTTCTAATTAAATAACCTAAAACTATGGCTCTAAATAATTTATAATCTAGGTCTTTAATATTATTTAACAAATATACTACATACTATTTAAAAAAGGCAACACACGTATAATTAGACAGTTAAAATAAATCAAACAATTAGCAAATATGGGTTAAATTGAATTCAATTCAGAATTGAAGAGCCAAATTACAATGATTTAGTGACCAAATTGAAACAATTTCAAAAGAAGGGTCCAAAATCGTGAAAATGAGAAATTGGGCGCGGATCTCCGCACCCGACCCGACTGAGGCGCACTGATCCTACTCGACCTACCCCCTAAACAGCATCATTTTGCCCCGCCTATAGAGGGTCCAGCTCAGCCCCAAACTCGGCTCTAGCTCATTTTCTCCCTCTATCTCTTAAACCGAACTCACCTCACTATCTCTAAACTCTCTCCCCACAAACACCCTTTAAACCCAGATTAAGGATCCAAACGGATCAAAGTTCATCATTTTTGGATGAACATTCAATGAGTTCATCAAGAACACGATGAGTGTTCATCTTTTTTGATAACACTACGCCGTGACCTCCACCGCTGAATCTTCCACTGCCTTGCTCCAATCTTCCTCAACCATTCACCGACCGTCGTGAGCAATTTCCGATCACGTTCCGACCGTCGTAAGCGATTTTCGATCACATTCTGAACGTCGTGCCCCGCTGCCACTTCAAACCAAAATATCCCAAAAAAGTTTCTATTTCAATTCTGATTCCTCTAGGTTTAGTCCCAACTCGACTGAGCCACCTATCTCCGACCCACTTAGGCCTAAAACTACCCAAAACCCTCTTTTTTTGAATCCACCATGGCTTAAAACTCCCCGACCGCCGTGATGAATCCCCGACCACCACTATTTCTGATCTCATTTTTATTTTTTCAGATCTACTTTGTTTCGAAAGTCCTAACCCTATTCTTGTTTCAGATTTTGCAGGGAATAAAAAGAAAGGAAGGGATTTTACCTTCCAGTAAAGCTCCAGTGAAGGTCAACCAATGACGTTTTACGTCTCTGGTGACCGTTTGTCTCCTCCGACGTTCTTTACGGCATCCGTTCAAGTTCTCGACGAATTCCCCGGTGTTAGTTCGTGCTCCTAACTGCCTCTTCAGTTCTCGATGTATGCTCTACTCTCTCTCCTCATTATTATATCTATTTATTATTTTATTATTATGTTCATGGTATATAATTAATTCCCCTGACATTCTCTCGCTGTCCTTTTTATAGGTTGATCAGAAATAGCATCAAAGATGGCGTTTATGTTCCATTTCCACTAGCAAATGACATGATTTCCCAAAAATGAGTCGAAAAGGAGAACATCCTAGAGTTGTTTTAAAGGCAGTCTTGTATGCCCACAAAGATTCATCTAGCCTTTGGGACCAATCCTTCATTGTCGGATTCATAGTTTTTTCCAGAATGTTTTTTATTTCCCTATTCGATATCTCAGCTTGACCATTCGTTTGAGGGTGGTATGTTGTAGCAGTCTGTTGCTAAATTTCGTACCTGCACAAAGCTCTAGATATTAAATGAAATTTAAAATGAGTGCCCTTATCATGTATAATAGCTCTCGGGGCACCAAATCTAGCAAAAATGTTTTTGTGCAAAAATTTACCAACAGCCTTGGCATCGTTGGTTGGCAAGGCCACATCCTCAACCCATTTGGAAACATAGTCAACCGCTACTAATATATACAATTTACCAAATGAAGGGGTGAATGGGCCCATGAAGTCTATCCCCAAACATCAAATAAATCCACAGGCATTATGTTTTGCAGCGGCATTTGGTGTCTGCCAGAAATGTTTCCTGTTCGTTGGCATCGATCACGTGTCTTGGCAAAATTGTGAGCATCTTGGTATAGTATAGGCCAAAAGAAACCAGACTGCAACACCTTGGCATCAGTCTTCATTCTAGCAAAATGACCTCCGTATGGTGTTGTATGGCATAGTTGCAAAATACTATGTTGTTATTCTTCTGGCACACACCAGCGAATTACCTGGTCGGTGCATTACTTAAATAGTATGGGCTCATCCAATAGTACTGCCGAGCCACTCATAGGAAACACTTTCGCAAGTTATATGCCAAATATGGTGGCATCAAATTGCTCACCAGGTAGTTGACAATGTCAGCGTACTATGGTGTAGCACTGACTGCAAGTAGGGACTCGTCAGGAATTCATCCCTTATGGCATCATACTTACCATCTTCCAAATGATGTTCTAGGTGTGATAGGTGGTCGGCTACTGAATTTTCATTCCCCTTCTTATCTCGAATTTCAAGATCAAATTCCTGCAATAAGAGTGTCCATCGGATTAGTCTTGGTTTGGCATCCTTTTTTGCCAAGAGGTATTTTAAAGCTGAATGATCTGTAAAAACCACAACTTTGTTACCAATAAGATAAGATCTAAATTTTTCAAAACCAAAGATAACAGCAAGAAACTCTTTCTCGATTATGGAGTAGTTAAGTTGTGCTATATTCAGTGTTCGGCTGGCATAATAGATGGCATGAAAAACCTTGCCATGCCATTGTCCTAGGACTGCTCCTACTTCATAGTCGCTGGCATCGCACATGAGCTCAAATGGCTCATTCCAATCAGAGGCCACGACTATAGGTGTGTTAATTAATTTCTCCTTCAGTTCCTGAAAAGCTCTTAAACAAGAATCGTCAAAAACAAAAGTTGTATTTTTCTCTAAAAGTAAACACAAAGGCTTAGAAATTTTTGAAAAGTCTTTAATAAATCGGCGATAAAAACTAGCATGACCTAAAAAATTTCTTATACCTTTCATGTTGGTAGGTGGAGGCAACTGCTTAATTACCTCAACGTTTGCTTGATCGACTTCCAAACCTCTCTTGGTAACATTGTGACCGAGAACAATGCCCTCATTTACCATGAAGTGGCATTTCTCTCAGTTTAACACTAGGTTCGTCTTTATGCACATTTTCAGGACCTGCTCTAAACTCAAAAGAAATTCCTCAAATGTTTTGCCAAAAACTGAGAAATCGTCCATAAAAACTTCCTGGTTATGCTCAATCATGTTAGAAAAAATAGACATCATGCGCCATTGAAACATTGCCGGTGCATTACACAGCCCAAATGGCATCCTTCTGAAGGAAAACGTCTCGTAAGGATAGGTAAATGTGGTCTTCTCTTGATCATTAAGAGTAATGGCAATTTGGTTATATCCAGAATAGTCATCTAAAAAATAATAAAATACTTTACCTACTAGCCTGTCTAACATCCTATCAATGAAAGGCAGTGGGAAGTGGTCCTTCTTTGTGACAATGTTCAATCTTCGGTAATCCATGCACACCCTCCATCTTGTGATAGTCCTGGAGGGAATCAATTCATCATTGTTGTTCTAGACAACAGTCATGCCACCCTTCTTTGGCACACACTGTACTGGGCTAACCCATAAGATGTCAGAAATGGGATAAATGACCCCGGCATCTAACCATTTAATGATTTATTTCTTTACTACCTATTTCATACTAGGGTTTAGCCGTCTTTGTCCTTTAATAGTCTTACCATGATATTCCTCAAGTATGATCTTGTGCATGCAAATAGTTGGGTTGATGCCTCGGATGTCTAAATAAGCACACTTTATGTGCTTTGTCAATGTTTTCAACTCCAATGTTGGTGGCTCCTCAATGGATGGTTTGGGTGCCACAATCTCTCTTCCAGTCAACTCAAGTGGCTCTGGTTGTTCAAAGTAATTCACGTTTTTAGCCTCCAAGGTTGTTTCATCAGGTTCTTCTAACAGTTCGGCAATGCATTCAATCATGCTGGCATCAGACTGATGCTGGCATATTTGTGCGAAATCCACCTTATAGATATACTCCATTATTTCCTCCATTTGATATTCCTTAGGCTCATCTGCACATTTCAAAGCTTGAAACACGTTAAATGTAACATGTTGGTCATTCATACGCATTGTTAATTTTTCTTTATAAATACATTAGCTTCATAATCCAATATGATAAAATAGGCAGGACAAATAAATTTGTCTACCTTTACCAGTACATCCTCAATCTTACCTTTGGGATGTGCATATGATCGATCTGCCAGCTGAAGTGTTACCGTTGTCGGCCTTGCTTCAATGCAAAGTTTCCTGAAAATAGACAGTGGCATCAAGTTAATATTGACACCTAAATCGCATAATGCCTTTCCAACAAATTTCTTGCCAATAGTACAAGGAATAGTAAAACTCCCTGGATCTTTCAACTTTGGTGGTAAGCGGTTGCAAATCATGGCACTGCAATCCTTTGAACGATGATTTTCTCCACATATTGTGCAAAATGGATCTAACATTTGAACTTCTTGGGACTCGTTGTTCTTTTGCAAAGATTTCATCATGTTGGTGAGATTTGTAATTTTAGCATGAAGGGATGTTAACTTATCAACTTTCAATATTCTACTGGATTTGGTTCCAATCCCAAGTCTAGCAATAGGGTACTCGAAATCATTGATTGAGATCCTCTCAAGGATTTCTACAGCCTCTGAGTATTCCTTATCAAGTAATGAACCAGCTGCTGAAGCATCAACAACAGTACATATTTGTGCATTCAACCCATTATAGAAGGTTTGTATTTGGGTCTATTTTGGAAATTCGTACATAGGACACCTCCTCAGCAAGTCTTTAAATCTCTCCCAGGAAACATATAATGTTTCATCATCAGCCTGCCTGAATGTAATGATCTCACCCCTCAACTTGACAGTGAGTGTGAGAGGCTAAAATCTTGTCAAGAACTTTTGGCACAGGTCTACCCATGAACTTACTGAACTTGGTGGCAAAGAATTAATCCATGTCTTGGCTCTATCTCTCAAGGAAAACGTGAATAGCCTCAATTTCACAATATCATCAGGCACTCCAGTTTGTTGGAATAATTGGCAAATCTCCATTAACTGCTTCAAATGCTGCCTTGGGTCTATATTAAGTGCTCCATCGAATTGACCTACATTTAAAAGAGTAGAAGTCATCACTGGCTTAAGTTCAAAATTGACAACATTTACCTCTGTACCAACGAATCCTAGCGTCAAATTGTCAATATTGGGTGCCGAATGTTCTCTAATGGATCTATCCTCCTCTTCATTTGGGACAATAGGTGGTGCTGGTGGATTATTGTTCGGTAAATTCCCTTCATTATTCACCACACCATTCCCTTGATTACCTTGATTATTCATTTCTCGAAATCTTTTCTTTAACCTCCTCAAAGTTTTCTCAATTTCCAGATCGTATGGCCACTCGTCCACCACAGGTGGCTTCTGATCATACACCGGTATAAACAACAGAAAATTAAAAGACCAGACATATAAAAATTTTAAAACAATCAACTCTGTTGCAATTCCCTGGCAACGACGCCAAAAACTTTTTGTGACCGGGATGTGCTTGACAAAAGGTATAAAAATGAGTATTGGAAATGCATAAAACAATGCCAAGTCGAGTCCCTTTTCGTGCAAGTTGTTGTCAATGAATTTTCACCTCACTTCTTTAACTTTCATTTCCGGTTTAGTAGTATTATATTACATTGTTAGTGTTACAACATAATTAGTATAAGTGTGCCATATGTTAGTGTTATAAGTATTAATGTCATAATTAGTATTAGAATTATCTGTGTGTCATATAATATTGTTAATATACTTAGGGTATTATAATAATTGTTATATGGTAGTTAGAATTAACATAGGTTATATGCATTTTTGTTAATAATATCATAGTTAGATACTAAAATCCAAAAATATATAAAATACGCAGCCCAATTGTAACTAAAAATGAATAAAAGGTCCATTAGATTTAATTTAGGATAGAGTACATTAAAAATAAATAAAAGGTCCATTACACAAAGGCCCACTCAGCCTGATTATTATTTCCTAAAGGCCTTGACTCTTATATGCACAGGTAATAAAGAACCGTTGGATCTATGGAGAACAGATCCAACGGCACGGGATCACACACGGCCTACACATGGATTACCAAGAGCCACGCTTCTCGTCCGTTAGATCAGGAACCAATCCAACAGCCCAGATTGATCAACAGCAAAGGACGCGCGGATCACCACTCGCGCATGGCGGCCACGCTCCTGACTTTCTAGTTTCCATCGAACGGTTCATCTTCTCCGACGTCACCCTCGTCTTGATTGCTCCTCGTTGGCGTTGTTCGAGTCATCAGAGGTATGCAAACAGAGAAACAAGAAGGTTAAATCCCCAAATTGGAGCACAGCAATTCAAGATAAAATCAAAAAGGAATTAAACCCCTAATTCGAAGCCCTAGCTGGAAAATCAGAAGTAAAATGGAAAAGGATAATCCCTAAATTGAAGTTGAGGCAAGAATCAACCAAATCGGATTCAAGATAGAGGCAAATCACGAGTCAATAGCCAAATTGGCTTAAAATCAGAATCGAGACAGAATCTTTTTAGATGATTTTTAGGGATTTAAGCATAAAATACAAGCATTCATGTACCTATATAAATCCCACTGTAAATCATTGTACAGGGGAATCACACATACAACAATTACAGCAACAGACACTAGGTACAAACAAATTATACAGTCAATTAGCATTCGGAAGTTGTAAAATGAGTAGAAGCAAGCAATTGTAATCGAAGTTCCAGAGCAATAAAAGAAGCAAGTTTCTGGTAACATTTTCTATCTTTTTTTCTTATTGTTTCGAATTTAATATAGAAAAAGGGATTGCTTTTACCTTTAAAACACCGTTTGATTTGGCTTTGATGTAACCCCGGTGAAAAAATGCAATTTTGAGGTCGTCAAAATCTCAGTTTTCTGGGAATTTTGCCGCCGACAACGGTGGTCAGTGCCAGTAGAAGGCGGTCGGCGTGACGGACTGTCACTGTGTTCTTCAGTTCATGAAGAACACGGATGAACTCGACAGAGGATTTAAAGGAAATTGAGTTTGATCCATTTGGGGAGAGTGGTATAAAATGATTTCTGTTTATAACATTTATTATATATACTAATCCGTTTGATCCGACACGAACCCGATTATAACCCGCGCCCTTCTTTCTCAGTTCTTGCGCCACAGCTCATTTGTTTTAAATCTATTCAATTTCATCCTTTTTCATTTCAATTTGGCACTGAATTTTTAATTGTTTTTGAATTAACCCTCACATTTTGGTTTTCTTTTAATTAGTCCATAATACAACTTTTTTAAAATAAATAAAACTAATTACCTTTTTTTCTTTATTTTAGTCATTATTTTGATAGTTAATTTAATTTAAGAATTTTTGTCCTTTTGTTCCTTTATATGTGTATATATATTTGTGTGTAAAACATTAGGATTAGGGACTTAAAACATAGAATAGAGATGTGTATGTTATAAAACTTTCTTCATTTTCAATAAGACACTCTTAATTATATTTAAACCTAAATAGTTAAAATGAATGTAGATGTCTTTTTAGGGTTTAAACACTAAATTCTAAAAAACAATAACACATCTAATCTTCTCTCTGGTTTGTTCTAAAAAGTGAAAACTTAGTCAATGTGGTGTCTTATCAAACGGGAATGAAGGGTTAGCACTAGCAGTGTTGGCGGTGATTAAAGTTCATTTCTCGGGCAATAAGGCCGTTAAAATAGATTTACATTCACTAATCGGACAAATAAATCGAAATTTTGTGAACTTGCAAATTCCAGTTTTCAAAGCACTTTTTGGAATCAATTAGGTACCAGTTTTTGGGCGTTGTGAAGGTGCTAATCATTCCCCACACGTAACCGACCCCGAACCTGTTTTCTTTGTTTTTCGTGGACCAAAATGTTATTTTGATAAATAAAACATTTTTATCAAAATACCCTTGTTTTAAAAGTGATCCAATCACACTTTTTAAAAAAGATTGGTGGTGACTCTGTGTTTTTATAAAGTTTTCCAACACGTCAAAACCTCCTAAAAAGGGTTACGACAGCTTGGCGACTCTGCTGGGGAGATTTTGTTTTTAAAAAAAAACAAAAGAAGGTCATGCCACAAATTTTTTTCAAAAAAGGAATTTGCAAGTTTACGAAGGTTTTAATTTATTTGTCTGCTTAATGAATGTAATTCTATTTTTTGCATTTAAAAAAATGTTGCAGAAAAAGCTCTATTCCCGAGCTCCACCCAATTGTTAAGTGAGGGGAAAATGCTTTGCTCGTGTTAGAATATTGATTCTCCGTATGATCCTAGCAAGTACCTTCGGGACTCATATGCCTCATGTCTTCGTAAGGATACTGATTCTTTGAGAAGACATAGGAAGTGAGTCTTCCTGAGTTGAACTTGGTTCGATTAAAACCTATAATGGGTGAGAACCATGGTCTTTGCTACGTTAGTAGGGGATAGCAAGGACAGCTCAGGTACCTTTTAGAACCTAACTGTTTGAGAACTTAGAGCCCACCCCAATAGAGCCATGTGGAAAACCTACGGTTTTAGTAATAAGAGGAGACATGTCCTGGAGTGTTGGAATGTGTTGCTCAGAATTGTTCATGAAATTATTTTGAATTCTCTATGTTTTCTTGATTTTAATCTTCCTTTACCTTGTCTTGTTATTTTGCATATCCATTCATGCCACATCATTACATATTTAGAAGGGGTTAATTCTCAAAATCATTGCTCAACTTTGAAAATCTCTTGTTATGGACGAAAGAATTTTGAAAAGTGGGGATGAGAATGCAAAGGTGCGACATTGGTCCAAGATGAATCAATGAACATTTGGAGATAGTCTAGCAGCTGATCATGAGACAGAGACTTCAGAATATGCCCACATTAGTATCAAACAGAACAATGTGCAAGAATTGCGAGAAATCTGGGAGCACTTTGATTATGAGACTAAGCAGTTGTTCCATGAAGTCTATGTGATATAGCCTATCTCTTGTATGTGAAAGTTGATGAACAGTTTCTGAAAGCCTTGGTTCAATTCTGGAATCCAGGGTTTTGCTGCTTCATTTTTAATAAAGAAGATATGATGCCTACATTTGAGGAGTACTTAGCCCTTTTCAACCTGTGCAAAGTGAAGAAGAACTGGGTATATGCCAAGCCTCCTAAAAACAAAAACCCACACGTAAAGCTTCAGGCATTCACTGGTATGAGTGATGGTTGGGTCAAGGGATTGATACGTAAGAGAGGAGGCACCTTTAACTTCCCTTGGTCAAGCGTCAGAAGTATAATTTCGATTCACCCCAACAGGGAGAAGAGAATTGATCTCCTAGCTATTGCAATTTATGGTTTAGTCATCTTTCTAAGGGTTCTAGGAAACATTGATGTGGCACTACTTGATTTCCTTGAACAGCTAAAGATAGGAGTTAATCCAATACCAGCTGTACTTGTTGAAACCTTCATTTCCCTTAATGCTTGTCGAAAAGCCGAAAGCGTTCGTTTTGGAGGATGTGCTCCTCTTCTGCAAGTTTGGGCCCTCATTCATTTCTGGAAATGCCCAACATTGGCCTTATCAAATGTATTTTCCCCGAACTTCTCACCTCTTTGAGAATTCTTGGCAAAAGAGTGGCTCGTTGTTAAGAAGAATAAATGGATTGATATATTCATGGATCGTTGTGACGAAGACATCAGATGAAGGGTTCCTTGGATGGGCCATACCAAACTTGTGTATAAGTGTGGAGATTTCAACTTCCTAATGCTGCTAGGTTTGTGGGGAGGAATTGGATGTCCCCCTTTGCTAGTATCTCGTCAGTTTGGGTCTCGGTAGTTCATCCTATTCACTACTAGTCTTGGCTCATCAGAGTTCGAGTTCTAAGGAGAGTTCAGACAGAAGGTTCAGGCACTCAGTGATGCATGGAACCACTGTTATCATATGAAGTTAGAATATGATAGTCATTGCATGTACACTCTGGACTATGATATTTGGAGGCATACGAGAGTAAATGACAAAGTCATAGCACCTACATCCGGACAGGCCAAGTCTCTAGAAGAACACTTAGAGGTAGTCCCTACAAAAGCTGGCATCTTAAGAGAATAATTAAGAAGGGCTAAGTTGGAGATAGAAGCCTTACAAGAGAAGAACCAAAGAGACAAGTTTGAGTCAGGCCTCGATGTTGAAAAATATAAAGGGGAGACGAAGCGAGTTGTGAAGCTGTTTGAAGACCTAGAAAAGAAGTTTGAGATTTAAAGGGTCGACTTCCTCAAGCTCTAAACTGCCGTATGAAATGTTGATCTGAGAAAGACTCCAGAACAGTGGAAGCAAGAAATCAAACACGTTATATGAGAAGAAAAGGAACGAGGAAGGCGCGAGGTCGAGAAATATAGACGATCCTTTGTTGAAGAGAAGAAGAAGGGTAAGCTGGCAGCTGAAAATGGAAACGGTAAACGGGTTTATGAAAGAGAGAAAGAAAGTGTTACTGCATGGAAAAGGAAGGCCCATGACAATAAGATTCGCTTATTTGAGTCGTAGAAGGCATATAGGATGAAGATTTTGGTCTTTGAAGACATAGCTGGGGGAGGTAATGATTACTGGTTCACTCGTCTTAGAGACGTTGCTAGAAGATTCCAAGAACGAGATGAGTTTAACAGGACTGTCATGACCCAAGTACAGGATGTGGCTCAATACGTGGTAACGTTAGCTGCTAAAGCTACAGCTTTTCATCAGTACATCAAGCCAGCATGAGAAGTGGGACCGAGGCTTATGTGGCTCATTGAAGAAATCAAGGAACTATGAGTTCGGGCTGAAAAATATTTGTAAATAAAGTTTGATGTAATATGGACCATTTCATATCTAATAAAAAAGTTGTTTCTTGAGCAGATGTTCCATGGAATTGACGGCCCTTCGCTTGCATTAATTCATTGGCATTCCATTCTTCTTTGTTTTATAACTTTTCTTTGCATTTGTGTTTACATTTGTGTATGCATACATGACGTAATAAAAATCTAACTTACATAAAAAATGACAGAAAATCAAAGTAGCAAAAACAAACCATAAGTACGGAACTCGATCTCAAGTCAGAGCAATGGGAGACAGAGTGACAGCCTTAGAAAGAAACCATAAGAGTACCCAGGATAGGCTAGACAAGCTGGAGACAAATCTGAAGCAACATATGGAGTTAGTTCATCAAAAGACAATTGGTTCAATTGCAGCCATGTTAGGCTTTAAGGACCCAAACGCAGTGGAAGTTGGTGGTGAAGCAAATGTTGTGCCAAAATTTCAGGGGATGGCCTTCGTTCATCCAAGTATACAAAGAGAAGTTCAATCTTCTAAGGCTAAGATCTCACCATATTTTGTTGAAAACTCGGCTCAAAATGATTGGAAGATCAACTTTGAAGGGGTCATTGAGGTGCCTGATCTCGATGAAATTGCCGATAAAGTGAAAGCTGAGAAGAAATGGGAGGATCACTATGAGAAGTTGGAGGGAATGATTAATTCTTTCCAAGAAGGAGGTATATACAGAGGTGTGGATGCCAAGGATTTAAGCTTAGTAACTGATCTTGTAGTACCACCCAAGTTCAAGGTCCCCGACTTCGAAAAATATAATGAGACTACGTGCCCTGCAGCACATCTAACTATGTATTGCAGGAAAATGTCGATGTATCTTGAGAACAATAAGCTACTTATCCATTGCTTCCAAGATAGTCTAGTAGGATCAGTTGCACACTGGTACATGCAGCTAAGCCGAGTTAACATCAGATCATGGAAAGATTTGTCCAGAGCCTTTAGTGAGTAGTACAAGCATGTTTCAGACATGATTCCAACCCGTTTAGTTCTCCAAGGATTGCAGCAAAGGCATCATGAGAGCTTCTGCCACTACGCGCAAAGATGGAGAGATGTAACTGCCCAAGTCCAGCCACCATTGCTAGAAAATGATATCACCCCAATGTTCGTAGAGACATTAAAAGGTTCTTTCTATGATCGTATGCTCAATCATGCCACAAAGAGTTTTGCAGACATGCTTATAAATGGAGAGTTGATTCTTGTGGCCATGAAAAATGGAACGTTGGATAGTGGGGAAACAAAGAAACCATACAAAAAGAGAGACAATGATGTCAATGCCACTAATGTCTATAATCACAGTTACTCAAAGGAAGTAGTCTTCAACAAACCCAATGTTTTGACCACAGCTCCAGTAGTCACAAATCATTCGAAGGAAGAACGAAGATATCAAGGGAGCTCGAAACCATATTTTCCTCCTATCCCAATGATATATGCAGAATTGTTTGCTAAACTGGTCAAATCCCAGATGGTGCTGCCAAGACATGTTCCCCTATTCTCACCACCATACCCACCATGGTATGATGAGAAGGCACAATGCGAATATCATGCAGAAGTTAGGAGGCATACCATTGAGAATTGCACTACATTCAAAAAGGTGGTGGATAACTTAAAAAACCAGAGATGTTATTATTTGATACATCAGAAGATAAGGGAAACCCTCTGCAAAATCATCAGAAGGCAGATGTGAATGCAATCATAGAGGAGGAGGATAAGGTAGTTAAGGAATGTGTTGCTGAAGTTGGAGCTCCCATGAGGTGGGTATGGGCTCAAATGGTGGCAGTAGGGATACTGGAAGAAGGAGCCCAGAAGCTGAAAGTTTAGGCAACTGGTTCTAGACAAGATGAATGGAAAAGAACTTGAGTTCTTTGAAAAGAAGACAAGGAATGCATGTTGGATATTTGTGCGTCAGAGGAATCACCCATTAGATGAGATTACTCTGGAATGAAGCCTTTAGTTATTAAGGTAAAAACAAGAGTTAGTGAGCCAGCAAGGGGTGTAACCCTGCGGCTTATAATTAAGGCGCCAACCCCATTTCCATACAAGGATAGCAAGTAGGTCCCTTGGAATTACGCTTGTGCGGTGGCAGTTTCGGGAGAAACATCTGTTCAAGAGAAAGAAGAACCAGTCAATGAGGTGAGCTGTTTCACGAGGAGTGGAAGGCTCTATTCCCATCCAATAGCAGAGGATAGGGATGCAACGTAAAGGAAAGCTGCTGCTGAAGAACTTGAGGAAGAAGATAACATAGATTTCTTCAAAGAGAAACCGACAGCATATCACGAGCCTGTAATGGAATCAGAAGCTCAAGAATTCTTCAAGATTTTAAAACACGATGAATATAGTGTCATGGAACAACTCCACAAGCTTCTGGCTCGAATTTCTATGCTTTCTCTGCTATTAAGTTCTGAAGGCCACCGCGAGGCATTGTTCAAGATTTTGAACCGGACATTCGTACCAAAGGAGATCACAACCGATAAGATGGATATGTTAGTCGGTAACATTACTATCAACAACTTCATTTCATTCAGTGATGAGGAAATACCATGTGAAGGAAGAGGATTGTGCAAGGCTTTACACATCACTACCAGATGTAAAGGACATATGTTACCCGGAGTTCTAATTGATAATGGATCAACACTGAATGTTCTACCTCTAGCCATATTGAAGAAATTGCCAATAGACAGTTCTCATATGAGAACTTATCAAAATACAGTTAGAGCATTTGATGGAACTCAGAAGGATGTGTTAGGGAAAATTGAGGTGCCTCTGCAAATTGGACCAGCGGCCTTTGATGTTGAATTTGTGGTCATGGATATAATACCTAGCTACAGCTTCTTGCTTGGGCGACCGTGGATCCACACAGCAAGAGCGGTCCCATCTACTTTACACCAGAAGTTGAAGCTCGTGATTGATGGACAACTAATAACTTCCGGTGCAGAGGAGGAAATCATTGCATCAGTAACCACT
Organism: Hibiscus mutabilis; assembly: GCA_019671005.1. Classification (NCBI taxonomy): domain Eukaryota; kingdom Viridiplantae; phylum Streptophyta; class Magnoliopsida; order Malvales; family Malvaceae; genus Hibiscus; species Hibiscus mutabilis. Next base: position 45,856,988 of record CM033725.1, read on the forward strand.
GATGCACCCTTTATCGAGATCGATGAGGGTGCGCTCGAGTGTTATTTCAGAACATTGGAGCTAGTCAATGCAACCTGTAATACCCTAAACTATAGCCTAGAAGTTTTGGGACTACTAACTTGATTTGCTAGTTCAATTGAATTTAATCCTAAGCTAATTAGGATGAGTAAGGACCTAAATGAAAGAAATTGAAAGAATAGTGACCCAATTAAGATGACTAAACCGAATTAAATAAGAAAGTTAAAGCTTGCATGCTAAAATTCTTAGTTCCTTAAATGTCCTTGATTAATCCTATAGTTGATGACTAATTAAGGAAAAAATAGTAACTTCCTAAATGCACTAAGTTATATCATCTTCTTCAATTTCCTTACTAGCAGAATTGAGAGAAGAGAAATTAGAGAGAGAGTTTGATAGAAAACTCCATTGAAAGGAAAATTGGAGCTTGCATGCTAGGGATTTTACTTGATAATCAAGCTAGGAAGGTAAAATCTGGGTTATTCCCTTCTTGATTCAAGTAGTTATTGTGTATAAACTAGAAATGCATGTATTTTAGATGAGAAGGTAGAAGAGTATATGTGAATGGAGTTTAGATCAAAACTTGATAGGTTGCTAAATTGATAATGAATATGTTAACATGCATGAGAAAAATGGCTTGTAAGAACCCTAGACTAGTAGTATGGTTCGAATTGCTATTAGATTGGGATTTAGATTAATTGAATGAAAGCCTTCTGAAACAACTTGTATATGAAATGAATTGGATCATTAAACAATTAGAAATGATGTCTAATTGCTGGAAATGGAACTAGTAATGAAACTAGTCACCTAGATAGTTTAAATGGTTAATAGGGATTGTTTTGAATAAACTTGTGAATTCTTGATTGAATTGAATAAAATTAAAGGCTGTAAAATGAGCTAAAAACAGGGGAGTGGTCAAAATGAATACTGGTTAACTAGGATTGCTTGAATTGTAGTTAAATGAATGGTCTTATAGTGTAATTGGCAGAATTAGTGAAATATGGACTATTCTGGAAAAACTGTTAATTTAAGGACTGAAATGGATTATTTTGGGACCAATCTTGACTTGTAAAAATAGGGTAATCAAGGTATAAAAGGACTAGATTTAATGGAATAGGGTTCATAGTTAAAGTCTTCACTAAAGTGGACTAAAAATGCAAACCGGGCAGTTTCAAAACTGTAAATTGACCTGACTTTAATTTGAAATTTGTATTCATGTATAAGGGATAAAATTATGAGCCATATATGGTTGAAAAGATAATTGAATAAGCTTTCTAATGGTATAAACTATTTGAAATTTCGACATATATATTAAAATATATGAGCAAAATAGTAACTAGTGTGCAAACTGCCAGAAGCAGAAAACAGTATTGGTGATTGTAATGTCATGTAAGCTTGAAATGGAATGCATGTGTGAATTGAGTTTGATTTGGTTATAATACATGCTTACATTATTTTGAATACTAGATTAAGAAAATGATAGAAAGGATGGATAAGTATCAGGATATGAATGAGGATTCGGGTATCCCGTAACTTCGGGATACAAGGTGAGTGTAGCTTTACTTAGGGTTATGACTTAGGTCCTAACCAATTACATTTGTTACCTTGTTGTTATGGAATTGTCATGAAATAAAACTAAATTCTATTCAGTAAATGTATAAGGGAAGAATGCTTAAATGGAAATTGGATTGATGAGATATGCTTGATGTAATTCTGGCCATGCAAATGAACTATGTGACCATTGTTTGAATTTACTTGAATTCTTGAATGCTTCTTAATATGTCTAGGATAAACATGCTTGATAACCTAAAACATGAATATATGTATTTGACAATACCATATTGATACATATCACTTGAGCTAATGCTCTAATTAACTTAGGGGCGATCATAACCTTGAAGAATAAGGCTTGAACTTGAATGTGCTTGACTATTAAATACTTAAACTTGTAAAAGCTTGATACTTAAGTGATTGTGATTTAAACATTTGATTGACTGACCTTGATACTAAAGCTAGACTATGAAACAAATGCTTAATAAGACCATTCGAATACTACATGAATGGTTAATAAAAATTCTTGCTTGATACCTAATGAAAATGAATGAAACGTGCTACCTTCTCTTGAATGGCTTGTTCGAATTGCTTGAACGTTTGAGTGACCTTACTTGATGCTTGAAATTCTTGATCACTTGTAAAATGAACTAAGGTTCACATGGCTTAAAGGCTTAAAATGAATTTGATCTTGAATTGTTTGATGCTTAAAAACATGATGTGTGATTGCTTGATAATAAAATATTCAATAAGTCCTTGGTTGCTAGTTGGTCTTAGGTAGAACAACATGCCTTAGAGTCTATAGCTCGACTTGTTAGGTACCTTGTGTACCATCTTGCTTGGTGTTATAGACACCTTCTTGTTAGATACCTTGGGTATCATCTTGCTAGGTACTTTATGTACCCTCTTGTGTGGTGTTGTGGACACCATCTTTTTTAAGTACTTTGTGTTCCCACTTGCTAGGTACTTTGTGTACCCACTTGAGACTTGATTACCTAGTCCTACTATCTACCAAGGCAAAACAAGAATAAATGAACTTGAAACAAAGACTTGTAATCATGAATCTGATCAAACTTGATTCTTGATAATGAAATTGTAAAGTAATGAATTCACATGAGTAAAATGGTAAACATGTTAACTTGAATTGCATGTTACTTGAAAGATAAGTAATAAGGTATATGGTCACCTTGTTCGAATGGATGTGATGTCCTTGTTGCTTGATTTGTTTGATCTTTGCTAAAAACAACGGTTACTTGAAATGGTTACTTGCTTGTAATCGAATGATGCTAGATGAACTAGCTAGGACTTGACTTTGCTTGATTAAAGCTTAACATGGTTAAACTTGATTAAAATAAACAAAACGTGTCAATAAGATTAAGAATGAGCCAAACTAAACATGAATGAATATGTATGCTCATGTTTCTTGACAATGACTTGTAAAATAAGGAATATACATGGTTGAATTGATAAACTTGATAATCTAAGCTTGCTTGTAACTTGAAAACATACATGGTAATATAAGGCACCTATTCGAAAGAAATCATATGATTGCTTACTTGAAGTTGTGTAATTCTTGTTGGTTGTGATCTTTGCTTGATTGGTGTAGTATAGAAATTAAATTGAAATGTTTGATCGTGCTAAGAGCTATTCGAATAGTACCTTGTGGACTATCTAAGATTTGATAAAATTGAATTGAAGCATAAATAAGTTATGCTTGAAATAAAGACCCTAAAATTTGAAAACAAGTAAGTGAACTAAATTCACCACGCTTGAATATGTTACTTGATTTGCTTGAATTGTTAGAACAAAGTGCATGAAAAGAAATTGTGCTTGGTTTGTTTAGCTTGCTTGGTTGCTTGGGTGCTTGGTTCTTGAAATTGATCTAGTTCTAGTTTTAGAAATAGAATCATGTCTATAAGCTTACTTAATTCAAATATAAAAAAGGGTCTAAGTGCTTGGACTAAATCTAAAGGAATTAGAGGTAAAATGATGTTGTATAAGATAAGCTCATCTTGGATTCATTCGAATAAGACTAAAGTCCTAAATTGCTTGTCTAGTTCAATCTAAAATGAATTAGAAGTCTAGATTTAATATAAGGGATTATTCATGCTAGTTTAATGGATTTAAAGGAACCATAACTACATGTAACTGAATTGGCTAAGACTAGTTGACGGACTGCTCAAATAGTGAATTAAAGGAATGATGTTGATCGAATAGATTAATTCGAACATAGTACTATAATGCCCTGTTTTAATCACATTAATAGGTAAATTGGACCGACCTAGACTAGTAGGAATATGTGTATATGTTAAATAATAATGTTAGAAGCATGGTCTAGGTGAATAATGAAGCTAAAATCATGCCTAGTGAAATCTGCCCAGAAAACTCCGTTCTGGGCAGCAACATTGAAAAATCACCATAAATTGTGTAGGTCGAATTAAGGGCTGAAATTTATATGGATTGAAACTTAATATGTCTATTTTCATTAGGAGAAAACATAATTGAATTCTGGATTTTGAGCTGGAATCTAGAAATGAAAACCTCTGGACAGTGCAAACTGTCCAGAAATGCAATTGCCCTGTCTTTGAACTAAAAACTGTGTTAATTGGAAAGAAATTAAAATGAAAGGTCTAAATGGTTATAAAGAGGGTTATGTAAGCTTTCACACAGTGTAAAATAATTGACGTTTCGACGTACGAAATGAAAATTATGTTTGTTTAAGTAAATAGTGCACAAGCTGTCTGGCAGTAGTAGTCTAGGTGATTTGGATAATTTTGTAAACTGTTTTGTAAACAGTTTGGACAGTTTGGTTACTGCCCTAAATGAACTCTTGACCTTGAATAGTGAATCACCTTAGATAATTATACTTGAAACCAAGTCAAGAGCTAACTAATATCGAATGCTAAGCTAAATCGAATAGTCTAGTAAGTCTACATGCTAGTAAAGTAAAATAAATTAGTTGTGTAATGTAAACTCTTGAATTGGACCCTTGGTTATTGTGAGCTTGTATATCTGATTGATGATAGAACTTTAAGTTAAGATTTGATTTTATGTGTAAGGCTTAATTAAGTTACAATTCGATTAAAGACCCCCCGAAACCTAATAACTTGATAGATTAGATGCTACCTCACTAAGTACAAACTTGTACTTATCACTCTTGTTTGCATTCTTCCCAAACCTCAGGTTAAAGTCATCCTGATCAATAACTTGACCTCGAAGTTATCTATCATGGACCCGGAGCAAGGCTTGTTATGCTTGAAGTATGATTTTCTAATTACTTCGATGTACTCCTAGTTGGTGGCTACTAGAATTGTGTATAAGTCATATAGAGGTCATGCATTTTGGATGATTGTAAATGTGTAAATGAAACCTTGCTCTAATGGTTGGTAATGTTTAAGGATATACTTTGGATGTATATAAGTAATAGTCATAAGTAAACACTATGACCTTGTTTTGAACTTGAATGAATTAGAATTATGTGAATAAGCTTGTCCAATTCGAATATAGGAAGGGAGCTGAAATTGGGAAAATATTTGGAAGGAGACATCAAGGGAGGCTGTATCCTATAGTAATTCCAGCGAAAAAGGATCGGTTTGGCTTGGGCTTTAAGCCCGATAAATGGAAAAGAAGGGCTGAAATCAGAAAACATCAAGAGAGGAGAAGAGCTAGATTAAAGGAAGAGGAAATTGAGTAGGAACCGGTGACTTTCCCTTCCCTGAGCCATAACTTTATATCTGGAGGCATGTTGGATCCAAGTGCCCCAATTAGTGAGGAAGGAAAAGGAGAGAGTGCTCTATGTGAAGCATTTGAAAAGTTGAGTATTAACGTTGTGATGAACAAGGAAGAAGAGAGCCAGTGCCTGCCAATGATTCGCCCTTGCTCTGATCTTGATAATTGGACTGCTAAAGAAATTCATGTAGTTTTTAAGACATGTTCAGAGTAATTCTCAAAACCAACCCCTTTGCTCCAGGCCCAGAGACAATAGTGGATCTTATGTAAAGGGCATATGTCAAATTTTAATTCGAATTCAATAAAAGACGCATTTCCTTAAATCTTGTGTGGCAAACTTTCTTTTTATAAATGAACCAAAACTAAATGAAAACCATAAAATTAAAAGCATAAAAACATTCCATTCATTTTGTTTTTTCCTTCGTATATATCTTTTGCCTATTCCTTTTTCAGGTTTTCAGATATCAGGGGCATAAATGAATCCGAGTCTGACTTTAAGGTTGACTTTGAATTGCCTCTATGCTTTAAAGAAGTTGGAAATATTGACAATGAGGAAGAATATGATGTACCCAGTGACATGCTCAGAATGGTAGAAGGAGAGGAAAACAGATTCTACCACATAAAGAGGAACTAGAAATATTAAACCTCGGTACCGAAGAAGAAAAGCGAGAGTTGAAGATTGGTACTACCATCACAGTCAAAACCAGACAAAGTTTGATAGAGCTCTTGAAAGAATTTAAAGATATTTTCACTTGGTCGTATCAAGATATGCCCGGCCTTGACACTAACATCGTCATGCATAGGCTCCCTATAAAGGAAGGATGTGAACCTGCAAAGCAAAAGCTTAGAAGAATGAAGGTTGAAATACTCCTCAAGATCAGGGATGAGGTAAAGAAGCAATACGATGCAGGATTCCTCGAGGTAGCCAAGTATCTGGAATGGGTGGCGAATATTATCCCAGTACCAAAAAAAGATGGGAAAGTACGAATGTGTGTTGACTAAGAGACCTCCATAAGGCAAGCCCTAAGGACAATTTCCCAGTCCCACATATTGACACTTTAGTCGACAATACAGCTGTCGTTCATTCTTCTCTGTCATGGATGGTTTCTCCGGGCATAACCAGATTAAGGTGTGCCCAGAAGACATAGAAAGGACAATTTTTGTGACGCTATGGGGAACTTTTTGCTATAGAATGATGCCCTTTGGACTTAAGAATGCAGGGGCAACCTATAAAAGGTCCATGGTCACCCTTTTCCATGATATGATGCATAGAGAAATAGAGGTATACGTCGACGATATGATCACCAAATCTCGATGTGAGGAAGAACATTTGGTCAATTTAGAAAAGCTCTTCCTAAGACTAAGGAAATTCCAATTGAAGCTGAACCCGAATAAGTGCATATTTGGGGTCACATCTGGGAAATTATTGGGTTTTGTTGTGAGCAGAAGAGGAACTGAGATTGATCCTAATAAGATAAAAGCCATACAGGAACTTCCCCCACCTCAAACACAGAAGGAAGTTCGAGGTTTTTCTGGGACGATTAAATTACATCACATGCTTTATTTCTCAGTTAACTGATAAGTGCTATCCAATGTTTAGGATACTCAAAAAGAATAACCTGGGGACATGGAATGAAGAATGTCAAGTGGCTTTGGAAAAGATCAAAGAACAGTTGAGTAATCCTCCAGTATTAGTACCACTTGTTTTAGGGAGACCACTGATCTTGTACCTAACGGTCTATGAAAACTCCATGGGTTGTGTGTTAGGACAACATGACGATAGTGGAAGAAAAGAAAAGGTGATATACTACTTGAGCAAGAAATTCACTGATTGTGAAACCAGATATTCGTCAATCAAAAAACTATGTTGTGCTCTGGCCTGGGCAGCTAAAAGGCTGAGACAATACATGCTTTATCACGTTACGTGGCTAATCTCGAAGTTGGACACATTGAAGTTTATGGTGGAGGCTCGGGCTCTATCAAGAAGGTTAGCGTGTTGGCTAATGTTATTGTCAGAATTTGATATCCAGCATGTGAGCCAAAAAGTGATAAAAGGGAGTGCCATAGCTGACTTTTTGGCAAGTCGCGCTTGTGATGACTATGAAGCATTAAACTTTAATTTTCCTGATGAAGACTTGATGTGTATCTCAGAAGATGATGAGGCTCCCACAGAATTTTGGGTCATGAACTTTGATGGTGCAGCAAATGCATTAGGAAGAGGTATAGGGGCAGTTCTGGTCTCACCGGAGGGAGATTATTACCCTTTTACTAGTCATTTGAAGTTCTTCTGCACTAATAACATGGCAGAGTACGAGGCCTGTATAATGGGACTAAGAGAAGATATAAGGAGAAAAATCCGTACTCCAAGAGTTTTTGGGGACTTTGTATTAGTCATTTATCAGATACGTGGCGAATGGAAGACAAAAGATGTAAAGTTGTTGGGATACCACAAGTTGGTCCTTGAGTTGACCAAAGAATTTGATAAGATCACTTTCAAAAATCTCCCCAGAGAAGACAACCAAATAGCTGATGCTTTAGCCACCTTAGCCACCATGTTTAGGGTAAGTAAGGGTTCTGAGATGATGCCCATCAGTTACATATACTAGACTCTCCAGCTCATTGTTATGATGTGGAAGAAGAGACGGGTGGATTGCCATGGTACCATGACATCTTGCAATATGTAAAATTCCAGCAATACCTGCCTCAAGCTACAGAGAATGAAAAGAAAACGATCAGGAAAATGGCATCAGGGTATGTTCTTGATGGAGAGATTTTATACAAAAGAAGTCGTGATCAAGTGCTTCTAAGATGTGTGGGAGCAAAAGAGGCTCAATCAATTGTGGAAGAAGTTCAAGAAGGAGTCTGCGGAATCCATCCTAGTGGTTTCACCATGGGTAGAAAGATTATGCGTCTTGGATATTATTGGTCAACCATGGAAGGTGATTGCATCAACTATTCTCGTAAATGCCACAAGTTCCAAATCTATACTGACAAGATCTATACGCCACATCAACCTCTTCAGGTTATGATAGCCCCTTGGCCGTTCTCTATGTGGGACATTGATGTCATCGGTCAACTTTACCCTAAGGCATCAAACGGGCATCGTTTTATCTTCGTAGCCATTGATTATTTCACAAAGTGGATAGAAGCAACCTCATATGCAAAAGTCACTAGATCCACGGTTTGCAAGTTTTTGAAAAAGGAAATCATTTGTCGATGCGGCTTGCCTGAGAGCATCATCACCAACAATGCCTATAATTTAAATAACATGATGATAAGTGAAGTCTGTGAGCAGTTCAATGTCAAGCATCATAATTTTGTGGTATATCGCCCGAAGATGAATGGGGCATTGGAAGCTGTGAATAAGAATATTAAGAAGATTATTGAAAAAATGACTGATACCTATAAAGATTGGCACGAGAAGCTGTCGTTTGCTTTATACACTTATCGAACCGCAGTAAGAACTTCCACAGGGCAACACCTTTCTCATTGTTATATGGAGTAGAAGTTGTGCTACCCGTCGAGGTTGAAATACCATCGCTCCGTGTTTTAATAGAAGCAAAGTTGGAAGAAGCATAATGGGTTCAAGCAAGATATGACCAGCTTAATTTGATTGATGAAAAGAGGTTTGAAGCACTATGTCATGGGCAAATGTACCAGAAAATGATGATAAGGACTCACGAGAAGAAAGTTCGCCCAAGAAATTCAAAGATGGGGATTTGGTGTTGAGGAAGAAGCTGCTAATCCAAAGCGATTCTCGAGGAAAATGGGCACCGAATTGGGAAGGACCTTACATTGTAACAAAGGTTTTTTCAAGTGGAGCGTTGATTCTAGCCGAAATTGATGGAGACGAACTCCAGAACTTGATAAATTCAGATTTGATTAAAAAGTATTATGTTTGAAGAAGAAAAAAAATAAAAAATAAAAAATAAAAGAGAAAGAGAAAAAGGAAAAGAAAAGAAAAGAAAAAAAGAAAAAGAAAAAAGAAAAAAAGAAGAGAGAAAAAGAAAGGGAGGTTCAAAATGAAAACCAGCAAATGGCGTTTGAAACCAAATGAGGATCTGAGTTGAAAACCCGTGAAGTGCAGCTCCGATAATTTGCAAAGATAGTCCTTCCACAAATTGGTCTTGGGGTTTGGCACCTGGAAGCTTCATATCATTCCGCATAATCGTTATTTCCAGGGACTGCTCAGTATAGTGGACATTCAAGGTATTTATTGAAGTCGTGACAAAAGAAGTTTTGGTTTTTGATATCTGAATACCTATTCCTTTCTTGGTAATTTCTTTTTGTGTTTTCCAAAATATTAATAAAACTTTGTTGTGTAGACCTTCTTTTCTCTCATTTGACATCCTTCCATAAAGCATCTTGCATTGAAATGAGAATTAAAATTTGACATCACTTGAAATATACAAAAGATTTTTTAGCATTACTTTGAAATTTGTCTAAAAGGGTATTGCAACTATGAGGTATTCAATGATCAAATTTGGAGTTTAGGGCATAAAGAGCAGCAAACTTGTGAAGAGATTCAAGATAAAAATAGGTTTTGCTGCAAATATCTGTGAAGGACCCTCTAGAGATGTTTTGACATTACCTTAAGGCAACATGCTTACATGAGATAATTTGTTTTCTACAACGGTGAGAACAATTTTATAGACATTGGAGGAAATAGTCAGGGGTATGAGACATTGGAAGAACAAGCAGGATTCTAGAAGGCCTATCACTGAACATTGATGTATCAACTACAATGATAACTTGACAAAGGCTAAAAGAGTGTTGAAGAATATGAGGATAAAGTCAGTCATTCCAATCAATAATGCAAGATAACTGGATGGAACGAGAAAATGTGCAAAGATCATATGAGGCAAAGAAGTATTAAGAATGGGAATGGTAAAACGGAGATGATGGAGATGAATACCTATGATTGTTTTGTCAATGATCGTAGCATACAGTTACAACTTTCAGATGAGCTCTCATGCATTAATGATGATAAACCAATGCATTCCCCATATCCCCATGGAGTTTCGCTCTTCGGTGTCCTAGTAATAAGGAGCATCCTTGTTTGAAAAATCAAGGCAGAAGTCACAGGAAGGGGTGAATGTAATGTTGAATCCAAGATGTGGAATGGCAAAAGAAGGGGTTAAGAGTAGAAAATGGTGAAGATTACTTTCCAAAGAATGGTTGATGGAATTTTAACAACAAGAAATTGGTGAAGCCAACTAATATTGAAGGATGAGTTATTGCAAGCTTTCTTAGCGCAAAGCCTTTCAATGTAGAAGAATGAAAGAAAGTCATATTGTCTTTTGGGATAGGCCAAAACAAACACTAACAATCTGTTGCCATAGTTGAGAAAATGTTTGAGATAATATAATCTGAGTTTCCCATAACTTGACAGTGTCTTCCGTGTAAATCGCTTGGAAAAAATTGTTAAGGAAAAAACAAAAGAAATAAAACATACATTCATGACTAGGCATCCCTAGGGGCATATGCATCTTAATTGGATCATTTGCATTTGTTTTTGACAGGTTTTGGAACCCGCTTATCCATCCAAGCATAAGGAGGATGGAATCCTATAGAACCTGCATATCTGTTTGGGCATTTGGAGAATGAAACTTGTTCATCTATTCGAGCATACAGAGAATATAACCTACCCATCTATTCAGGCATACAGAGAATAGAACCTGCCTATCAGTTTGGGCATTTGAAGGATGGAACATGCTCATCTATTTGGGCATACGGAGAATAGAACCTACCTATCCGTTCGGGCATTTGGAGAATGCAACCTTCTCATCTATTCGGGCATACGGAGAATAGAACATGTCTATCCTTTCGGGCATTTAGAGAATGAGAACCTGCTTATCTATTTGAGCACAAGGAGAATAGAACTCGCCTATCTTTTCAGGCATTGACGGTTTGGTAATTGGTGAAAATCAGTGTCTTTTGTTCTTTGCTCTATTCTTGTTTCACCGGAATGACCAAAGAGGGACAGCTGTTGTCACTGAATTTTCACCTCACTTCTTTAACTTTCATTTCCAGTTTAGTAGTATTATATTACATTGTTAGCGTTACAACATAATTTGTGTAAGTGTGCCATATGTTAGTGTTATAAGTATTAATGTCGTAATTGGTATTAGAATTATCTGTGTGTCATATAACATTGTTAATATAGTTAGGGTATTATAATAATTGTTATATAGTAGTTAGAATTAACATAGGTTATATGCATTTTTGTTAATAATATCATAGTTAGATACTAAAATCCAAAAATATATAAAATACACAGCCCAATTGTAATTAAAAGTGAATAAAAGGTCCATTAGATTTAATTTAGGATAGATTCCATTAAAATACATAAAAGGTCCATTACACAAAGGCCCGCTCGGCCTGATTATTATTTCCTAAAGGCCTTGACTCTTATATGCTAGGTAATGAAGAACCGTTGGATCCATGGAGAACAGATCCAACGGCACGGGATCGCACAAGGCCTACACATGGATTACCAAGAGCCACGCTTCTCGTCCGTTAGATCAGGAACCAATCCAACAGCCCAGATTGATCAACAGCAAAGCACGCGGATCACCACTCGTGCGTGGCGGCCATACTCCTGACTTTCCAGCTTCCATCGAACGGTTCATATTCTCTGACATCACCCTCGTCTCGATTGCTCCTCGTCGGCGTTGTTCGAGTCATCAGAGGTATGCAAACAGAGAAACAATAGGGTTAAATCCCCAAATCAGAGTACAGCAATTCAAGATAAAATTAAAAGGGAATTAAACCCTAATTCGAAGCCCTGGCTGGAAAATCAGAAGCGAAATGGAAAGGGATAATCCCTAAATTGAAGTCGCGGCAAGAATCAAGCAGATCAGATTCAAGATAGAGGCAAATCGCGAGTCAATAGCCAAATCGGCTTAAAATCAGAACCGAGACAGAAGCCTTTTAGATGATTTTCAATGATTTAAGCATAAAATGCAAGCATTCATGTACCTATATAAACCCCACTATAAATCATTGTACAGAGGAATCACACACACAACAATTACAGCAACAGACAATAGATACACACAAATTACATAGTCAATTAGCATTCGGAAGTTGTAAAATTAGCAGAAGCATGCAATTGTAATCGAAGTTCCAAAGCAATAAAAGAAGCAAGTTTTTGGTAACATTTTCTATCTTTTTTTCTTATTGTTTCAAATTTAATATAGAAAAGGGGATTGATTTTACCTTTAAAACACCGTTTGATTTGGCTTTGACGTAACCCCGGTGAAAAATGGAATTTAGAGGTCGACGAAATCTGGGTTTTCTAGGAATTTCGCTGTCGGCGCCAGTGGAAGGCGACTGGAACGACGGACTATCATCATGTTCTTCAGTTCATGAAGAACAGGGATGAACTCGACAGAGGATTTAAAGGAAATTGAGTTTGATCCATTTGGGGAGAGTGGTATAAAATGATTTTTGTTTATAACATTTATTATATATACTAACCCGTTTAATCCGACCCGAACCAGATTATAACCCGCACCCTTATTTCCTGGTTCTTGCGCCGCAGCTCCTTTGTTTTAAATCTATTCAATTTTATCCTTTTTCATTTCAATTTGGCACTAATTTTTTAATTTTTTTCGAATTAACCATCACATTTTGGTTTTCTTTTAATTTAGTCTATAATACAGATTTTTTTTAATAAATAAAACTAATTACCCTTTTTCTTTATTTTAGTAATTATTTTGATAGTTAATTTAATTTAATAATTTTTGTCCTTTTGTTCATTTATATGTGTATATATATTTGAGTGTAAAACCTTAGGATTAGGGACTTAAAAGCATAGAATAGAAACGTGTATGTTATAAAACTTTCTTCATTTTCAATAAGAAACACTTAATTATATTTAAACCTAAATAGTTAAAATGAATGTAGGTGTCTTTTTAGGGTTTAAAAACTAAATTCTAAAAAACAATAACACATCTAATATTCTCTCTAGTTTGTTCTAAAAAGTGAAAACTTAGTTAATGCGGTGTCTTATCAAACGGGAATGACAGGTTAGCGCCAGGAGTGTTGGCGGTGATTAAAGTTCATTTCTCGGGCGATAAGGCCGTTAAAATAGATTTACATTCACTAAGCGGACAAATAAATCAAAATTTTGTGAACTTGCAAATTCCAGTTTTCAAAGCACTTTTTAGAATCAATTAGGTACCAGTTTTTGGGCATTGTGGGGGTGCTAATCCTTCCCAACACGTAACCTACCCCCGAACCTGTTTTCTTTGTTTTCCTTAGACCAAAATGTTATTTTGATAAATAAAACATTTTTATAAAAATACCCTTGTTTTAAAAGTGATCCAATCACACTTTTTAAAAAAGATTGGTGGCAACTTCGTGTTTTTCAGTTGTTACTTGCCTTTGGGGTGAAAAATAATTGTTTTGGAAAGTGATTTGAAAGAAATAAAATAAAAAAAAACAGTGTTGGCAAGGAGAGCTTGAAAAAGTTAATGATAAGCGTTGGCAAGGAATGCATGGTTTACACGTTGTTTATGCCATGCCAGCCTTTAATAATGTTATGCTTTGGCGATGTTTTATTGAGCAGATTCAAAAGCTGGTCATTGCTTCCGTCGATAGCAATGCCTTAAACTAATCATGTAAAAACCCCTATATGTCTACAGTGCATGTTTCCCATTAATTAATTTAGTTTAGCTCCAATATTTACTCTTCTAAGGGGTAGACTCACCCCCGAAGTAAGTTTATCTACTTGAACATCTTCTGTCAAAGCTTCTCACCTTAGAATTTGGCAAGTAATCGTTGCCTCCCAAGTCAGTTATGATATTGAGTTGCAATAAGCAAGCTATGCCAGCCGTCGCTTGGCGTAGAAGTTTTGGAAAAAGTAAAGAAATTGCCAAATGAATAAAACTTTATGCCGAAGAATTCCTAATTAATAAAAAAAAGCAAAAAACAACGTTTCATCCATCCACCCCTCACCAACAATTAAATTAGTTCATGATGATGGGTTAACCACAAAAAAAACTTCATTGTTTGCAAACATCATCTTCAAAATTAAAATAAACCGAAGGAAAAAGGGAAGAAAAGGGTCGGTCGATTTAGCCTCTCTTGCTCCAGCCCTCCTCAGTGTGGCTACTCCAGCCGGTGATGGAAGTGATCGGAGATGATCCTAAGCTAGCTCACTTCAAGCGTGCCTCATGCTTGGAAATAATCTCTTTATATAGATGAGTGAGGAGAAAACCCTAGGAGAGATTCAAATTTTAAATTTGGGCTAAGGCTCCTTGATAAGTGCTTGATCTCCTTATCAGCTTATCACCAAGTAGGGCTGACATGCGATGGTGTAGGGCTGATGTCATCAGTCACCACTGTTATGCCAAATGTCGTGGCAGAAAACTCCTGCCGACTAGTCGCTCCTGATTTTTTGGATTAGGTCCATTCACGTGTTCTTCGGAACCTTATCCTTTCCTATTTTTGCGGGGTGTCCATCATTGTCAAGGGGCTTGGCATGCAACTACTGGTCCATCTGCATTGCACTGCTAGCCACGCCTCGGCAATCTTTCCTGGCATTGACCTTTGCTTTCCCTTATTCCTTTGCTACGCCATTTGGCTTAGAACATGAGCCAAAAACAATAAAAACCCTTCAAACCGTAAAATAGGCACCTACTAAACTCCTTTTTATGCAAAATGCATGAAACTAATACTAAATGCAAACATGTGTACTCGAACTAGCAAAATGCATTGTAAAATAGATGAAAATGTAGTACTTTTGAGGAGTTATCAATGCTCTAGCCACATTGGTCGTCGTGTTCGATTAAGCCAGACAGCCGAGATGAAGCCGATCGAGATGCAAACTTTTGAGGTACCAGCCCATTGCTATAGTTTGGAAGAGGAAGAGGACGGCAACCCAGGGTATCACGACATTCTCTAGTACATCAAGTTCTAGACTTATCCAAAAAAGACCGACGACAACGATAAAAGAACTACCAGAAGGTTAGCATCGGGATACGTCCTTAACGGAGAGGTTTTGTACAAAAGAAGCAAAGATCATATATTGTTGAGGTGTGTCAATGCTCGAGAAGCTGAAACCATTTTAGTGGAAGTCCGCGAAGGTTTATGTGGAACCCACGCCAGTGGATTCTCGATGGCTAGAAAAATCATGAGATATGGTTACTTCTGGTCAACCATGGAGGGAGATTGCATCAGTTATGCAAAGAAATGCCATAAATGTCAAATCTATGCCGATAAGTGTAGAGATGTCTGTTTCGCTAAAAAAAACAGGTTTTCGAAGTGTTTGTGGTTTTTCGGGTATTAAAATATTTATTCCGTGGAGTTTTAAAAAAACCGCGTTTTATTTAGAAATTGTAGTCGCCACCGGCCACTTAGGTAGGCCGGACACCATAAAACCAGAGATTTGAAAACTATTGGGTTCGGGAGTCGGTTACGGATGGGGAAGGATTAGCATCCCCACACCGCCCAAAATTGGTACTTTAATAATTACCGATTTATTAATTTAGACCTTCCAGATTAAAGTGACGATTAATTTACAATTTGGTTATAAGTGCGGGTAAATTTTAAAGGCCCCGTTATCCGAGAGTAAACGCCCAACCACTATCACTACGCCTGATACTGGCCCCGTTTACGCTCGGATAAAAAGGACACCACGTTGACATTATATATTTCGATATGCAAACTTAGTGAGCAAAATATAAAATATGGCAAATAATTTAAATACAATACAAATAAATAATAACATAATAGAATACTAATAAAATACTAATCTAAAGCATACATACATAAATATTAATCTAACTCATAAATAAAAACAAATTTAACCTAAATAAAATGCTAACATTCATAAATATTAATCTAAAACACAAGAATAAAAAACTAATCTAACATAAATAAAATACTAATCTAAAACATTCATAATTATTAATCTAACACATAAATAAAAAACTAATCTAACATAAATAAAACATTAATTTAAAACACAAATAAATATTAATCTAACACATAAATAAAAATGAATCTAACATAAATAAAATATTAATATAAAACATAACAAATACTAATCTAAAACATAAATAAACATACAAAATAAAAAAAGAGTACAATTTTAAATTAACTACTACTTCATTAAATCATAAAAATTACAACACAAATAAAAAGGAAAGAAAATATACCTAACTAGGAGCTCGAATGACGAACCCCGACTGAACCCCACTGAGATTTACCTCGACCTCTCCAAAAATTAAATAGATCGGTATCTGAAATAGGACCCCGATTGAACCGGTTAGGACCGAGGGCACTTGGCTACCCGAGAGCCAAGCTCTCTTATTTGGGGCTTGCCACTGCCGATCCCATTTCTCCCCTTCAATTGCCCCTCCTCATGCCTCTATTTATAGGCAATTAGGGAGGCCTAAGGGGTGACGTGGACCACCCAAAAACCACATTATTTTTTTTTTGCTTTTTTATTTAATTAATTTATTATTATTATTTTATTTTTATATTAATAATATTACTATTAAAATAACACTAAAACCCGGTCAAAAATGAGTGATTACAGTTGCCCCTCTTTGCTTGTTCTTGTGAAACGAGGACAAAGCAAAGATTAAAAGCACTCATTTTTGACCTACTTCCTCGTCTTTGGCTTCGGAATCACGTGTTCTTTTGGAACTCGTCGCTCTTCCTTAGCTGAATCTTCAGACTCGTAAGTCTTTCCTATATAGAACTTCTTCACCTTCCGATGTTGGAGCTACAGGCTCTTCCTATATAGAACCTTTCGCTTTTTCAGGTGGATCCTTCGGACTAAAAGTTCTTCCTATATAGAAATTTTTACCTTGAAATCATGGAGTTAGGGCTCTTCCTATATAGAACCTTTCACTCTTAGACGGTAAAGCTTAGAGTCCTTCCTATGTAGAACTATTTGCCTTCAACGCGGGTTTTTCCTATATAAAACCTTCTGTGTCACAGACGAATTCTTTCGACCGGGAGTTCTTCCTACATAGAACTGCTAGTCTGCAAACCCTGGAGCCGCCAGTCCTTCCTATATAGAACTTTTAGCTTCTGAAATCTCTGGGCTACGGGTTCTTCCTATATAGAACCTCTCACTCTAAGACAGTAAAGCTCGGAGCCCTTCCTATATAGGACTCTTCGCCTTCAACACAATGGGTTTTACCTATATAAAACCTTCTGTGTCATGGGTGAATTCCTTCGGCTGGGAGTTCTTCCTATATAGAACTGCTAGTCTTCACCCTAGAGCTGCAAGCCCTTCCTATATAAAACTTTCAGCTTCTGAAGCCTCGGAGCGGTGGATTCTTCCTATATAGAACCTTTATCTTCACATTTGGGATTCACGCCAAAATGTCTACCGATCTTTCTGGACTCACGCTGCTAAGGTCGCCGAAATCTTTCTTCAAATTTTGGGATTCACGCCAAAAATAGCTACCGACCTTTCTTCAGATTTGGGGATTCACGCCGAAAATGGCTATCGATCTTTATGGACTCACGCTGCTAAGGCTGCCAAAATCTTTTTTCAATTTGGGGATTCACACTGAAAATGGCTACCGATCTTCTAGGACTCACGCTATTATAGCTGCCGAAATCTTTTTTCAATTTGGGGATTCACGCCGAAAATGGCTACCGATCTTCTAGGACTCACGCTACTATAGCTGCCAAAATCTTTCTTCAATTTAGGGATTCACGCCGAAAATGGCTATCGATCTTCTAGGACTCACGCTACTATAGCTGCCGAAATCTTTCTTCAATTTGGGGATTCACGCCGAAAATGGCTACCGATCTTTCTTCAGATTTGGGGACTCACGCCGAAAATGGCTGCCAAACTTTCTTCAAATTTGGGGACTCACACCGAAAATGGTTGCCGATCTTCTAGGACTCACGCTACTATAGCTACCGAAATCTTTCTTCAATTTGGGGATTCACGCCGAAAATGGCTACCGATCTTTCTTCAAATTTGGGGACTCACGCCGAAAATGGCTGCCAATATTCTTCAATGAAATTCACTTCTTAATTTTCTTTGATAATTCTTCAAGTACCTTTCCAAAACAAGTAAAAATTGACATGCCCTTATCTATATGATGCATGCAAAGTAATGCTTTCTTTCTTCTCTTTTTCTCTTTTCTCTTTTCTCTTTTTCTTCTTTTTTTCTCTTTTTCCTTCAATTTCTTCTTATTTTTTTCTTTTTCTTTTCTTTTTTCTTCTCTCTCTCTTTCTTTCTTTCTCTCTTTTTCTTTTTCTTCTCTTTTTTCTTTCAGCCCTTTTTTGTTCTAAAGTCTTACACCCTGAAAGGTCGTTCCTCAGATTTCTTCATCTCTTTACTTCTTCACTGTATGCTCTTAAATCCTCATTTGAACATGCTTTCAAACCTTTTATACGGAAGGCTTTCTTGTCTTCGGGTTATCACTCGTCTTCATAAATGATCTTCTGGTTCTTATATTATTATTATAAGAACCCTTGTCATCTTCTTCGCTTGGCGTTGCCCCATTCAACCACGGGCTCCACTGCTTTGAATTTTCTGACCCATCATACAGAGCCTTGATCTATTTCTAGTCACCAGGGTGAGCCAAAATGTTTCCATCCCCTGAGCTCATCCTTAATTTTCTCATAGCATTTCGACAGAAACTAACTCTCGGTCCTTATGCTTTAAATCTCATCATCAATCATTTTTAAAGTAATGGAAAAGGCAATTTACTTGTGTATATTTCAAAAAAAATAATGATTGTTTGAAAAGATAACAGTCATTTTGAAAATCACAACTTGGAGGGGATACCAAACATTTTGAAAACATTGTTTGAGACAAATGGTAAACATTCTCTCTTTTTTTTTAAGGACCAAACATTTTTAAAAAAAAATTAATGTTTGGAGAATGTTAAACAAAATTTGAAGTGTATTGCCAAACATTTTTAAAAACTAATGTTTGGGGGAAATAGTGAACATCAAAACTTTGGGAAAAAATGTCAAACCTTTTAAAACATGTTTGCCCCCGAAATATCAAACACCATAGTGCATCTGCTTCAAGTTGCCAGAAATTAACTCTAATGAAGCGCATATTTAAAAGATCTTGACCATTGTGGAGATATATACCATGTATAGTTTCTTCTAGTCTAATAGGCTTTTGAGAGGAACAACCCTACCTAGTTTCTACCCCGTTTAAGGTGGCTCTCTTAATCTCACTATCTCACCATGCCTCATCCTTCCCTCATTTGGGTGTCGATCAAGCACTTCGAAGTTTGACGTTCCTTGAAGCAAAGTTAACCCTTATAGGCGGAATAAAATCTGAAGACATTCTCATTCAACTTGGATATCTATGGATGACCAAAATGGTCTTTGGAGGCTTGTAATGTAGGCCTTTGGTTGATGGTTAAGTGAAACAGTATTTCTGTACTTGTGTAACTTGGATATGCCCATTATTCCTTCCATTTTTTGGATCACTCTAGACTGCCCGTTTTCGGGTTTTCACCCTAGAGTTCATTTCCTTTCTTTTTACTGTAGGCTGCCTTGCATTCTGGCTATATACTGATGTTCGTTTTCTGTTCAATAATGTTTGATCCTCCAATACTCCTCGAAACTAAGATTTCTTGAATGAAGGGCTGCGAATACATTTCTGGGAATTCTTGTGATTGGCACGCCCAGATGAAATGTTATTTTTTCTTTCTTCTTTTCTCTTCTTTTTTCTTTTCTTCTTTTTCACTTTTTCTCTTGGATCGCTCTAGACTGCCCATTTTTAGGTTTTCACCCTAGAGGTCACTTTCTTCAGTGTATTTTGGTTGGATATTGATGCCAGCAGGCTCAGGCAGACTACTCTTTTTCTTCATTTTTAGGATCACTCTAGACTGCCCATTTTTGGGTTTTCACCCTAGAGGTCATTTCCTTTTTAAAAATTGGCAATCTTCGGGCCGACTTGTCTTGACTTAGCTTTAGTTCGAGCTTCTATACTAATTTTCAAAACTGATATTTACTTGAAATGTGGATTCCTTGTGTCTCTTGCTCATAGTTGAAGTCTCGTTCTTGTATTGTTTGATCCGTGTGTGAAGCATACACAGTATTCTTTATTTCTCTTTTTCTTTTTTCCTTTTTCTTTTCTTTTTCCTTTTTTTCCTTTTTTCTTTCTCTCGTTTTCTTCTTTTTTATTTTATTTTTTCTTTTCTTCTCTTTTTTCTTTCCTTTTGTTTCTCTTTCTTAGATTGTCCATTTTGGGTTTTTAGCATTGAATCTCTTTCTTTTTATTCGAGTCTATGAATGTATCCTCGAATCAACACGTATCTATATTGGGTATTGATGTTATCTTCCGCTCGAAGTTAATTGCCTCTCTGCAGCTCTTCTGATATTTACTCGATCTGGATTGCTTCAGCCTTCCGATTGCCATTTCTTTTCTTTTCTTTGGTTTTTTGTTTGGACATATCCTTGCTTTCAACCACTTTTTTCTGATGATTTTCTGATCTTCGTATCTAATATGTATGGTCTCCTCTCTGTCTTTTGGTAAAGTAAAAGAATACCATTCGTCGTCAAATTCACGAATGTCTTGAGAAAGCCTTCAGGGGGTAGAGGTTTAGGGTCAACTCTCGTTTCAAGGATCTTAAACGACAAGCGCCTGAGAAGATAAATTCCTAAAATGGGAACTGGCCATTGTCTAAACGCTCGCTTTGTTCCTCTATTGGCCTAAGTAAACTAGCAGATACTCACATTTACAGTATCCCCACAACATTTAATCTCTTCTAAATATATGCAACTTAGAGTTGATCTTTGGATCTGAAGCAAATGTACTGTTGCATTCAAAATTCGAGGACATGGTATATAAATGATATATACATATGTCCATTCAAAAATGCGTGTATATGCATATGGGAGAACAAAACTACCCCATAAAAATAAAATGTTTAATGAATCAAGAATGTAAAAATGCTTTTCTAAATGGAAATATGATTTTTAATTCTAAAAATATCTGTTTGGGAGTTTTATATTCAAAGCATTGAGAATTTCTTTGCGAACTGATGGGAAAACCATAGGGACCTCCGGACTGCCTCCCGAGTACTAACTCATTCTGGTCCTTTCTAGTGTAGGCTTGCCTCTTCTCTTGTTTTCCACCGCTGGATCAACTCTCTCGTCAAGGTCCCATCATTGATCAGCTTCTTGATCTCCTCCAATAAAGGTTTACATTTTCTGGTGGGATGCCTCGGTGCCCCCATGTGGAATTCGCATGTGCTACTCGAGTCAAAACTATGAGCAGATGGATCAAGTGCAATCTTCATCGACCTAGGAGAAGATAGTGACCCCCTACCAAATGAGGCCATATGTCTGAGATAGAATACTCCGGATATCTCTAAATATGTACTTGTTCGAGGAATTTTTCTCGATGATTCAGAGGAATCTGTCCATCTTCATCTCTTACGATCACGAGAACCTTGAAAGTGGTACTCATTTATCTCTTTATTTCCTTCTACTCTTAGCCATGTCTGGTTCGTTGAATTAAGACACAATTTTCCTTCTTGGATCATGTATTCTACAAAGTCATCACATTTGCCCATCAATTTCCTGAGCATCTTATGGAAGATGGCTTGAGACGTGGAAGTCACTTTCCTCTTCAGCAATGGGAGGCTGCACTTGGGCGGCTAACCTCTGCCATCTCAAAGCACATTCCTTGAAACTCTCATCAGGTTTCATCTTTGCACCCTGGAGATACTGACGACTTGGTGCTATGTCCAAAGCATATAATATCACGGTAGGTCCTGCTAGACTTTCGGGGAAGTAGTGGATCAACAAATTTTCAATGCAGCCCTCAATCTTTTTGCAGAATATGGTCATGTGAATCTTGGGGCATATTGTTCCGTTATCATGCACAAATCTGGGAATCTTTGAAATCTGGAGGAATGACCAAATCAGGGTTCAAACAGAACTTTCTTACATCAAAGGCATCAAACTTCTTTTTTCTCTCTCTTTTTCTCTCGGGTCTATCTTCTAACTGCTCGAATCTTGATTTTTGAGTGTGTTCAATTCTTTTACTCAGGATAAAACTCTAATTGTTCTTTGGATTACCCCCAAAAATTTTATGCAAGGTAATGATAATGTTATGTAAAATATGCCATGATTGTACAATGTAATGCAATGCAATCCTGAAATATAAACATGAATGCAATAAGGTATTGATTCCAAAAGTGATCCCCATAGAACGACGTTCGTTGAGGCCAAAAGGTTTCGTTATATCAGATATTAGATATTTACAGTTACTAATAAGCTTCAGTGTCTACTTTCTTAACTTCATCCAGTAGTCCTGTCAGCTTGCCTTTTGTAGTCCAACACTTGGTCCATGTTCTGACTAAGCCTGCCACCTTGTTGAGCCACCTTACCTGCTCGAGTAATATCAATCTTTGGGTCTTCATCTATCCCCTGCTTAGTCTTTCACAACATGGAATTTGTCCTACTTACTTCCCAACTGAAGAGTGTTGGATTGTCATTGCTCTGTCGTAAACTTGTTTCCAAAACTTTTGTTAATGGCTAAGTTATTCTGTAGCTCATCTCTGGAGACTGTAGTACCTATTCCTAATTTCCTCAAACTTACCTGATAATAGGCTGACTTGATTCTTGATTGACTAGTTTCTCTTCTTCCAATATTCTGAGTCGTCCTTCAACTGAACAACACCGTTCATTTACTTTTTAAAGGTGACCCAATCTGATATTCTTAAACACTCAGTAGAGCTTCTGGTGATCATTCAATTTTATCAAAGTTATCTCTCTTATCTGAGCTGGCTGAACTCGAAAGAATATCCCTCTCTTGGGATGCCCCTATCTCCGATCTTCAAATTTAACTCGCTTGAGTGACCCACTTCGGCATTACTTGAACTTTATCCTGGATATCGGTTCTTCCTCGACTTTGCCCTTCGGGCG
This sequence comes from Hibiscus mutabilis, assembly GCA_019671005.1. Taxonomy (NCBI): domain Eukaryota; kingdom Viridiplantae; phylum Streptophyta; class Magnoliopsida; order Malvales; family Malvaceae; genus Hibiscus; species Hibiscus mutabilis. The sequence continues at coordinate 45,880,169 of CM033725.1, forward strand.
ATTGTTAGCTTACTATAGAATTGGGGAACTCTGTCTTTGAAACCCAAAATTATCATCGTGATAAGATCTTGAACTTGTTCCTCAGGGCCCCACAATCCTCAATAATGTGACCCAAACTTCCTAAACGGTGTCGTAATCTTTCGGATAAGACGGTCTCTTCGCTAGAGACTTCACCGAGGTAATAAGGCTCTTCTCGATGAACATTAGGAGTAGTTCGGTGTACCTCACAGGAATCGAGATATACTTCTTTCCATTACTTGCTTCTCGGGTTTTTTCTAAACTGAGCTCTACTTTTTGAAAGCCCGACTTAGACATACCTTCCACATGTTTATTGATGCGGATCACAAAAGGGTTTAATTTGTCATATTTAGCTGGCTTAGAGGTAGAATTCTGACTATCCCGCTATCTATTCTGATCCTTAATCGGTTCTTCTTTAGGTTCCATGGATCGCTTACCTTTCGTCAAAGTCTTCATCTGATTCATCACTTTTTTTCCTCTGCTTCTTTCAACTCTTGCACTTTACTTTGCTCATTACCAGTACCGTGTCTCCTTACCGTGTCTAACCTGAAGTATTCAGATGGTTCCTCTTCTATTTCTTCGATCTTGTTCTGGGATAAAACCCTGGATCCGTACCCTCTAATATCTGACCAGACGACCCTTTGCCAATTATGAACGATTTCTGAGATTTGAGAAACTACTTCGGGAATCAATACCCTATAAATGCGAGAATGCATGCAAATGGGTGTTGATTCTCGAACAGTCTTTAAAAATCTTTCAATAGAGAAAATGTCTGTTAGCAAGAAATTAATAATGAATTCCAGGAAACAGTTGGATTTATTCTTGAGACCTTGACTTCGGGAAGCAAAACATGTGCTCCACGTCTCGACGTCGTCTTCAGGATGATGGATGACTCCGTCTTCTCCTCTTATTCTATTCCATGGACTCGTGACGTCATGATCTTTATTTTTGTGGCTTCTGAAAAGGCATCAGACAATATCTTTTCTTTTGTAGATCTGGGTACGTCTAAACAGGGATGGATTCTATCGATCCTAGGGGAGTACTTTAAAATTTTTAGGGTTTAAATTAAAATTCTCAAACATCATTTGGTTTAAAAATTTCCCCCTTTTTTATTATCAAAAAGTTTTAACTTACTTAAAAAATGAAACTTTTAGGTTTCTTTTTTTACTATTATTATTCTGAAAGTTTTATGAGGGAAAAAATTCAAAGCAAAATAATAATATTTTCAAAAAAAATTTAAATGAGTTAAATTAAAATTTGAGATTTTTACAAAAGGGTTAAATGTGAAGATTTAAAATTGGGGTTCTGAAGCCCTGACTGAATCTTCTGCGTCGCACGTGTCTTACTATCGTAGCGTCTTCTTTCTCGATTGGTCTTTGCTCGGCCTAACTTGATACTGTAACATTATCATTTCCGGCAAAGCAGACTTTTTCTATTTTGAAAGCCTTTTAATGAATTGTTCTTGAATCAACACCATGTCATGATATGCAACATGAATGCAAATAAAGGCGTTGATTCCGCTAGTAATCACCCTTTCGAACGACTTTCATGGGAACTAAAGGGTCCAGATTACAAAAAGGGTCCACATTACAAATGGAGTCCCTATTGCAAAAAGTCTTAATTACAAAACAAAGTTCTACACATAAGCCCTAGCTCTACCTCCTAGCTCCTCGATAGCTTTGAGCAACTTGATAAACCTTGGTGCTTCTTCCATGTTCGGGGTTACGAAAGGTCAGAGAGTCGCGGCTTCGGTAGCTAAGTCATTCACACACCTTGTAGCTCGTTGTATGTCCACCATCAGGGTCTCGTGTGTATACTTTGGCACTACACGTTTGCTCGTCAAATTGTTACATCGGATCTGTTGATCAATCTCTGACCAATGTCGCACGACTGAATCGATGCCGCCCTTCTTAAGACACCTTTTTTCCATGATGAAAGATTTTCTAATCGGGCAAACCACTTGAATCAACGCCTGTATATAATGTGGATGCAATGATAATGCAACAAAAGTATGTGTAAAGTAAAAATAAAAATAAAAATAAAACACAAAAAGAAATGAGTTAGTACCGGATAAAAATAATAAATACATAAATAAAAGGACAAATTAAATAAGGTAAACAAACAAAACAACCATATTTATCCAGTCTAAAACACCTAAGGTTATCCGCATGGCTCTAACAGGGTGGGTTTCTATGTTCTCTACATGCAGTGTTGGTGCTAAGAGGTACCCGAATTATCCTTGTTGTCCCCTACTAGGGGTAACAAGGCCCCCCGATCATCACCCATTATAGACTCCTTTCAACCGGGTTCAATTCAGGGGGACCCATCCGCTTATGCCTGCACGAAGGAACGATATCCTTATGAAAGCATAAGGTACTCGAGCCCAAAAGGTACTTGCTAGGCCTACATGGGAGAACGATATCTCCACGAAAGAATTAGCATTTTCCCCCCACTTAAAAAATGAGTTTATATGCCAAATTTTAAATGCGTTAAAATAAACGCGCACTTATAACCAAATTTTAATTTAATCATCATTTTAATCTGGAACTTCTAATATTAATAAAGCGGTAATTATTTTAAAAAGCTCGACTCTCTTTTTGTTTTTGAAAAACAAAAAATGTCCCCAACGGAGTCGCCATCTGTAGCGATGTCCGTTTCGCTAAAAAAACAGGTTTTCGAAGTGTTTGTGGTTTTTGGGGTATTAAAATATTTATTTCGTGGAGTTTTAAAAAACCGCGTTTTATTTAGAAATTGGAGTCGCCACCGGCCACTTAGGTAGGCCGGACACCATAAAACCAGAGATTTGAAAACTATTGGGTTCGGGGGTCGGTTACGGATGGGGAAGGATTAGCACCCCCACACCGCCCAAAATTGGTACTTTAATAATTACCGATTTATTAATTTAGACCTTCCGGATTAAAGTGACGATTAATTTAAAATTTGGTTATAAGTGCGGGTAAATTTTAAAGGCCCCGTTATCCGAGAGTAAACGCCAACCACTATCACTACGCCTGATACTGGCCCTGTTTACGCTCGGATAAAAAGGACACCGTGTTGACATTATATATTTCGATATGCAAACTTAGTGAGCAAAATATAAAATATGGCAAATAATTTAAATACAATACAAATAAATAATAACATAATAGAATACTAATAAAATACTAATCTAAAATATACATACATAAATATTAATCTAACTCATAAATAAAAACAAATTTAACATAAATAAAATGCTAACATTCATAAATATTAATCTAAAACACAAGAATAAAAAACTAATCTAACATAAATAAAATACTAATCTAAAATATTCATAATTATTAATCTAACACATAAATAAAAAACTAATCTAACATAAATAAAACATTAATTTAAAACACAAATAAATATTAATCTAACACATAAATAAAAACGAATCTAACATAAATAAAATATTAATATAAAACATAAATTTAAAACATAACAAATACTAATCTAAAACATAAATAAGCATACAAAATAAAAAAGAGTACAATTTTAAATTAACTACTACTTCATTAAATCATAAAAATTACAACACAAATAAAAAAGGAAAGAAAATATACCTAACTAGGAGCTTGAATGACGAACCCCGACTGAACTCCACCGAGATTTACCTCGACCTCTCCAAAAATTAACTAGATCGGTATCCGAAATAGGACCTCGATCGAACCGGTTAGGACCGAGGGCAGTGCCCTCGGTCCTTGGCTACCCGAGAGCCAAGCTCTCTTATTTGGGGCTTGCCACTGCCGATCCCATTTCTCCTCTTCAATTGCCCCTCCCCATGCCTCTATTTATAGGCAATTGAGGAGGCCTAAGGGGTGACGTGGACCACCCAAAAACCAGATAATTTTTTTTTGCTTTTTTTATTTAATTAACTTTTTTATTATTTTATTATTTTATTAATAATATTACTATTAAAATAACACTAATAACACTAAAACCCGGTCAAAAATGAGTGATTACAATAAGATACACTCCCCACCAATGCCATTTCACGCCATGAATTCATCATGGTCTTTTGCCGCTTGGGGAATGGATGCCATTGGCCAGATACAGCTGAAGACTTCCAATGGGCATCGCTTCATCTTAGTAGCAATCGATTAGTTCACCAAGTGGGTAGAAGCCGCCTCGTATGCTAACATCACAATAGTGCCAGTTTGCAAGTTTCTTAAGAAAGAAATCATATGTCGCTATGGTCTGCCCGAAAGAATCATCATCGACAATGCTTTCAACTTGAACAACAAGATGATGACCGAGGTGTGTTAGCAATTCAAGATTGTGCATCATAACTCTATTGTTTATCACCCCAAAATGAAAGGAGCAGTAGAAGCGGCAAATAAAAATATTAAGAAGATCATAGCAAAAACTACAGAGACTTTCAAGGATTGGCATGAAAGACTCCCGTTTGCTCTATTTTCCTATCAGAATTCTGTGAGAACCTTCACCGGGGCAACATCATACTCTTTGGTCTACAGCACGGAGGCAATCTTACCCATCAAAGTGGAAATCCTATCACTTCGAATTTTGAACGAGGTAAAGTTAGATGAAGCCGAATGGATGCAAGCCAAATTTGATCAGTTGAACCTCATTAAAGAGAAAAGGTTGAAAGCCATTTGTCATGCCCAAATGTATCAGAAGAAGATGATGCGAGCTTACAACAAAAAAGTTTGCCTAAGAGAGTTTCAAAAGGGGGATCTGGTGCTTAAGAGGATCTTACTGAATCAAAAAGACTTTCGAGGGAAATGGATGCCAAATTAGGAGGGGCTTTATGTTGTTAAAAAGACCTTCTCCATGAGAACGACATATTGGATTGACCCACTATGAGCATGTTTCTTAGATTATTATGTGACAATCACAACATTGCTCATAGTGATAGCTACATGTATGATCCTCAGACTTGAGATCATCATTATTTTCAACATCGTGAATGACATATTTTGATACGGTCAAACGTGTGTCATAACTGACTACACTATAAAGACTGATATTGGATATGTCACAATCTATGTAGTGGAATATGGTTTATCAAGATAGGATTTGTCCCTCCTAAAAATAGGAGTAATATCGTAGGCCACTTGATTGAGTGAGACTAGAAATGCATGGCCATGCTCTAATAAGTTGATATGAGATATCAAAGTTATTCGTTTATAATAGTCTACTCAAAATATCAAGAAACACTAGATGGACTATACAAGTGTCATTGTTCCATGACTTGTGTCCAATATAGATATAAAGGACAAAAGGATGTAATACATAAAAGAGTTAATCACGAAAAGGTTATGTCGAATCACGATTTCTTGTAACTTAGGTGACAATGATATATTGCTAGATGTCACTCATTGTTTGTAATATTAGAAAATTTCTAATATTTACTAATAACGTTACATGAACCTACAGGGTCACACCCACAGTTGAAATGAGTATATATTAAACGAATTATATATGTACAAATTTGTTGTACACAGATTTAGTTAAATTAATATATATTTGATATATATAATTTAACTATTGGGTAAATATTAAAAGAAAAATAATTATTGTAATTATGACTCTTTTAATATATAAACAATATAATTTGATTTAAATCAATATATATATATTGAAATCCTAGTTAAGTTGAATTGGGATTATATATATTTAATATATATATATATTAAAATCCTAATTTAAGTTGAATTAGGATTATATATATTTAATATATATTGAAATCCTAATTAAAGTTGAATTGGGATTATATATATATATATATTGAAATCCTAATTAAGTTGAATTGGGATTATATTTTTAATATATATATATATTGAAATCCTAATTAAGTTGAATTGAGATTATATATATTTAATATATATATTAAAATCCTAATTAAACTTAAATTGGGATTATATATATTTAATAAATATATTGAAATCCTAATCTGAGTTGAATTAGGATTACAAAGGGTATATAAAGGCATGAGAGATAGCAGTCATTAATGCTTTTTGGGAAAAACCCTCTGAATAGTTTAAAGAGTTTTTATGTGCTTGTTCCCTTCTAAATGGTTTAGAGAGTTTTTATATACTCGTTTCAATTGGGTGAACTACGTAGAGGTCGGAGCGTTATTGTTGCGGCTTAAGAATCGACATCGTGGAATCATGATTGAATATCTATCTCCTCCAAACTCAGAATTCCAGATTTTAAAAAGGTAATTCTTAACCCTTATTCACCCCGATTCGCTCCTCGTACATGGATCTCTGGTGGTAATCGTCGGATAATTTGTTCGCTGCGCCATGGGGTGTACCAGCGTGACCAAACAGTGGTATCAGAGCCACTTGTACGATACAGATTCAGGTTTTAATTACTTGGGTGATGTAATTGTATGAGATACATGTTATTTTTCGATTTATTTAGCGAATATATGATCAAATCTATTCAATCACGGTTAATTTGTTAATCCAATTAAAAGATGTTCCTAAGATTGATGATTAAGAGTTAATCATCAAGATCTCTGTCGATAGGGTTTGAAATATTATATGTTAATTGTTAACATATTCAATATGGAGTTTTAAGGTTTTAGATGTTAAGTGTTAACATACGCGGGTTATACTTATATATTAGACTAATGGTTAGTTTATAGATTTCATGCGGAGAAGTAACAAGAGTTGCTCCAGTAAAAACCTCGTAGATTTTAAAATCCTGAAAAAAAAACGATAATATTGATAAAAGTTATCAAATCATGAGGTTTTTACACAGCAATTAAGATGTTGATCTTAAAAAAAAATCCCCACTGCTGACCGGGCAGGGGTTACCCCGCCAACAGCTACAAGCCCGCCAAAACCCCACAAGGGGCTTGACCCCTGCGTAGGAACAATCTAGAAAGACCCCAATTACAAACATCGTCGTTACTATGTTTTTTATGCACGGTGTTTGGAATGCATGGTTATAGCCCAATAGCCCATTTAGTTTTATTTATAAGGTTTTATAAATACGGCCTGCATGTTGTGTCTTTCTCTACTTCTATTGTAATTCTCTTCTCATCATACTCCCTCGTATGAAAAACGAGTTTCTAAAATTATAATATATACGAAGAAGAATGGACTAGAGGAACAAAAGTTTGGGCCGACAGAAAGATGCTTGAGAAGTATTTTTATCCTTAGAATAATTTGGTTCTCCTATTGGCTTGGGACGAGCCACCTTAAGATATGGGGTATAACTATTGCATTCATATTTACTGCTTTTCATGTATATGATAAAATGAATGTATGAGATGCATGCTAGTTAATTGATAAGATCAAATGTTAAATAGTGAGATAATACTCACAAAACCCCTCCATATTTAATTAAAATTAGTCATCCAATATTAGCCCTCGTTAAAACCTCGATCGGTACTATGTAGGTTTTGCCAAAGTAAAATACTTAGACCTATCTTGGTTAAACGCGAAGAATAAGCAAGTGATATTCAGTGGTAGTAATATTGGTTAAACTAGGTTGTTCTAATAAGATTAGAAACCTAAAGGCTAATGGTTGTTCAAGAACTTTGGTGATTGAAAAACAATACTAAAGTGCATGTCTAGGATTGGTTCTTTGAAAGACTTGGTATTTAAGCGTGCCCAGTACACCACCTCTCTTTTCATAAGTTATCTATCTGGTGCACTATTCATTATTGTTCTTTCTATTAGACCATGTGAACTTTTGCTTTGGACAAATAGTTGTTCATCAAATATAGGAATTACATGAGATGTAATTAGCAAGTATTACTTACCTAAATAATTGAATTCTAGGAGTAAAGCCAAAGCTGACTTAGAATGAAATGAAATATGGATCTTTACCCACTAGAAACACTTTTAGCAAGTTTTTTGATTTTAAGGGTTTTTAATAATGGGAATGTTATTACTTTATAAACATGATAAATAGATACTTATAAAACATATTTTATTGTTGTAGACTTATTATACAAATTTGTTATCATTGCGTTTGGTCCTTGAGAAGGACAAGTTGAACGGCGTAAACTACCCTGACTGGTCACTGGAAGGAAAAATGTTTCCATTAGTAATAAGACATGTCATTGTAAAAGGAACTACCCCATTTATCTTGAAAAGAAATGAAAGCAGAGCGTCCGCCTCAAATATTTATGTTATTGATATTAATTTATCAACACCTACTTCTTGGGTATTGGATACCGGTTGTGGTTCTCATATTTGTACATTTGTGTAAGGACTACAAAAGAGTAGAAATCTGAGAAAGGAAAAGGTGGACCTATGGTTTGGTAATGGAGCAAGAGTTGTTGCATTAGTTATAGGAACATATACTTTATCGTTGCCTAGTGGGCTTAATTTATGTTTAGAGGATTATTATTTTGTGTCTAGTTTGACTAAAAAAACATCATTTCGATTTCTTGTTTAGACAAGATTGGTTTTAAGATAATTATTAAGAATAATTGTTCTTTTATCTCGATAATATTTTCTATGGTGTGACATAATTAATAAATGACCTCTATATTTTGAATCAAGAGAATTCCATTTACAACATAAATACGAAAAGATCAAAACAAATGACTCTAATCAAACTCATATTTGGCATTGTCACTTAGGTCACATAAGTGAAAAACGCATTTCAAAACTTCATAAAAATGAATTTTTGGATTCATTTGTTTTCGAACAACTTGATGTATGCGAGCCTTGCTTATTGGGAAAGATGACCAAAGCTCCTTTTAATGGTAAAAGTAAGCGAGCAAGTGATTTATTGGGATTAATACATAGTGATGTATGTGGACCAATGAATACATAAGCCAGAAAAAGGTTTTCAATACTTTATTACTTTCACAGATGACTTCAGTAGATATGAGTACATTTACCTAATGCATCATAAATCTGAAGCCCTTGAAAAGTTCAAGGAATTTAAAAATGAAGTATAAACCAACTAGGAAAAAGCCTTAAGGCTCTTCGATCAGATCGAGGAGGAGAATACTTAAGCTTGAATTTTGGTGACCTTCTTAAGGAATGTGGGATTGTCTCACACCTTCTGGTACTCCACAATGGAATAGAGTTTCTAAAAAGAAGAAACCGACCACTGTTAGACATGGTTTGATCAATGATGAGTCACACTAATCTTTCAGTTTCTTTTTGGGTACATACGCTAAAAATATCTGCTTTTACACAATCATATTCAATCTAAATCAGTTCAAAAGACACCATATGAGATATGGATTGGGAAACGTCCTAGTATGCCTTTTATGAAAATTTGGGGATGCGAAACTTATGTTAAATATAAGATGTCTACAAAGCTCAAACCCAAATCTCATAAATGTAATTTTGTGGGTTATCCTAAAGAGACTAAAGGATATTATTTCTACAATCCTACCAAGAACAAAGTGTTTGTTGCTCAAACATGAATCTTCCTAGAAAGATAATTTGTTTTCCAAAAAAGAAGTGGGAGAAATATTGAACTCAATAAAATTTGAGATCAACCACATATCATTGAACAACAGATTGAACAACAAAAAGTTCCACAAGTTGTTGAGGAACATTCAACAGTTTTGGAAACACAACCACTGCGAAGATCTTTGAGAGAATGCAATACGCCTGAGAAATATGGATTTCTTGTCACATTGCATGGTGATGTTCTCTTCATGGATCAAGATGAGCCTAGGACTTATCAAGAAGCAGTGACGGGCCCAGACACTGAGAAATGGCTAGAGGCCATGAAATTCGAGATGGATTCCATGTTAGAAACCCAAGTTTGGACCTTGGTAGACCCACCTCTAGGGGTTAAGCCCATAGGATGCAAATGGGTTTTCAAAAATAAAACCGACATGGATGGTAATGTACAAACATACAAATTGTGATTAGTCACTAAGGGTTTTGGTCAAATTTATGGTATAAACTATGATGAAACCTTTTCACCTGTTGCTATGTTTAAATCCATCTGGATCTTAATTTTGATAGTTGTATCTTATGATTATGTGATATGGCAAATGGATGAAACCTTTTCACCTATTGCTATGTTTAAATCCGTCGATCTTACTTGTGATAGTTGCATCTTATGATTATGTGATATGGCAAATGGATGATAAAACTGCTTTCCTTAATAGAAAACTAGATGAGGATGTGTACATGACACAACCCGAAGGTTTTGTCGATCCAAAAGATGGAGAAAAATATGCAAGCTACAAAGGTCCATTTATGGATTGAAGCAAGCTTCTCGAAGTTGGAATCTTCGTTTTAACGATGCAATCAAAGAGTTTGATTTTATAAAAAAATGAAGATGAGTCATGTGCTTTCAAGAAAATTAGTGGGAGCACTGTCATATTCTTGGTAATGTATGTGGACAACATACAAATAATAGGAAATGACATATCTAACTTACAGTCTGTGAAAACTTGGCAAGCGGTGGCTGATGCAGCGGATGGACAGCCGATTTTAAGAATTGCGGCGGCAGGGATGAACACCGCGGCGGCGTTCATCTGAGTTTGAGAGAAAAGATGAGAGTCTCTAGTTTTTGAAGAACAAAGCTTTAAAAAAATCTTATTTTGGAAAAAAATGTGTTTTATATCTGTTTTTTAAAAACGAATAGTCTATTCTCCTCATAAATCCCTCTATGCCATCAAAAATTATGCCCATAAGGGCTTTCGTCTTTTTAAATCTCGTCCCAGGTCCCTCATTTTTAAAAAGCTTTTCAATTTCGCCCCCTTCGTTAATCGAATCTATTTTTTTCTAAAATTTAGCCCTCAAGGTTTATTTTTGTTCGATTTAGTCCAAGATCTAGTGATATGGTTCCCTTGTCACAACCTTGTTTCATGCTTTTTTATATTTTCCCGCCTTTATTTTGTTGTTGTTCTTACTTTAGTGTAGTAGATCTTTAGATTTGGGGTTGATGAGAATATATGATATGCGGCTATTGTGTATAACATGTGTTTTTTTACATAATACATAGTTTCGTTATAATATATGTAATTTAGGTATAATTTATGTAATTTTTATGTAACATATAATTTTTATATAACATGACATATAATTTTTTATGATATACAATACAGGTTTGATATGTAATATATAGTTTTTTATAATATATATAATATATTGTTTTTTATATAATATGTATATAATATATAGGTTTTACATAGAAGAAATATATGTTTTTTTAGTATATAACCTATGGTTTTAATATGTATATATTTTAATGTATGGTTTTAATATATATGATATATGTTTTTAATGAATACATATAATGTATAGTTTTAATGTACACTGCTTGATTTAAATATTTTACATAATATATAATTTTAAAAGATATATATACATATATATTTATATGTATATTTTTTTATATGCATAGTTTAGGTTGCTTAGGGTTTGTTGTTTTAACGTGTTTTTATCGTTTTGGGCTTGTTAGGTTAAGCTTATAGGCTAGGTTAAGCTTATAGGTTAGGTTAATTTAAAGTGTGCGTTTGTTTCATAGGGGCACAATCTTTAAATTAATTAAATTAATCTTAGGGTTAGTTTTTTTAGAGTCATAGTTAGACTTAAGGTTCGAATTAATGTATTTTTAGAGTCATAGTTAGACTTAAGGTTCGAATTAATGTAGTAAATTTAAATTTATCCTTGGCTTATTGGGATAAATGTTAAGTTCATTAAATTAATTGAACACCTCTTAATTACCCTTTTAGGATAAAATTGACAATTGGGCTTAGATGGACAATTTAAATTAAAACCATAATTAATTAACTTGATTCGTTTAAATAGTATCCTTGGCTCATTGGAATACTAGTTTAAAATTGATCAAATTAATTATCATGGTGCAAGATACTCCATAATGTATTAGGATTTTCTAGTTTTAGGGCTTAATTAATTTAGGGTTAGTATTAAACTCACCTAGCTAATAATTAAATCACTAATTGAACTTCCATAATTTGAGCCATTTAGGTTAGGGCTTTAGTGGGCCTTTTATTTGTTTATTTAAGCCCTTATGTGACATGCATTTATAATTGTCATTCATACGACCTTTAATATTTTGATTGCTTAATTAATTAATTTAAACCATAAAAAAAGAGATATTTATTAATCTTGATATTTGCGTCATAACAATCCTGGCTTAATGGATGTTAACCAAATATTTGAGTTAATCCTTATCGTCCCAAGGTAAATAATAATTAAAAGTTGACAAGACATAACATCATATCTAAAAGCTTGCACCATGCATAAAGGTGACGTAAGAAATTTGAACCATAAATTAACAAGGCAGTTAGGCTTATTTGATGTCAGTTTAATCTAGGGTCCGATGTATCGTCAAGCTTATTAATTAAATGTCCAATTAATTTGAACCCACCAATTTGATAAAGCTCGTTCAATTAAGGTCAATTTTCAAATAAATACACTTAATTAAATTCAATTTAAACTCCAACAATTTCCATCCATTTAAAAGCAACAAATATTTTGGTACCGATTTCTGGGCGTGATAGGATGCTAATTCTTCCCCACACGTAACTAACTCCCAAACCCTTTTCAAAATAAATCTCTGGTATTTATGGTGTCCGGCCTACCTTACCCAAGTGGTCGATGGCGACTCTAATTCTTCACTATTTTCATAAACACAAATTTTCAAAAAAAATCCCCTTAAACCAAATTTTAGAAAATGATGAGGACAACCCTTAGCTTCGAACTTTATAAAAAAAGAAGGTTGCTACACTAGTATGCCACGACAACCTGATGATTCCCATTAGCACACCAATTCCCTTGGCTAACTTGCCACAGCAACCTGGTGATCTCATTGCCACATCAGTTTCCTTGGTTGATCTGCCACAGCAAGATGTTGTCCCTGACTTACCACAACAAGATGTCTCCCCTAGCTTGCCACAACATAATCATCCGCAACAACGAAACCACCGGCAAAATCCGAGGTACTTTAGTCCTTCAGTTGTTAATGCTATTACATGTAATCCTTTGTCTTTCACATTTGAGCCAAAGATTGTTACTCAAGCTCTCAAACACCCACTCTGGAGACAAGCCGTGGATGATGAGTTTAAGACTTGCTAATGAGTATTCCGTGTGAAACGGCATGCTAATGGCTCTATTGATCGATACAAAGCTCGACTGGTAATAAAAGGGTATTTTCAAGAAGCTGGTCATGACTATTTTAAGACTTTTAGCCCTGTGATGAAACTTGTTACGGTACGTATTATTTTCAATCTTTCCCTCCATCATGCATGGCCCATCAAGCAACTTGACATTAATAATACCTTCTTAAATGGCACCTTACATGAGGAAGTCTGTCTATAACAACCTTCGAGGTATGTTGATTCTACTTAACCATCTCATATTTTTCAGTTGCGTAAAGCCTTGTATGGACTCAAGCAGACCCTAAAGGCATGGTATATTGAACTCTCTCAATTTCTCATTCACTTTGGTTTTACGAAATCAAAGGTCGATGCCTCCCTCTTCATCTATAATGCAAAAGAGAGTTATTTATACTTTCTAGTCTATGTAGATGATATTGTGCTTTGAAGGATATGGGCTTGCTCATTTCACCAACATATTATCTACGAAGTTTGCTTTGAAGGATATGGGCTTGCTCAGCCATTTTCTTGGCATTGAGCCTATTTTTACTCTGAATGGGTTAGTTCTTTCTTAGGCGCGATATATCTCTGACATCTTGACTCAGTTTCAGATAGAAAATGCCAAGGCAATTTTCACACCTATGTCCTCTTCCGAAAAACTACCATAGCCATTCACGACACTTGATATTTTGAGTATCGTCGATTACTTGGTCTCCTTCAGTATCTCACATTTACTTGCCCCGAATATTTTTTTTTGTCGTGAATCGTCTATCGCAATACATGCATGGTCCTTTACTTGCACGTTAGACAGCAGCTAAGCGTATCATGCGTTATCTCAAAAGAACATTATGTCATGACATTATTTTTCATTCTGCATCTTCCTTTTATCTCACCGCTTTTGCATATGCGGACTGGGATGGTTCCTCTATGGACGACAGATCCACTACTAGATATGCTATTTATCTTGGATCTAATCTTATTTCTTGGAAGTCAGCTCGTCAAAAAACTGTCACTCGTTCCTCCATAGAAATTGAATATCTTACCGTCGCAAATGCAACTGTTGAATTGCTCTGGGTCCAACATCTTCTTTAAAAAATTGTCGTGGCATTACCAAATTCACCATCTCTCTTCTATGACAATCTCAGTGCCACATATGTTTGCAAAAATCCAGTTTTTCATTCTTGTATGAAGCATCTTGCCCTTGATTACTTCTTTGTTCATGACTTAGTTGCTATTGGTTCCCTACTTGTTCAACACATCCCCTTCAAAACTCAAATTGTGGACACGCTCACCAAACCATTTGGTCAGAATCTCTTCCTTCATTTTCGGTCCAAGATTGATATCTCCGATGAATCCTCTATCTTGCGATGGCATATTGAGGATAAAGATAAGATGAGAAAAATCTTAGTTAAATCTCATTTCAAATCCTATCTAATCATGTATCTCATTCAAATCTTATTTTATTCTATCTTTATCTAAATCTTATCTTATATTTAATTTGTATTTAATATTTGATTTCTCTTATCCTTATATATCCATTTGTAAGCTTATATATACCTCAATTCTAAACACTATGATTTATTGAATATACAAATCTTTTACAAAAAAAATTCATACAAAACGGATTATCGAAGTGCTAAATTTCTATGAACATAACAATTACACATGACAATGACAAAAACAATACTACTAATTCAAACACCTTAGGTTTATCAACTTTTACCAAGTTTTAAAAAAAAATGATGTAACTATTTACACCCAAAAAAAAAACAATTCGATCAATCGTACAAAAAAGCTTAGGTTGAAGACACTCCATTTTCAAAATAAAAGAATAAACAAATGAAGCAGCAGAAGACTACAAACAGTGAAACATATGCATCAAACCACAGAATCCTTTTCCCTCTTTACACCATGCCTGTATTGAAGGAAGAACAAAGTCATCTCCAACATTCGACTCTGGGTCCGGATAACTTTAGTAATTACTGGAAAAAGTTTCCACATGAAACTAAAAAAAAAAAAAACTGATACTGTGTAATCAATTCAAACTGCAACATGTAATAATCATCTAGCACAATAGGCTGGCAATATAAATCTCTTTGGTATGGCTTGGTGGTTGTCTACACTTGGTGCTCGGAAAGCAACGAAAATTAATGAAATCTATCAGGACATAAGGTTCAAGGTCACAGAACGAAGTTATACCATACCAATGTAAGGTCGGTCCGTAAGTAAATTTCAATGTTTAACAAACTAAACAACAAACGGGTTACCTGCATTTATTTTCTCAGTGAGCCATGCAGATCAATTTTGCCAGTCAAGGTGTATATACAGGACAAAAAAGCTGGTCGATATAAGCTTTATCATATCCGGTCGATCAGGGTCAGCGCACGGGGCTTTGATCTCATGATCGTTTCATCGCTGTGTTTGATCCATTCTGATAGTTTCCATGGCTTCTGCCACTTCCATCTGAATTGAAGTAGCCATTGGTGATGACTTCTCTTCCACCTCCAGAGTTTTCCAGTTTGACCCTTGGTTGTCAATTTCTTCATCGACAAATGTCCAACTGGTACCATCTGCACCGACAATATCTACTTTCTTGATCAAGCAGAAAGACAATAATCAACAAGGCTGCGTGGAACAGGTAGTTTACCTTTCGTGTCTGATCTAGAAATGCTGCCGAGTCTGTAATAGACCCATTAACAAACCCCGGTGTAAATTTCAGTTGTTTGGGGGCCGGTAGTGACACCGGTGAAAGGGGACCACTCAAATCGTCCACAAAGTGTTTAGATGAATTGCAAGAGTTGCCCTGTGGAAATCCATTTCAATCATAAAAATCATACCAAAGAATGATGAATTGTTTCGTTAAAAAAATAAATAGAACAAAGAATCCTTTTTTGTTGAATTTTTATCAACGGGGATAGAAAATAAAAATCAGGGGTTCATTACAAAGTAGAATAGTGTAGGACAAAGAATCCTTTTTTGTTGAATTTTTAACGAGTACTTTGAGTTGGTCAGGAGATGAATGATTGCCTATTCCTTAAGTTTCAAAAGACTAAGCAAGGCTCATAATTCAGACATTACTGACAGATGAAGACACGAAATTATAGAAGTCTATTTATTAATCAAAATCAGCTTCAAAATTCCTTGCATTAAGGTAAGAATGAGAATGTATTAGTCTATTACACACATGGACGGACATATAACTTTATGTTAGGGGGCAAACCTATAGAATTCTAGGGGGCGAACTTATAAAACTTTAGGGGGGCGAAAATAAATTTTCAATAGGAAATACATAGAAAATTTCTAAAAAGCTTCTAAATCATATAGGAAGGGCGACCGCCCCCTCTACCTCCTCTAGGTCCATCCCTGATTACACATCAAACGTAAAAAAGGGTGAATGAAGAGATGATAATCTCACCGTAGCTGATGTAGCCAAGGCAATAGCAACAGCTTGCTCCCTCATCTTTTGCTCCTTCACGAGCTCTTTTTTCTGCGCCTCACTTTGCCATAGTAGAGCTGTGAGATCCTTCAATTGCTGTTTGAGGTCCTTAATTTCCAAATCTTTCTCCCGCAACTGGCACCTGTTCATATAGTTACCACAGAAATTAACATTCAAACTTAACATGATAAATCTTCATAAACCCATAAAACAAACCCCTAATTTTATGTTCTTACAATGACCACAACAAGAAAAATAAAATGCAAAAAGATTTCGGACTTAAAAAGAAGGGCACTTCAAGTGTCAGATAACTAAATTCAGCAGTAGAAGAGCAAGTTGAAATGAAAATTTGCAGATTCTATTTGTACAAGTACCTTGATTCTGCAGTAGCATTAAACAAGTATTGAAGCAAGTTCTTTGCATCATTTATTGAGCGCACTTGATTCAACCGTCCACGACCAACCAAACCACGCTCCCTCTCTTCTACCTCTGAGAGTTGTGAAGCCATTGCCGTGAGTGCATTTGATGACATGCTAAGCATGTTCTCAAGGGATGCTATTCTCTCCCTTCTTGCATTCGGTGACATAGATAACAATCTACTTTTTGGAAATGAAAAAGTAAAAGGAAACCATAATTAAGATGCAGAATTGAGATAAGATCCCTGAGCATTACACCATACTTACAGAAAATATTTTGAGTACAGAATATATAGAAATATAATCATAAGTACCTAGAATGTCGATTGTTTACTTTGTCAGGAATGGCACCAGTTGAAGACAACTGATCCACTTCTTTCAGTAAGGTTAACTCTTCTGTCAGAGCAGTTTGCCTAAATAATGATTTAAATACCACTGTCAGAAAGCTTACGATGGATAAGTGAGCATAAAGGAAGCAAACTGATGGATACTTACACTTGGATCTGTTTCTCATATGCAAAACGGACTTCACGCACATTCACCATTACTTCTAGCTTATGATCAAGCCACCTTTGCACAGATTTTTCATTGCTCTAAAGGTACAAAAATCAAATATAAAGCAGCTAGTATTAGTTATGAAACTTAAGTTACAAAAAATCAACACTAGTTCAAGGACAACTTAAAATTGTCCGTTCCTCTTGTGATCAGGCGCAAAATAAGTCATAAACTAACCTCTAGTCTAGGTCAATTTATTTACTCTGTACTTCCTATTTGAGTTCATTAAACATTTGGCTTACAACCAAAATACCTTTTAAAGCAATAGTCTGAATTCCTGTCACTTTTGATCAGGATCCTAGCCTAAGTTACACCAATATATAAACATGCTGCTAGCTCATCGGGTATTAATGACCCAGAGTAACGCTCATGAAAAGAAAATGCAGAATTACAAATCATTTACCTGTCCATTTGGTATATACCCATTGTGATTAACTGAAAGGGATAATAAACAATTACTATATCATAGAAAGAATTAATAATAGATTAACTTCACAAAGTACATTTACCTGAGTTGTCACGTATAGAAGACTTTCGTGCTTCTAACAACTCTTTCAGCCTTTTGGTAGCCATTGCTGCCTCTTCTGTTTTCCTTTGAAGAACCTAGAAAAAGTTTGATTGTTGGTCACTGGAGGATAAAACCCTGACAACCAAGTGCAGTAAAGAAGCAAAAGCAGAGTGTCACAAAGTTTCGCCTATAGGGGAAAAATCCCTCCGAAACTTGAATGATCAATCCTCAGAGTTCCAACACTTTCAACACAGAGGAGATAATAAAACATCAAAGATTAGTCATGCCTCTCAAGATTCTTTACCATTTTTTGGCGTTGATTTAGGGCTTCGAGTTTATGTCTTTCGTACTCATTCCTCCTTCCCTCCTTTTTAAGCTGTTCAAGAAAGTAGAAGATCAAAATTGAAGTTAATAGCATTACAGTATAAATAAAATATAGGATACAAAAGTTTACCAGCCAAAAAAATCTTAGCGTCTATTACAAGTCAAAATAGGTCAGCAGAAAACATTGTGGAAAAGAAAGAATCTAACAAAATGTCCCTATTGAAGGTTCAAATAATGAAGTGCTTCATTGAGAAACATGATAATATGAAGTGGAGGGTGTAACTGTTAACTTTGTTACTCTGCGGCAACAGTATATTGGACTGAAGCACAATAGATACTTATATGCCCTGTTCACCATAACTTCAATAAAATCTACATAATAACAGTCAAGTTAATGCATGCTCAGTTGCTTTCTTGCTCATTTTATTTATTTATCAAGCACATCTGTTTTTGAGGTACAAACCCTTCTGAATCGAAGACATGTGAAAAGGACAGAGAAAGGAAAGCTGGAACTAGATTATGTTATTCATAAAAAGTGACGCACCTGCAACAACTCCTTTTCACGATTGGCCTTCCATTGTCGAAATTGTTCTGCCTCTTGTTTTATCTTGTGCTGCAATTGAACCTGCGAACAAGAGAAGGCATGTTTCCAAAAACAATGAGATATTTTATACCACAATGCATGAATGTAAACAAAAAAGTATCACTCAAGTAAAAACGAACTTTTTGAGCCTTAATGTACTGTATTTCTGCTTGCAGGCGCTTTGCTGCTTCTTCACTTCTCTTCTTCTGCTTTAGGAGCTCAACCTGATTTTCCTGTTTCTTCTTGAGATCAGAAATCTGAAATCAGAAAAAGAAAAAAGTAGATTAAAGTGTCAGAAATTAAAAAGAATATTTGCTCAGAGAATAATGATTGGGTATCATACTGTCACCTGTGCCTCAAGCACTTTTAGTTTCTGCACATTGATCTCTTGTGCTTTTTGCATTTGCGAGTCAGAATTTGCTGCACGGTTCTCGACGGCAGCTAACAAACGATCTCTTTCTTGCTGTTGTTGTTTTACATAAATTAAGCATCAGAGCAAAAGTTACATTAAACTATTAAACAACAGAAACCGAAGGTATTATTACCTGCACAATTCTTTTTTCCTCCTCAAGTCCCATGGTTTTCTTCTGAAAGTGCTGCTTCAATGCTTCAGTGTCAGCTCCTCCAACAAGTTTCATCTCAGACTGCACAGAGAGTAATGGACTGAATTAGTTCACGAGAAGATCAATTTAGTTCCTGCAGAACCCTGTTAGAAGCATATAAATCTATCGTAGCTTCTTGAACATGACAAATGCTTCTTAATATCCTAATCATAAGACTGAGTATGAAAATCTCTTTTGAACTCATGCACAAAGCACTTGGATCATGAAAAAGGATTCTGCCTAGGAAAGATTAATATGTATTTTCTTGTCAAACATGCATCTCAGTTGTAGTAATTATTCTCTTTCAAACCTATATACAATCCATTAATTGGTAATTTATGTCTGCATGAAAAAAAAACAAAAAGGAAACCTCTTTCTGCTCCAAGCGTTTGTTCAACTCTTTCAATTCTCTATCCATGTTATTCTGCCGAAGTGAATGCTCCAATTCTTTTGCTACTTCGTCAATTTCTTCTGGATTTTCATCTGCAGAAATCAGAAATTTCCTATTAGAAACAATGCACCTTTATTTTTTGAAGAAGCATAGTATCCAAATGAATTTTTCATGTTGTAGAGTAACAAAGATGTTATCTATTGCACCACCACTAACACAAGATGAGACTGAAAATAGTTTTTTCATATTAAAGGACAATTTGCTTTAGTCCCAACTTTATGCTATTCAACCAAATAAGTGAATAAGTGACTACCTGACAGAACTTCATCCATTTCATAGTCAGATGAGTCCTTACACTGAATGGCCCTCTTGTGTCCATCATTTTTCACAAAACATGAATGGCCTTCCTGAGATATAGAACAAAAAACTTGTAATATAACAATCAAGCTAGCAACTCTCATTTAAGAATGATATTTTAATATGAAACAAATATGAGCTAACATATCCAATTATTAAGGAATATGATCAAGTTCAAAGCATACTCTAACTGGTTTGAAAAGAATCAGAAAAACAAGGAAAAGAAATGGTAAAAAGCAACTTCATAATCTATCAACATACTTGAGCACCGGTTTCACAACACTCTACAACAGCACGTTTGCTGCGGTAGTCATGAAGTTCACGGCGAAGATCTTCATTGGTAACCTCCAGCCAAGTAATCCTTTCTTTGAGACCCTGTTAAGTTTATGCACCACTGCTTTAATATCTCCAAAGAAAAAAAATGTCTTAGAAACTGGTATGTGCATATATATCAGTAAAAGTACCTGTATATCTGAAGTAGGCCCTCCTCGAGCACAAAGTTCTGCTTGTAAGTAGTCCAGCTGCTGACGCATTTTTTGCATCTCATTGGATACTAAATCTCTATTAACCTGCAGAATAAATGCAAACCTTTCAGGTGATCATCTATGATCGAACAGAAAAATGATGCAATCCATAACCTTTAAAGAAAACAAAAGGGGAGTGGGGGCAATAATTCTTTTCGCATCAAAATATAAACTAAAAACCTGAACAAATTTTTGAAGTAGCACATGTTAAGTAGTGTAGGGTAGAATTACAACAAAAGGAATCATAATAAAACAGCCTAAAAAACTTACAACAGGCTTATTCTGGATATTGCGAGCACGGTTAGCATATCTCAGGGTGTTAAGACTTTCCTCTGCGTTGATGTCTGCAGGACTTACACAAGCTGGAAAAGAAAATGAACATTTCACAATGATAGATAGTAGAAGAATAAAAGAATTAAGCAACCAAAATCAAATTTTTGAGAAACAATCCCTAACATATTAACAAAAGCAAGAAACAAACTAGAGAGATTAAGAATAAGAAACATGATAAATGAACCAGGAAGCAGAATATTAAATAGATTTTTCGAAGAGTATATGCATAAGCAACATGTGTCGAGAATGCACACAATGACAGGGAAAAGATTCATAGTCCCAGAAAGATTGGAATTTGACCATTCCATTTTAGACTTTATTAACAGTAGTAAGTTTGATAAATGGCAAACAATGAAACTTGGCCAAGCAAGCAAGCAAACAAGGTATAAGCTAAAGTAAGAAATAGCAGGATGTAGATAAGTGGAGGACTTCATGTATGCAAATCCATACAGCCTCCATCTTTTGTTTCTGCCACCTTGGTTTCAAACAGACAGAATTTCTTCCTAAAAGCAAGGTTATATAGTATGCTTTGAGAATGATAAGATCCTATGGAGACTTTCGTTGTCATGGAAGCTTGAGTCTGAGGAAAAAACTTGGTTACGAAGTAACTCGTGCATAGATTTCAAGTGTACCAATATCGGTTTTCTGGTGAAGAAACAAAATGGAATAATATTTTGACAAGGGAAAAAACATTGACCCTTATAAATAAACCATTTCGAGATTTACCTATCATAACTGTTTTGCTGTTTCCACCAAGTGAATCCTGAAAATGACATAACCATACCAGATCAGACAATAAAAAGGAATAAGAAAAAAAAACTTTATAGCTAATTTACCATTCCTAATTTAAGATTGTGAACCAAAAGCCACGATACAACTGTATCAACTCCCACAGATAAGTGCTTGGCCAATTAAATATAGTTGCAGAAAAGAAAAGAAAATGAGTGGACATCATAGTGCTAAACTCTAAAGCTTTACAAATAAATGTTACAATATGGTGTACAAAAATAAAAGGGTAAAACTTTGATATAGGTCTACACAGACCTATATTTTTGCCTTACAAAATACAAATCCTAAATTCCTAACCCTAACACCCTAAACCCTAGATCTTAAATTCTAAACCTTAAACCCCTAACATTTAAACCCTAAACTACCCCTAAAATTAAAAGGACCGTGTAAACTAAAGTTTACACGGCCTTTGTATTGAAGTTTTTCCAAAAATAAAATGTGTAAGAATCTGAAAAAAGGTCCTCATAAATGTGTAAGAAATTGAAAAAAGGTAGGTAGTAGGTACTTACTACTATAAAATTAACTTTGAAATCAGACCAGTTTTTCGTTATCTTAATGTCACTGGTTCAAATTATTGCCACATGAATCAATCTAAAATAAATCTAACCTGCAAGAGTCGAGTCAGTTTACTGTCTCGGTAAGGAACATGCACACCTTCTTTACGCTTTTTCTCATCCCCAAGAGCGCTGATTACGTTGCCAAGTGCAAGAAGTCCTCTGTTAATATGGATACCTGTTCGTGAAAATAAAATGACCATCACACACAGGACGCGTGTAATTAAGTTTATAAACATATTTACAAACCTTCTTTCAACCGAAGACCATCAGAACCTGTTCTTTTAGCTCGTTCAGATCCAGCAAGATCTACCAAATGGAGCTTCGCACATAAATACTCTTCACCCATATCTTCATCCAGAGTGTCATTAACAGCAGATGCTGATTGGATTTTGTGCATTTGCTCTAACGTGATCGTGAAGATGGCATGGGACCGACTATTAAAATCATGCAGAATAGAACCAAACCTCGTTAAATCATGAACAGTCGCAGATGGGTTACAAAATGAAATAATTCAATTCCAGTGACTGGGAATTTGACTCGAGACAACTTTACCAAAAAAAATCTGGGAAAAAACAATATTTCTTTTTGCAGCCATCAAAAGGGAAATGCACGCACAGAGCCAAAAGGGAAAATGGTTCAAGTTTCTATAATAATTTCTTCAATCAATAAAATAACATAGTTCTTTCGAGAGTAAAGGGGATAACATCAGGTAGAGATTCACCTGGACTGGTTATTCATATTTGTGCTCCCAGTTGCCCTGTTTACAGATCCTTGCTCCAGGCAAGCAGCCATTTCTTGTAGTGTACTAACTGCAACTTCAGTAGATCCAACTAAAGTTATAACTCCATTTGATGATTCACGAATTTGTATGGGTGGCCTTCCTGGAACTGTGACTTTCGCAGCATTTCCGTTAGGAGTAGGAGGTTTGCTTACAGGTTCAGTATCCAGTAAATCCCTCACTTCTTCCTTCAGGATCTTCACATTCAAACCGTCAAATAAGGTTAATCCTCAGAGATTATATGAAAATGAAACTAATTGAATACTCAAGCAGGTATACTCTTTGATGCTTCCATAATCCAATTGAATACTCAAGCAGGCAAGAAGTAATGTACCTCTATGAATGAAACATGTAGCTGGAATTCTGTTTGGTGCTTCAATGTTTCAATTTTCTCGAACAATGAATTCATAACTTGAGGAATCAATCCTGTTTCGCTACCATCTTTGATGGCTGTTCCCATGGTATATGTTTTCCCAGATCCTGTCTGCAACAATTGCATATACCAATCATGAACATAAATACCAAGACATACAAAAAGTTTATTTAACTGAGAGCAGGTCTTACAAATCAATGAATTAATTTACCTGGCCATAAGCAAGTACAGTAGCATTGTATCCTTGGAATAAACCATCAACAAGAGGAGCAACGCATTCTTCAAATATGGAAGTTGATGGAGAAGCACCATTTCCATAAACATGATCAAATGTAAAGGAATGTGTCCCAATTTGCACCTACACCCAGAGCAAAAAATAAGAATTATTCATTGCTTCTCCTCAAATCAATTATTTTTCATCAAAGGAAAAAAAATCACTTTGGGTAATAACTAATAAACTAAATTATAATTCCATTAACGCCTTTAACTTTAGCGTGTTTTCTAGCTGCGAAATTATTAAATACGGAAGAGCCGCTATACATATACTGCTGAAAAGAAGCTTGTACTTTACAAGAGCCGTCTCCACTTAAATAACTACAGTTTCGGTATAGATTTTAGTAAATTCGGTCTTAGATTTTCCGTCGTGTATTTAAAAAGGCATGATTTCTGAAAAATAAAATTGAGCTAAAAACAAAAATACTACAGTTTTGAGAGTTGAAAGTTGAAACAAATATATTAAGAATAAAATTTTTATTATTAAATAAAAATAATTAGTAAAGCCGAAAACTAAAAATAAAAAACGATATAATGCTTGAATTTAGCTAAAAACACACTCACGCGTGCAATAAAAAAATGCAAGAACGTAACAAATATTTTTTAAAAAAAATCTAAACTAAGAACAGAGTACCTGAGGCTTTCCCTTAGTAACAGTAACACATTCTTTACAACCTTGAGTTCGTTCATCGCCGATTAACGGCCTAATATGAACGGCGACTTTCACCGAGCAGTTCTCCGCTACTTCCATTTGTAACAACACCGACAAGGGAGGGGGGAATCCAAAGCAAAATGCAGATGAAGAAACTGAAACCAGAGATTCTTTTTTCAATTTAATATCTCTGAAAACAGAGCAATCTTAAGCGCAAGCTTAATGAGCTCAGATTAAGGTTTAAGGAAAAGAAAAGAAGGTGTCGGGGGGCGGTGGTTGGATTGGTGGCGAAGGTTACAACGAATTGGTTTGAAAATATAAAGAAATTAAAGGGAAGAGTAACCGAAATGAAGAGAAGCGAAGACAAAGACGGTAACAACCGCTATGGATATTTTCTTCTTCTTCACTGCTTCTAACTTCCACCGGTGAGCCTTTGTTTGGTTTAATTGACATTAACAATTTAATAACTCTCTCGTTTTTCTTTTCTTTTCTTTGATACCAAATTGGCCCTTCGACCCCAGCAGGCCCTGGCACTCTTTTATACGGCGAAAAAGCGAAATCCCGAGACACTTTTTATTTCATTAGATTTTTTTTGTTAATTACCATCTTTCACTTTTTAAGGAAATTTCACAGCTGATGAAATTTTTTAAAAAAAATATTGAAATGTGTAGATTAATTTCAGAATTATGATTGTTTGAATAGTACACTCAAAGTCGACACTTGATACAGTTGAATTTTATAAAAAAAAAAAATTTAAAGTCGGCATCAGTTGAATCTGACTTTAAAGAAAAAAATTTAAAATCGGCACCAGCTGAATTTGATTTTAATTCACTGTTCAAACAACAATATTTATGAAATTAATCTGCCCAGGGCAATATTTCTCAGGGAAAAAATTCTCACCATAATATTAGTGTAAATTTTCCCACTTTTTAATGTCGGCAATTAATATATTTTAATTATCATTGCATATAATTTAATAAAAAAAACAATAAGTTATCCGTGGAACAAACGTAAAAAATCTATAATTATATAATAAAATTATGAAATTGTCAATTTCTATTTATTTTTTTTTATTTTTAATATACTCTAAATTATTTAGAGTCTCACGTGGTTTGACGTCTAATATAACAAAAATCCTTAGTTTTTTTTTAGTGTTTTTATTTTTTATCTATGTTTTAACACTAAAAAATTAAATTCATACTCTAATTTTAATTATTAAATTTTAAATTATAAATTATAAACTCTAACCCTAAACCTAAACTATAAACTCTAACCCTAAGATTAACCCTTAAACATAAACTCTATTTTTAATGTTGAAATATAAATAGGGCACTTAAAAAGGTAAAAAAAATCTATTTAGTTTGATAAAGTTAAAGTTTAACATTATTGAATATCTAGATTCAAATTTCATATGTATAAATAACATCGGGTAAGTGATTAGTTCAAATTTATTGTGGTTTAAATTATTAGGGTTTTGTATCTCGAGTAATTTGAGGATTTTGGGTAGACGATAGAGGAGACCAAACGGTGTAAAAGAATAAAAGAGATAATTTTTTTTATATTATTATTAGATAATAAATGGTTCATTTATATACAAGTAAAGAAAAATAATAAAGAAATGCAGATGGCCTTAACTGACTTTAACAATAAAATACACCTAGGATAACTAACCAAAAACTAAGATTCTAATAGCCCTCAAGGTGGAGCATACAAATTTTGTATTCCCAACTTGAAAATAAAACATAAAAAAATGGAGACTGAAAGGGATTTGGTGAAACAATCTGCTAATTAGTTTGTATTTGAAACAGGAAGTAAATTGATGAGTCTTTATTGAACCTTCTCTCGAATGAGGTGACAGACTATCTCAATGTGCTTAGTTCTTTCATGGTGAACTGAATTTTCTGCAATTTTAGTGGCAGAAAGATTGTCACAATATAGATTAGCTGGAAATGAATGAATGTGTAGATCAGTAAGAAAATTATCCACTATAGTTCACAAGTTACAGATGCCAAGGCTCTATATTCTGCTTCAGTGGATGAGCGAGAGATCGTCTGTTGTTTCTTGGATTTCCAAAAAAACTAATGCAGAGCTAATAAAAACACAAAATTCTGCAGTAGATCATCTTGAATCTGGATAAGAAGCCCAGTCAAAATATAAAAAAAGCATTTAATTTAAGTGGATTGTTAACAAGAAAAAACAGGCCTTGACTAGGAGTTCCTTTCAAATATCTAAGGACTCGATGTGCTGCTGTCATATGAACTTTAGTAGGAGCAGACATAAATTGAGAGAGTTGATGGACAGCAAAACAAATAATTGGTCGAGTATTAGTCGAGTAAAGTAATTTTCCTATTAGTTTTCTATAAGGAGTTATGTCTTGCAACAAACCTACTTCTGTTTTAGATATCCTTTTAGTAACCGCTAAAGGAGTTGCAACTGGTTTAAAATCTAAAAAATCAGTTTTTTCAAGCAATTCAAGTGTGTACTTCCTTTGAGAAAGATTAATGCCTTTGGAAGATCTAGCAACTTCTAATCCTAAGAAAAATTTTAAATCTCCAAGGTCTTTAATTTTAATAGTGACATTAAGATAAGACTTGATAGAATTAATCTCATCTATGCATGGGCTAGCAAGAAAGAATGATATCATCAACATAAACAGCAAGGGCAAGAAAAGAATTACCTTCCCCTTTTGTAAAAAGAAAAGTGTCAGAACTAGCTTGTTTAAAACTTTGTTGAATAAGAGCATCTGTTAATCTTTCATTCTACTTGCTTGTTTTAATCCATATAAACTTCTATTCAATTTACAAACTAAACTAGTAGAATCAGGGTTAGAAAATTCCAGTGGTAAATCCATATAAACTTCTTCCTGTAAGAATTCATGAAGAAAAGCATTGTTTATATCAAGTTGTTGTAAGTGCCAATTCTGAGCAGCAACCACTGCCATTAATATTCTTATAGTAGTTATTTTGGCAACACGACTGAAAGTATTAAGGTAATCGACCCCTGATTGTTGTGTATAACCCTTAGCAATTAACCTAGCTTTATAACGTTCAAGAGATCCATCAGACTTAAGTTTAGTTCTAAAAACCCACTTACAGCCAATAGTATTTTTATCTTTTGGTAAAGGAACTAAGGTCCAAGTGTTATTCCGTTCTAATGCTTTAATCTCTTCATTTATAGCATCTTTCCAACAGTCATGTAATATGGCTTGTTTAAAAGTCTTAGGTTCAACTAGAATTTCTACATTATTAATATAAGACATATAATTAGAAGATAAATGTTGGTAAGAAAGCACTTTAGCAATAGAATGAGGAGTAGTTTTTGATCCTAGCAGAGTGACTTGGTAATTTCTGTATTTTGTGGAAGTTGCTTAGTCCTGAATGGTTGATCTGTTTTTCTGGAAAAAAACATCTTGATACTGGACTACTTGAGTGAGATCTTTAACTAATTCAGAAGTGAATGCTAGCAGTGCTGTCTGAGATGAATCAGAAAGCATCTGTTGTGGTTCATAAGATAAAATAGGCACTGTAGGAAGCTTTGTATGAGATGGAACTGGAGAAACTAAAGAATGTTGTCGCAAAGGAGTTATTGAGTATAGGCTGAGAATTACTATCTATTTCAGAAGCAATTCGTATAGAATTATCATGAGTTAAAGTCTGTAACATTAAAGTTTTATTGTTGTACTTAGGTAGAACAAATTTGCTAGTAAAACTTGGAACTTGTTGAAAAATATTTTTTGAGAAAATTGTAAATTATCCGAGAAGTGTTAGAGCTTGAGGGGAGTGTAAGTTGATGAGGAATGTTAGACTTTTTATTTAATGTGTAATTAGAGTTTATTCTTAATCAGTAGTTTAGATTTACTAGAAGTCTTATTTAAATTAGAAATAAGTATTATTTAAATTAAAGATAAAAGTATAGTTTTAGTTATATTAAAACTCTATATCATCCTATTTAAAGGCTTACTCTGTATACATTAGATAATTAAGAAGAATAAGAGAAAATACAGGGAAACACATTGTTCTTTCTGAAAAAATATGATGTTCATCTTTTCAAACAACAAATCCCCAATCACTGATCACACACAAACCACCATTATTCATTGCATCTTCGGCCACCATGGCCCCTTTCTCACATGGTATCAGAGCCAACAATGGTCTTGATCACGTCACCACTGCTGCCATCTCTAATCTGAAACAGATCGACGACAATTTAATTTTTCAGATGTACATTTTTTTTTCTTTTTCGCTGCTATCATTAGGCCACACTCGTTCCTCGGCTTCTCCCTCGTTGGAATCTTATATCTCTGGTGAAATTTCTACTCGTTTAATTTTGCTATTTTGTTCTCTATTTAATGGTTCTATCTTAGCCAATCAAAAAACATATATGAAAAGGTTATAGTTTAGCCTTAAAAACTATTTGGTTCTATCTCAGTCAATAGATGAAAAGGTTATAGTTTAGCCTTAAAACTATTTGGTTCTATCTTAGCCATCCATCCTAAAAGATAGGAGAAGTATTTGGTTCTATCTTAGCCATCCATCCTAAAAAATAGGAGAAGAGGTTCTAGTTTAACCTTGAAAACTAGATAATATTTTTTAAGGGACTTTACATCAAAGATCCAAGCTGGAACTCTAGTCTGTGTAACTACCAGCTTAATGGGGAGTGTAGATTCATGCGATCACTTCCTACATCGTTCGCATCAGACCTTTCAGTCAGGAATTGCATGCTAAAGCATCATGTGGAGTAGACCTTTTAGTCAGGAACTGCATGCTGGAGCATATGTGGAGCAATCTTATATTCCAACTGATGCATCAACCAAGCGTACCATAAGTTGAATGGCATCAAAAATTGTTGCGCAAGAACATCATGGTTTTGTCCTCACTCTTCAAATCAAAGACTCCCGAGAACGGGGAGCATTTTTCACAAAGAAACAACAGAAGAAATATGAGTAGTCTAAGATCCAAGCTGGTGCTCTACTACGTTTGCTCACCAGCTTGAGGGGGAGTGTAAGTTATCCGAGAAGTGTTAGAGCTTGAGGGGAGTGTAAGCTGATGAGGAATGTTAGAGTTTTTATTTAATGTGTAATTAGAGTTTTTTCCTAATAAGTGGTTTAGATTTACTAGAAGTCTTATTTAAATTAGAAATAAGTATTATTTAAATTAAAGATAAAAGTATAGTTTTAGTTATATTAAAACTCTATATCATCCTATCTAAAGGCTTACTTTGTATACATTAGATAATTAAGAAGAATAAGAGAAAATACAGAGAAACACATTGTTCTTTCTGAAAAAATATTCTGTTCATCTTCTTCAAACAACAAATCCACAATCACCGATCATACACAAACTACCATTATTCATTGCATCTTTGGCCACCATGTCCCCTTTCTCACAAAAATGACATCTCTAGAAACAAAAATATTGTGAGATTCAAGATCATATAGCATATAGCCTTTAATGTTCATAGGGTAACCAATGAAAACACATTTGGCAGCACGAGGGTGCAACTTAGTTGCAGATTTAGTCAAATATAGATGCATATGCAAGAGAACCAAAAAATTTTAAATGTCCAATTTTAGGTTTTCTGTTGAACAAAACCTCAAAAGGAGTACCTTGTTTCAAAAGGGTAATATTGATCAGATATGCAACATGTAAGATACAATCCATCCAGAAAGATAAGGGCAAATTAGCCTGAAGTCTTAAAGTTCGGGCTACGTTAAGTAAGTGTTGATGCTTCCTCTCAACAATATTGTTTTGTGGAGGAGTATAAACACAGGAATTCTGATGTATAATACCCTTGGTGTTATAAAAATCAGTCATGTCAAATTCTTTTGCATTATCAGTCCGAAAATATTAAATTCTTTTTAAAAATTGTGTTTTTATCATATTATAAGAATTCAAAACTAAATTCCTTACCTCAAATTTATGTTTCATAAAATAAATCCATGTAAAACGATTCTTATCATCAACAATGGTTAAAAAATAGAAATGACCATAGACACTTTTTACTGAAAAAAAACCCAAACATCAAATGAACAAGGTCAAAAATAGATTCAAATAAAAAACTATTAACAGGAAAAGGTAATCGTTTTTGTTTAGCTATATGACAAACATCACAATGTGAACAACTTCCAGAAGAAATTGTGGAATGTAAAGAAACAAAATACTTCATCCTTTGCTTAGAAGGATGACCTAATCCTAAATGCCAAAGATTCAGTAGAGAAATACCAGAAAAATTACAAAGGAGTCTCAGAATATTAGTCATCAAGCTTATATAATCCATCAAAAGCTTTATCTAACCCAATCATTTTCTATTTCTTGATGTCTTGTATACAACAAAAATCAAAAGTAAAAAATAAGGAAATATCATGATTTTTAGTTAACTGTGAAATAGAAATGAGATTGAAATAGAAAAAAGGTATGTGAAGAACATTAAATAACAACAAATCAGAATGAAGCTGTACAATTCTTATATGTAAGATTTGAACCAGTTAACCGTTAGGCAATTTCACAAACTTATTAGATACTTGCTGAAAACTAACAAAGAATTATAAAGAGTTAACAATATGATCTGTAGCCTCATAGTCAATTATCCAAGGAGCATTCAAAGAACTAGAAGAACAATTTAGAACAATACCTGATTGTGAAGTTGGTGCAAGATCAAAAGTAGAAGCAAGCAAATTCACTTTAGATTGAGGAACAGAAGAATGAACAGTATCAGTCCTTTCTTGCAACAAACTGTTACACTGATCCTTAGTAAAAGAATTAGATGAAACAATATCATTGCTAACAGCCTCATGTAAATCATCAGTATTAGCAGACCCAATCTAATGAG
Source organism: Hibiscus mutabilis (assembly GCA_019671005.1). Lineage (NCBI taxonomy): Eukaryota > Viridiplantae > Streptophyta > Magnoliopsida > Malvales > Malvaceae > Hibiscus > Hibiscus mutabilis. Next base: position 45,911,517 of record CM033725.1, read on the forward strand.
CTTTACTGGTCTGAGCCCGATGCTTATACCTAGGAAGAAAATCATATTTCCTGTAGCACTTATCAACCGTATGACCATAAAGATCACAATGAACGCAGATAGGCTTTTTATTACCAGAACCATAAAACTTCTTAGTAGGCATAGATCTATGATCATGTTTATCCCCATTCTTAGCAGATACAGAATATCGATCAACCATCAAAATGTTTGAATCACTTCCTAAAACATAATCTTTAAAACTAACAATAGATCGTTCATGTTGAAGAACAGCAGCAAAGATTTGATTAATAGGTAGAAAAGGCGTTATCATAAGGATTTGAGATTTTGGCACAGAAAAACCATCATTTAATCCTCTAAGAAACTTAAGGGCAAAATCTTATTTTCTATACTCAATGGCAGAACAAGAACAAGAGGATAATGGACAAAGGTTGCAAATCTCGTCCCACAGAATTTTAAGTTGAGTGTTGTAATACCCATTTTTATTAGGACCCCAAATTATATTCGAACCGTCTACCCTATTTAAACCAAATTTCCAAAAAAATAATAATAAAAAAAATAATATAAAAACAAAGCATGGTCTCCACGTAAAGAATCATGCCCTGCCTCACCTTTCCCCCTATGCCCCACCTTGCCTCACCCATACTTACCCCATGCGGCAGCCATGCCCTTGACAGGGCTTCCCCAACACTCCACTCAATCTCACTTATTTCCCCATTTTCCAATGATCCATTTTAAAAAGCAAACCACACCACAATTACAAAGGAGGCCGGCCATTTCATTCTCAAGGGGGAAGGGGAGCTCTCGGCATTGAAAGCAAAAAAAAACAATGAAGCTCACGGCAGATTGAAAAAAAAGGAGAGGGAGCCGGTATTCACCCCTCATTTTATTTTGGGTATTTATTTTTTAGTGTATGTTTATGGTATAATCTATTTTTTATGATCTAATAGAGATGATGTTTTATTAGTAATCTTTTATTTATTTTTAATTCTTACGTTTTTATATGTTTTTATGTTCATATCTTTCTATATGTTGTTAGGATGTGTAAATTAATTCTTGGTAGTTGTTTAATATTTGTTTTTCAATCTTCTCCTCTCTAAATATGTTCTTATCATAATATATTTGTTCATGGCTTTTATCTATTTTTTATGTATAATATGTATGTACATCTTTGTATTTAATATAATTAGTATGTTACATATATATATAGTTTACGTATGTATATGGTACTATGTTATATATGTAATTTGTATACATTATAAATATATGTATATACTGTTGTCATGTTCTCATATATATATATAGTATGATTTTTATCTTTTAATACATTTAAATTTTATTATTATTATTATTATTACACCAAGTATTTTATTTTGTATATATTATATAATATATAAAATATATGTATATGTGTTTGTTATTTTTTTAGTTCATATTTTTATAACTTTTTTATATTTTCATATATTACATATATAAGGATTCATGTAAAATAAAGAATGGTATTTTACTTAAATTACCCTATATATAAATAATAATAGATAGTTGTTTTTTTTTTGTAAATATACATATATATATATATATATATATAAACTACTAATTTAATATATAAATAAGTATATTTTCAATAAATAATATAGGTATATATTTCACCTTAAACTTCATACTTTAAATATATATAATAATAATAATAAATATTTGTCCTTGCATATATTTTTAAGTTAGATTAATATTTATGTATGTTTTAGAGTAGTATTTTATTTATGTTAGATTCTTTTTTATGTGTTAGATTAGTATTTATGTTAGATATATATTTTATTATGTTAGTAGTTATTTATATGTTTATCACATTGTATTTATTCATGTTTGCCATGTTTTAAGTTGCACTCGGAATATAAATTGTCAATGCGGTGCCATTTTATCCGAGCGTAAACGGGGCCAGTATCAGGCGTAGTAATAGTGGTTGGGCGTTTACTCTCGAATAACGTGGCCTTTAAAATCTACTCGCACTTATAACCAAATTTTAATTTAATCGTCACTTTAATCCGGAAAGTCTAATATTAATAAATCGGTAATTATTAAGGTACTAATTTTGGGCGGTGTGGGGTGATAATCCTTTCCCATATGTAATCGACTCCCGAACCTAAAGTTTTCAAAATCTCTGATTTTTACGGTGTTCGGTCTACCTTGAGTGGCCGGTGGCGAATCAATTTTTAAATAAAACACGGGTTTTATAAAACTCTACGTAGAAGACATTATTTTCAAAACAAACAAAATAAAATAAACACACATTTTTTAGCGAGAGAGACATCGCTACAAGTGTGAAAAGAAGTAATAGAAAGGTTACCTTGCTGTAACCCATAAAATTCTTGCATCAGATCCGATAATCGAATGAGATCGCCTTGATTGAAGCGATCGAATAGATCCATCCACAACTCATAGGCGGTGTCGATCTAGATGATGCTTTGGGCGATATCAGGATGAACGACACGTTGCAACCATGAAAGGACCAAATTGTTGCATTTAACTCAAGCCTAATATTTAGAATCGCTTTCACTGGGTTCTTTGATCGATCAGTTGACAAACTAAAACTTATTTTTGGAAATAAACGACATTCGTATCGATCTTGCCCAACTATGATAGTTGCTACCGGTGAGCAAAGTGGATGTGAGAACGAGAGCGAGATTCTCGTTGGGATGAATGTAGTATTCATCGAAAACATCGTCGGTCTTATAAACCCAACTGGGCTTGGTTGATCGAGAGGTGGCAGAGTTCTCTTCTAATATCATGTTAGGGTTTTGTATCTTGAGTAATTTGGGAGTTTTGGGTAGACGATAGAGGCGACCAAACGGTGTAAAAGAATAAAAGAGATAATCTTTTCTATATTATTATTATTAGATAATAAATGGTTCGTTTACATACAAGTAAAGAAAAATAATAAAAAACAGTTGATCTTAACTGACTCTAACAATAAAATACAGCTAGGATAACTAACCTAAAACTAAGATTCTAATATAAATCTCACTATATATACGCGTTACTTAGAGTTGTTATATATATTCCAATTATCAATATAATTATTTTTGTATTGTAATGACTAATTTAAACATTATAATAATTAATTTTAATTACATTCCTATTGATGTATTGTTTATAATCATACTTGTACTTAAAAATAAAATTATACGTGAATATATATTTTGTGAATGATTATATAACATTGATACGTGATTAAAATTTACATACTATTTTTTAAAACAAATTCTACATACTATTTTTATTGAAAGGAAACCATACTAACTAACTATATTCAATTAATTCTTAAAAAGTACGTGTAAAATATTGTGGATCACAAATTTAATATTTTTGATGTGACGTTAATAAGTGCCGAGGAGGAGGATTGCACCATGACCACATAGATAATAGATTGCTTACATTTGTGTGTATGTGACAATGGCAAGGCTGCTTTATCTGGATCAAAATTGAAGCCTCTGCAATACTAAAGCTAAGGTGGATTAAATCAAGTTATTAGCCGTATTTAAACCTAATAAAAGCTAGTGCGTTGTTGAGTTGGATTTCTCGACTTAAAAGATGCCATGTGATGTGCTTTTTTAGGGAGATTAATAATTTTGAAAATGCTTTTAGAAAAGATGAGTTATATGATATTATGAAAATAATTTATTTGTTAAGTTAAAATTATATAAAGAGTTTTTATTCAAGGAAAAATAAAATAAAAATAATGCATTTGTTAAAGTTTTTAAAAATGTTTCAATTGCTTCCCAAATGCGACAATTGCATATAGAGTTGTACTGATTGTTTCTATTGATGTTGGTCCTGCATAACGAAACTTTTTAAAATTAAAAATTGTAAAGTCATACTTACAGACAACTATGTCACAATAAAGACTAAATGAACTTGTTTTAATAATAATCAGGACTAGTCTTTTGGAAGAAATTGACATCGAAAGCATTGCAGATGATTTTTCTTCAAAATATACAAGAAGAACATCATTTTTAAGTGAAAATGTTAGACTTTTAGGTGTTTGTAAGTCACTTTTATGTTCCTCAACAAATAATCTAACATTTTTGTATTAAGGGAATTTTATTTGAAAAACAAAAACATATTTTTTCATATTATAAACTAAGGGTCATATCTCAATAAATTACCAGTACTTTTTAAATCTTTGAACCACCTCTAATTATGCAACTATAAAAAACAAAATCTTCTTTTTATATGTAATATAATGAATAGAAAATGAAAATAATATTTTCTTAGTATGTCAAATGGTATACAATTTTAGTTAATGATCATGTGTTTATAATTATAAATTTACACACACAGTTTAGTAATTAATTAATTAATTAATTAAAGGAAAAGGAAACTTCACTAACTAAATACATTTAATTCCTAAAATTACGTGTGAATTATTTTGGATCACAAATTTATGTTTTTTTCAATATATTTTTGAAGGAGGTTGCATTAATAAGTGGTAAGAAGGATTGCACCCTGACCACGTAGATAAAAAGATTGCTTACATTTGTGAATACGTGACAATAGCCAGGTTCATTAAATGTTATTAATACCAGTACACCATTGTTTTATAATAAAACCTTTTTAGCTGTTTAACCAAAGAGATGCCACCAGCTACGAAAACGGTTAAAGGAGTTGATTACAAAATTTACGAAAAAAAGAGAGACTAAATATAAATAATTAAATAAATAAATAAATAAGAGAATGGCGGAAAGCCTGGACGGTAAAGAAGTTGGCAGGAAGTAGTAGAAGAAAAGGAGCAAAAACGGTGTCCCAAAATAACATATTAAAATAATAAAATAATAATAACAACATTAAGCAACGAGCAGCTTTGGCCCCTCTGGGCCCTCGCCACATGCTAAATTCTTATTTTTAGATGGTACTAGCTTTAAATTATTTGTTGGGATTTTAGGGATTAAATTTAAATAAATAAAATATATTTAAAAATATTTTTTTTTTATTTTTAATGCTATTATATACCAAACATGTTATGTTATAAAAAATATTAAATAAACTCAAAATATCACCTGTAAATAGCATTTTTTACCTAAAAAATATTAAAAAACTTTGCGTCATTTATAGGTGGTGTCTTCCATCTAACTTTCGTTTCTCTAAATATAATTCCAAAAGACAATATTTTTTTGATTTCTCCGCTTATTCTTCTGTTTTTTGTTTATTATTTTAGAAAATACTAGTATTAAACATTTTCTATTTATTTAGAATTTTTTGTGCGGATGGAGAAATAGAAACTTTTACAAGCGAATTAGATGTCCTGCATCTTTATAAAATAAAATTAAAATAATTATCTATTCTAAGATGTCATGATTAAGTCAGTTACTTGACTTACCGTAAAATGTATATTTCAAATAATTAGATACTTAATTGATTGAAAACAATGTACGTTAAGTCAGTTAAATCGTTCTATTTAATTATAAATTTTAGTAATTGTTGATGGGGAACGACCGCGGTTTGAGGTTGCTCTGGCAGTGGAGGTGAGGAGATCCTCTTGTCCTTGAAAGCCCCCTGGTTTTATTTGGAGGTGCAACTACATGGTACTTTATAAGGGTTTTGAAGAGTTGTGGGCACGCGATAATGCTCAAGAAGGACCATATGTGCACAAGTGTCGATATTTAAGAAGGACTACGTGTGTTATTATGTGGTTTGAAATAACGACTGATTGTATATTGTGCTCGCGAGAGGTCTGAGGAGTCATAAATGGTTGTTCGTTCCTCAAAAAAATTACACTCTAAAAAATTCGCATAGTGACGGTTTACAAATACTAACAATAATTTATAATTAATTTAATCAAAACTATAACTGATTTAATTATAAAGTTTAAATTAACCGAATCAATATAATTAAATTGATCGATTAACTCAATATTAATTGATTTATGATATCCCCTAGTCATGTGTCTTTCTAAATATAAATCGGTCTGCCTCGTGGTTTTCCTTTGAAGTATTATCATTATAGTAGTTAGTTGAATTTCCCTTTCTGTTTTACTTGAATTAAATTTTTAAAGACTACTTAACCCTTAATTTCATCTTCTAGTTTTCTCTTTCAATTTTTTTGTGTGGGTAAACTACCCTTTTGGTCGTGACTATAGGGCATTTTAATTTTGTGTTTTGTGAATATGAAAAGTTATAAAATGGTCACTTGACGTAAAAAATAATAAATTTAATTTTTAATTTTTTCATTTTGTTTAATTTGTTTATACTTCTAAAAAATTAACCATAAATATTTAAATATTATATACATTTAACACAATCCACCCAATTTCCTCCGCTCCATCACGGCATTTAGTATCTTCTAAACCCTCCATTGCATTCACTGGAGGTTCAAATGTATCCACACACACACAAAAAAAAAAAAAACTACTTGGAATAGATTAATACGTGATTTTAAATTTTTTAATAGTTTTAAGAATTACAAGGTAGTATATGTTCATATATATTCTTAACTTTTTGATAATACACACACATTACATACAGAACGATTTGAATTCAAGTCTTTTATCATTAATATCATTCTCTTTTTTATTGAAACCATTTATTAAAGACGTGATTCTAAATTTCTAATATCTTTGATTAGAAGAAATGAAATACAAAAAATCCCAACCTCAAAGTTTTCCCTTTCTACACCTAACCTTATTTTTTATGCTTTGGATTTTCCCTAATTATCAAATTCAACCGTTGGCTTGAACTATCTATCCAAGTAACCTCGTCACATGCCCCCCCCCCCCCAATCAATTTCCATTCACATTTGTTAGTTTACTGATTTGATGGATGTTACAATTAAACATAAATCCAAGTGGGTGTTTTTCTCCTTTCAAAAAATTAAGGTTTAATATCAAAATAGGTGTCCAAACCATTTCGTTTTTTTAATGTTTAAATTATTATTTTTCGATTAAAATAAAATGCTTTAATTAATCTTAAAAAAGACAAAAAAAAATGATAATTTAAATACCTAAAGTAAACAAAAAATAAGCACTTAAACAAGATAATTTAAATATTTATTTTAATATTAAGCTAAAAATTAATTACAACTTATTATTCTTCAAGATGAATAATATAGTTCATATGAAAGTATGTAACTTTCATGAAAGTTGAGAAGTCATTGGCCAAATGACGATTGTAATGTTGAATAGTCGGCAAATGGAAAATGGCCTCCATGGCTTTAATTTAGGTAAACTCAAACATCAAAGTATTGGGTTTTTCAAAATAAATGTTAAGAAAAACATACAAGTATAATCAACTTGAAGAAAATTGTTTTTTTTTTCAATAAGAACTTATTGATTTTCATAAACTAAAGCATTTGGATTTGAGGGGGAAGTCACCATTTCCATATGCCATCCAATTTTAATCATTGCACTGAGAAATTAATGCAAAATTTTATATTTCACCTTTTACTAGACAACATTTTAGAATAAAAGTTTTTAAAAAAATATACTGAACATATTTGAACCAAGAGAACAACAATACATGTTCAAATTTGATTAGACTTGAAATGATAAACGCGGCTTTTACTGTAATAATTGGTAATTAGGTAAGCCGATAAGTAAACAGTCACACTTTTGTTTTATTAGAATGAAACTTTGACTGCAAAAATAAATGATGCCTTAAGCAACCATTGGTTTCGACTTTCGAATGATCATTTTACAAGTTAAAAACCAAATTGATTTGAAATTCTTGGAATTATTTAAAGTTAGTGTTAGAGGACAATGAGCTTTTTGGCTCAAATTCATCTCATTAATAGTTTGACTAAAATTTGGATGCTAAATGAAATTGGTTTTATCGTAAAATTTAAAAGTTAAAACGATTTTTAAATTTTTATTTGATACATTATTATTGAAAATTTTTCATTAACGGTGTTCGGATAAATAATTTTAAACTATTTTAAAAGATATTATTATATCATACACTGAAAGTGAAAAATAATTCTACAAACAAGGATAGACCTAGAGAGGGCTAAAGGGGACAGTCGTCCCCTTAAAAATTTAAAGTTCTTATATGATTTAGAAATTTATTATGCATTTCTTATTGAAAATCTATTTTCGCACCTAAAATTTTATAAGTTCATCTCCCCTAGAATTTTATAGGTTCGCCCCTAATATAAAATTTTGCATCTATCCCTGCCTATAAGCATGCCTAAATTCATCTTAAAAACTAAAATCTTAAATTCTAAACTCTATAATATATACCCGTAAACTCTAAACCATAAACTAACTTCATAAACCTTAAATTGTGAAAAAATTTCTTACCTACATAAAATATTTTCCCTTAAGAAAAATTTAAAAAACAAAAAAATATAATACTTATTATCACCTCAAACCACTTACTACTAAATTAAATTTTCGCTGTAGTAAATATAAAGGATTTTCTTGTCATTTTATTGGTTTCCTTTAATTTCATTTAATTCCCGCTTTAATCCTTGGTATTTGCGGGCCATGTCTTCACATGGACATCCTCGTGATGAATAATCATCACCTATGTCTTTGTCTTTCTTGTATGATCAAGCTCGTCCAAACCCAATCATATTCACAATATCTCTGAAACTATATGATTTACATTTTGGGCTAAATCGATGAAGAAATCAAAGTGAATCAGCGCAAAATAAAAGCAGCAATGGGCTGTAACTGTAAAAAGAAAATAAAGAGGTAAAATAATTCCCATTTTCCCAGAGGGCAATCATGGGCGGTGGTCCTCATCATATTCATCTCTCGAAAACCACCATTATTGAACTTTTTACCATGTGTTATTGTCTCGGACCAATTAGGTGTTGCAAAGCATAAAGCTTTTTTCTGATATCTTTCCAGCTCCATCTTTCCTTCCAATATTTGACAGCACGAAACATGTGCAGCCCAACTCATATGAGCCCTCTGGAACAGTACCACCATTTCTTTAGGATATTTTAATCCTCCTAGACCCTAGCGGATTCGGTTTCTTGTTATGCCATTCTTCAAAGCTACCAATGTACTTGCTTCGATGTCAAATATACCCCCCAAAACAAAAAGTTGCACCATGGTAGAAATTAAGCCCTGAAAAAGATAAATACTTTCGGACAAGGAACTCAAAGTGAAACAAAAGAGAAAAGTTGTTTATATCGATTCAAGTATTCAACTTAATAACGAATAAGAAATAAACGGTTGATCATGAAAATATTTCTTTTTTGTAATAGAAAATCGAAAACTAATGCTCATTTTCTTGGTTGTTTTTTCAATTTTTTAGGGTTTTACCTTGACTAATCCAGACCGACCAGCATCGCACATATGATTTTAATATATGAGTCTTCGAACGAAAATTTTCTATAGAGATAATATTTCAAGCTCGAGAATTACTTAAGCTATCAAGCTGCTTACCATTTTGACTACACAAAAACCTACCAATTTCTTTAGGAGATTAACAAATAAAACCACAATTTTCAGATAAAAATGATCATTGTGAGATTTAATGTAGAGCTAATAAAGTAGAGTTAGAGAGGGAAGATAGGAAAACATGCGAGTGTTTTAATAGTTTGAATAAAGGTTATCTTTTAAAACCCCAACAACGTAATAAAAATTGGTAGGGACCTAAACATTTTCTATGGTGTTGGGGGAAGATTAGCAATGAAAGGGCAAACAGGCCATGATGACCCATTATTTCTTCAAGCAAAAGATTTTCAATAATCAAAATTTCAAATCCATTGAAAAAACTTGGGCACCTTCTTCAATTGGCCATCACATCATTGCTGTGAAAGAGATTATCCTTGAGAATCATAGCTCTTATCTTAACCACATTGACTCTATATTTTTACATTATAGATTTAGTCAAGAAACATTGATTTGATTTTAAAGTTTTTCATCCAATTAGACTCTTAATTGAATAATTATATTTGGATTATTGGTTCTCACAATCTATTAATAAAAAGTGCTTTAGAGATTCTTAATTAGTTGAGTGATCAAAAGGAAAAATTTTAAAACGGACAATACGTACAACCGCATACCTCTACATACCATTATTTTTAATATATTTTAAATTAATATTAAAATCTTTAATGACTTAACATGTAATTCTTCACATTTTAAAATATAGTTAAAATTTGAGTTTGATAAACCTTTCATCCTTTTGTTTTCTAGTATTTTTCGATCTTTAATTTAAAATATCAGTACTAAATTTTTCATCCTTCACAAACCGTAACTCATCTCTAAATCCTTCTAACTTTGTGTATATATTCTTTAGCTTGTTCCACAACTTTCTTAATTAGCCGTTGCTTTTAGAAGAAAAAGGAGATTTAATTGCTTGATCAAACGTTTGTTTATCTATAATATTATTTTGGGGACGAAAATAAAATAATCAAAGTTTCTTTCTTTCATCTTAAATAAACTGATCTATTAACGAATCGAATGGGTGGGAATCGAATAGAAGATAAGAAAAATAGGTTGGTAGAATAATAATAAGGAGATAACCCAGTTGAGCTTCGCCGATTAAGACTTAAGAGATCATTTTAATTTGAATAATCAGAGGATAAGAATTATAAAACAACGTTAATGTCGTAGATCAAAACGTTAATTGAAAAAAGAAACAAATAAATTAAAACAATCTATCTTTTTACTCATATAAGCAATACTATCAAGTTTATCTTTTAATAATTTTAAGGTGATTATAAAATTTGTTCATATTTTTTTTAACCTTTAAAAACGCACGCCTTACAGACAAAGTTTTTTGAACCTAAATGTCATCTTTTTTTCGGACTACTCGTTGGGTTAAAGTTTAAAAAAATTAGAAAATAAGAATTCTTATATGATGTATTTGTAACTCTAGAAATTAGATATGTAATTAGGATATATAAAGACTCAATTAAAGAATAATAAGTTTAGGTAACTTTTTACTGTTTTTGAATAACACATAGTTTGATAAATTCATATAACTAAGTTTCTCATGAAAACCAGTAGTTTAAAAATAAAAATTAAAAAATGTTTTACAACTTCTTAAATTTTGATATTTATCAAAATCTTATATACACTCTTAATCTTCAAATATTTTATTAAAAGAAATCTTACCATTTTACATATATAATGCAATTATTTTAAATTAAAAATAAAAACTTCTATTAAACATCTTATAATTTTATATGATGACTTTTTTTTTTAAAAAAAAATAACAACTTAGTTTCATTGACATAAAATAACCGCCAAGTAGTTCCTATTATATCTTTTATCATTTCCCGGCATTTGTAAAGCCTAATTCTCGTATACTTAGAAGAAAGAAAGTTTAATTGTTAAATATTTGTTTATTGGACTTTCAAACACAGGTCTTAACGTTTTTTTTTTTTGAAAAATTCTAATCCTAATAAAAATAGGTCTTAACATATTCTTTTAAGGCTATAAGCCTATAACGCTTATAATAATATTTTGGATTGAACATATGAAATATATCAACCGTAAAAAAATAATTGATTATTGATGAACATATAAAACCTATACATTAAATTTAATAACATTTAAAATTGCGAATTTCTCATTTTTCATGTAGTTAAAATTCTCGGTTAACATCATTTTTTTTACTTAAATTATGGATTTATTATTTATTAGGAATAAATTTCTTTCTCCAAGAATGGTTAAAAAAACTTACAAATAGATGTTTACTCATGCATGCGACGGACTAACCCATGCATTACTCTTGTATACAAACTAATAAATAAATGAGTTTTTCAAAGAAAGGGTCCTAATTTCATAATGGGTTGGGCTTTTGCTAGCCACTTCATTGTTATTTGCGGGTATTTTACCCAATTTCATAATGTACGGGGGTGATAAAATGATTGGTCCGACCTGCTTAAGTTTTCACACACATATACATACATATATATGATGGGTCCGGTCTGGTTAAGTTTTAACGGCTTCCTCGGTGCAATATTGTAATGAAGAAAATTATCTCTTCAAGTATTGCACCTTTGTTTTTTATTTTTTAATTTATAGCATCTGTTACAATTAAAAGTGAAGTTAGTAAGAATACAATCCAATTTTATAGTGTACTTTATTTTTCTATTAAAAATAGTTGAAAACAGGTACTTACATTCTGATTTTACTGTACCAAATTCACCTGATATATATATTTTTTTGTTTCACTGCCGCTAAATTCTGATTTTCTAATTAAAAATGAACAGTAAAATAGATTGAAAAAATAATCATTAATTTCTTAAAAATAATTGAATAGTGTTCTTTAATATAAATATTTACTAAAAATTTAAAATTTTTAACAACTACGACATGACATCCCACACAGTGCTTCACATGTGATCTGTATTATTGTAATTTTCAGAGTAAAATATATCATTGCTCACCAAATTATTAAATATGAATTTTCTATTTCAACTTATTTTTTTTAAATTTAGTCATTAATATAATATTTATTTCTCCTTTTTACTCTTTTGTCCCCTCTCTTCTCCGATTATTCATCTCCTTTATCAGACAGTTTCCTATGACCATTTAAACAAAAACTAGCCACTTAAAATCATAAAAGGACCATACGAAGGAAAAAGGTCAAAACACAACCAAAAGACTTAAAAAAAGATACAAACAACACCTCGATAATGAAGGATAGAAAATCATCAACACTAACATAAAGATACATATAACGATGATGCACGTTAACAAAACAGTCAATACCACAACTCAATTACGAATAAGAAACGGTAATTATGAACGCGTATCCAAATCCAGCTTGAGAGAAAAATAAAAAACAATTAAACGACCAAAAAAAAAAACATAAAACGTACCACGAGGCAGATGAAACGTATTATAAAAGTAAAAAAATCAAAGAAAAACTAAGATAAAATATAATAAAACAAAAGAAAATGAAAGATTATCGGCAATCAACCATGGTGATGCTGGTGATCGATCATCAGTAAGTAAAAATAAAGAAGAGGTTGCGACGCTTAGAGAGAAAATATTCTAAGTTTAGGTTCCTGTTAAAATGAATAAACAATTCTAATCATCGGACTTTTAAAATTTGCAATAATCACTCTTTTTTTTTCCTCTCTTCTTCCATAATCAAATCTTCCTCCTTAGTGACATACTCCGAACCTGCTAAACCCACGAAGCATGACTTTGCTTGCAATTGGTGTTGTTTCTTTTCTATGGAGTTTGTCTTACTTTGTTCCTCATCTTCCCTCTTATTTATGTCTTCATCTTCCCTCTTATTTATGTCTCCTACATTAGATAGTTGCTTTGCTCCGATTTAAAAACTCCATTTCTATTAAGTATTGAGTATATGCATGATTATTCTGATGAATACCCCAAGATATAGAGCAATAGTTGTTGAACAATAATCTTGAAAGTTGTGTTTGACCTTCACATAGGAACTAACAACATCATATGTGAAGATTAGGGTGTTCATAACTGGCCTAATAAGTACTCGAGACCCAATAAGCTCATAACGCAAGTTAATAAAGTGAAATGGAGGATGAAAAATATTAATACTATAGTAGGTATATTGGACTAATTGAACTTTTGAGTACCCATTGGGCCAGTTATGAACACTCCTAAGGAAGACAACCATTTCCTAATGGTTTAACATAAGAATATATATTCGAATTCAGAACAGAAAAATAAAGGCTTAAAACTAGCAGCTTAAAGCATATTACCTTCATTCCAAGGCCATCCAAAACATTAAAAGAATATTAAGGAAATAAACGCCTGTAATAAAGGGTGTTGGAAAGCAACTGAGCCATTGCAGGGCACCTCATTTGCTTGTTGTGCTGATGCCGGCAAATCTGTCTTTTGCAAACACTAATTATATAGTTTAATCCTTAAATTTCAAGGCTATATTAACTAAATAACTTTGTCCTTTTCAATTATTATAGAACAATTTCTACTACAAAATGTCAAGCGAAGCCAACATTCATGTTGCAAAATAAATTTCCATCATATTTTGAAAGTTGAAATCTAACCAAATGCCTAGATATAAGTTGGTTTTGTAAAGAACCCATCAAGTGGTCTCAATGAAAAAGCAGATGATATTTATCCTAGGAGATATGAGTTTTTTGTTTGTAAAGTGTGTGCTTCGTCAATTGATTAAAAATATGTATGAACAGATACTACATTGTAATCACATTTATACTATTGAAAAAACAGCTTCGAACATTAAAGAGGAAAGTTTGACCATGGAGAAAAAGAAGACAATAAAACCGAATTAAAAATTTAATAATTATATTGCAAATTTTAAAAATTCTATGACCAAAATCTAAACACCTTAAAAGTTCAAACACCGTCAATATAATTTACTCTAAAGAAAAACATGTCATTTACCATCTAAACACGAAAAGGATTATATAATTTTTCTTCTTCCGAAAACGAAGTAATGACATTATACTCGATTGTCCATCTCGAAATACTTTTCGAGGTAAACACAGGTCTTTATTTTTGGGTAAACAACATCATTGGTCATTAAACTATTCGCAATTTCTTGTTTTGAACACCAAACTATTATTTTTGATAAAATCATCTCTAACGTTACATTTATTTTTTTTATTTTGGCCACCCATCGTTAAAATATTCACAAATAATTAATAGTTTGATGATCAAAACAGTAAAATAGATTGGTGATCAAAATAGGAAAAAAAAGTTAACATTAGTGACACAATAAGAAAAAAAAACATAATTTTAGTGACGATTTAATATTAGTTTGATGACCAAAATAGGAAAGCGAGAATAATTTAGTGATCAATAGTGTTGTTTACCTTTTTTGTTGCGCGTTGCACACCTAGCTTTGCTAGGTGAGTTTCTTGGCGAGAAATTTTTGCATACACAAGACCTTGAAATCAAAAATTGCTTAAACGATACAAAATACTCACCACTTAATTTATCGATAACACATATCCTTATTAAATTCATAAGAATATATATACATATTGCTTTTCATTATAGTTTGACATTTTATTTCAAACAAATTTAATATACAATTCTTTTTTAACAAATATCAATCTAGAATCACTGAAATTTCAACGTACATCAATGATCGTCGAATGATAAACGTCATTATTACTTTTTCTCAAATGAATCCACAATAAAATACTTCAAATGAATCCCTTGGATCAAATGAAAAGATAATATTTTAAATAAAAAAATTAAGTATGCGTTATTGACTTGTTTAGGTGATTGTATGTGTTTTTCCGTATTGTATTTTTCCTAAACTAAGAATAACTTAGGAGCCCATAATTATGACTAATGTAACATATGTGAAAAAGGAATATTTATAAGAGATTAACTTTGTCAAAGTGCATTTATATTATATCAATAAATTTCAAAATATCGAAATCTACTAATTAGCTTAGTAATTATAGATGATCATCTTGCCCCATCTTGTATAAATTAAAATTCTAGTATAGGAATGTAATTATCTCTATTTAATCAAAAAAAATTAAAATATCTTTATTTTTGCATATTTTAAATCATGTTGTAATCATGTAATATCTAATATTTTAGAATCTAAAAATTGTAAGGATAATATATAATATTATAAATAAGTATAATACAATATAGGGCATGGTGTACGTGTCAAACCAGTTGAATTGAAAATGTAACACTAACTTTCCAATTACCATCCTTCACCTAAATTTTGACCTTTTTTAGTTCAATAAATGGATTTGGAGGTCCAATTAATATTTGCACGACTAGCTTCGGCATTCATCCCAAGATATATATTTTAATTTATAGGATTGGTTTAAATATTAATACTATAGACATTATATAATTAATGATTCAATTAATCCAATTGGGTTGATAACATTTTTTAGTTTTAACTTAGTTTCTTCATGACCAGATACCATTAATCCGAAGCAAAAATCTTGCAAAGTCTTCAGGAGACTACAAAGTCAATTTTCCTCTCCAACAATCTTGTTGGCTCCATGTTTGGAACATATACTTCGATATTCGTAGAGATCATAAATATATATATATATTTAAAATAATTCGTTTTTATAATTCTTAAGGCTAAGACATACTCTTTATATAGAGAGTGTTAAACACTTAATCACCAAAAAAACGTTACTCTATAAGATTTCTTTCATAATATAATAAATATTTACTTACTAAATAAACTTAATTTTTAGGTAATCTTCAAACACTAAAATTACTCCAAAATCTAACTTAATTATCAATTAAAATTTATTAATATCTAACAAAAAAAATTAGAGTAAACGCCATGTATTGATATGTACCACTAATTATATGTATCGATATGCACCATTAACTATTTTAATAACTTTCTAAAATCATGAGAAACTAAAGCGTGATTATTACCTTTTGAAAATAAATTACGTAAAACAATTTTTTTGCCATTTTCATATTTTTTTATTTTTTTAATTCAAACCAATAAAGTTTTATTAAAAAAATCATAATTCAACTTTTAATTTAAAAAATCTGAAAGTTGCAGGCCTTGGTGTTACCACTTCGGCTTGTTCCCGGCCTTGGGGATAGGTTGGTGTGGCAGCAGGAAGCGTCGGGCAATTTCAATATCCGGAAGTTGTATGCACTTATGGTTTCTTTTGGTGTTTCGTCGGATCATTTAGATACTTTTTACCTTTGGAAAATTCCAGCACCGCCTAAGGTGCAATGTTTCCTTTGGACGAGTCGCCTACCAACGTTGTGCTTTTTACGCGATAGGGAGTTGCCGTTGGATGACCAGGTTGTGCAATGCCGATGGTGCTTAGCTGCGGTTGAGGATGCTGAGCATCTCTTCTATGGCTGTGATTTTAGTCGGCGAGTGCGGGTATGTTTGTGTCGGTGGTGGCAGCTTGCTCTTGTTTTACCGTTGGGGTTGAAGGATTTTTTGCATCAGTGTGTTTTGGGTTTATTTGCGGGGCAGCTTCGGCAACGTTGGTTGACATGTTGTTCGGCAGTTTTTTGGACCCTTTGGTTAGCACGGAATGATCTGATTTTTAATGACAAAAGGTGCTCGGTGGAGGATCTCTTTTTTCTAGTCCAATTGCGATCTCTCTTTTTGGGTGAAAGCGGGTCTTGTACCGAACATGTTTGAAGCACAATGGTGGGCTTGCCCTTCGGAAGGGGGGACCTCCGGCGCAGTGGATCGGTGTAGGGTGGTTTGGGAGGCTCCGCCTTTAGAGGTGTTCAAGTTCAATGTGGATGGTTCCACTTTTGGTAAACCGGGGTGTGCCGGTTGTAGGTGTGTACTCCGTGATAGTGCAGGTGTTATCCTTGCCCTTTTTTCGGGCCCTTTGGGTATTTTGGATTCCAACGAAGCTGAACTTCAGGCGATTGCGCATGCTCTTTCTCTACTCCTTCGATCGACATGGTGTGGTACTTCCCATTTTGTGATTGAGTTCGATTCATTGGTTGCGATCTCGTGGGTCTTACACGTGGAGCGTCGTCCGTGGCGTCTGTGGCATTAGTTTCGCTTGATTGATGAGGCTTGCGGTGTACTAGCATCGGTTGAGTTCCATCATGTGTTACGTGAGGCGAACACATTTGCTGATGCATTGGCCAAGACGGGTGTTGGTCGATCATCATGGTTCCAAGTAGTGCACTAGTGTCCTTTTGTACTTTCATTTATGAGCGTCTCTTTGCTTTAGTTGCTTGTACTTGGGACTTGTCTGTTAAACCTTGTTGAGTACTCTTTTCCCCCATTTAGGTTTAGGGAGTTTTTAGCGAGGCTCAACTTGGTTTCATCGATGTATGATTCGCTTTAATCATACTACTTTTGATAAAAAAAAAGAATTTAAAAAATTAAACAAAAACATAAAATTAAAAACATGAAAATTTATAAATATAAAACTCAAAATTTTAAAATATTTATAAATCATCGGAAAAGACTTCAACTGTTTCTGGCTATGCTAAGCCTACTAATATTCCTTGAACATATTTTCAATGGAACCATTCATGTATTAAAGTATAAAAAATAAAAATTTTCCTTCATTTCTCTACATCAAATATTAATGAGCATCAATTTGATGTAGAAAAACGAAAGAAAATTTAAGTTTTATTGTTACTTTAATAATACAAGGTTAATTCTACTGAAAATTTATTTAATGAATGATAATACTCATATTGATGAAGACAAGGACTTTTTCGATGAAAATGTCGATTTTTAATACTTTATAAACATTTTTTTAATATTTATATTTTATCATTTTTAATCTCAAATACATTTTAACTTTTTATATTAGTTTTTAATTTTAATAATTTTTTAAATAATTTATTTATTTTTATTAAGTTTAAATATTTTTTAAAAAATTGAAGAATATTTTTGATTTTTTGTGAGAGTTCTTGTAGTCGCCTATTTTGTCCCCCATGTATATACGATACAAAAGCCCAAAAATATATAAAATGCAAAGCTAAAAAAAAGAATCCATGTACAGTAGGCTCAATTAGGCCCCATACGCAAAGAAACCCTAGCTTTTCTTGTGCAATACTCTTTCTATTTGAATCAATCTTATCAAGCAAATCAGATCTTGCAATATCCTAGCCATCTCAGATATGGGAAGATTACAAGAGATCATATCCAACAAGTATGGAAAGTCAAGTGATGCGCAAGGAATTCTCATTGTGGACTCGCGGCAAATTTCTGATAGGATCCAAGCGTTTTCGGGTCAATGTGTCTTCTTAAGTATTGACCATCTTTCGAATACCTTTCCAACGCATCTTGAAAAGCCTCAATCGGACGTCGGGAGCTCAAGATATGCTCATTTTACTGAAGACAGCGCGTGCAGAAAATCGAATACGGGTTTAATACGGGAATTTGAGTTTATTACGAATTTTCAATTATTTTATTGAATATTTGTAATTAAATTCAAGTTTAGACATTTCCTTATTTGTTTTAACTCATATTGAATGTAAGGAAAGAGTTTGATGCCCAAGTAATGGCATTATTCCCTTTCCAAGAATGTTGAGCATAAGTAGGGAATATGCTTTTAGGGTTTCTTGAAGCCTATAAATAGGTCTCATTCTATTGTAATTCACATATACACACAAAAGCAATTTTAACACAGAAATTGAAGAGCAATACAAGCAGTTTCTCTGAGGTATTTTTATCCAAATTTTGTCTTCATATATTTTTATTTTTATTCTTTTGTTTCCTTGAGTACTTGGTCTCGGGTAAGGAAGAGAAGGGATATGAGTCCTCACCAAATCAAAGCTTTTGAAAAATCTTGCATCACCCAAAGGGAAGACCGGCTATACTACTGAAGCAGCAGCCCCATGGAGGCATGCCGCCAGCATGTGGTGGCTGACGACGTGTAGCAGCAGCAGCCGTCGTTCAGTAGCGATAGCGACAGCAATACCAATAGCCCGTACCCTCTTCGACAAGCTCGAACTTGATCCAAACGTTTGCGATTTCTTAACCTTAATCTTTTATTTTAGTTTTTATTATTTTTATGCATTTAAATCCATCATTTGATTTGTGTATATTTACCATGTCTTATGTTTTGTTCATCCTCATGTATTTTAACTCGGTAAAATATTAAGTTAAGTAAATCTTTAAATAATAAATGTTCTTTTAAAAGGAAAGAAGTTATTAAATAATTTAATATGGATACTTTTTAGGTTAGTTTCTTTAATAAATGACTTAGATGTTTTATACCTCACTTTAATTGTAAATAGTTAAATAAAACCCTAAGATAAATCTTTAAAAAGAGGTGGATAATTCATTAATTATAATGATGGTAAATAAAAACTAACTTGGTAATTCTCTAAAAATGAGTAAATAATTATTTAATTATAAGTAAAACTCTCTAGGTTGTTTTTTTTATATAGTAATTTGTAAATACTTTAAAGCCTTCTAGGATTAGTTTCTTTAAACTCCTTAGGTAACTTTTAAAAAGGTAAATAATGTGTAAATAATTAACTCTTAGGGTAATTCTTAGAAAAGTAGGTAATTTGTAAATAATTAATTTTGAATATTAAATCACCCATAAAATTAAAAAAAGGGCTAATAAGACATCATTTAAAAATGATCTTTCTTTGCATCATGAAAATGATGAGTATTTTTAATTAGGGTTAATTCGGTCTTCCCCTAGCCGTTGTGGGAACGATCGAGACTCCTATGCGAAAGTGCATTATCAAATTTTAAGGATTAATACCTTAATCCCTTTGCATCTAAATTGATTCAGATTTTCTCAGCCGTGAGCGAGTTCAAGCCAATTCTAGAAATTTGTAGATTTTTGTATCAACCTTTGAATGCACGCATCTGGGTTATAAAGAAAATATTAGTGATCAAGTAACCGTTGGTCTCCGGGCGTGATGGGGGTGCTAATTCTTCCCCACACGTAACCGTGCTCCTGAACCCTTTATCTGGTTGGTTTTTAGGTTTCCGGTCTGTCTAATACAATAAAAGGGACTGGTGACGACTCCGTTGTTACAGCTTGGAAACTCCGCTGGGGACTATTTAAGAGGGCACAACTTTTACTTGATCACGAATTATTTTCTTTACTAATCTGTTACATTTTTGTGTGTGCATTTTCTTGGTGCTTTAAACTGTTTGCACCATAACATAAGCCTTCTACCCGAGCTTTATAAAACATAAGTGGAAGAAAATAGCTATGCCTTCGTGAGTAACCCTTCACACAGGCATAACAGAAATGCATCCCCTTGAGCCGTGTTCGATCCGCAAGCCTGTGATGGGCCAAGATCGAACATCTTATATATCTTGGAGTAGGGGATAAGGACGGTTCGAGAACCTTTTTTAGATCCAAACCCTCATAAATGTATGTTTTAGTAAGCTCACCCCATTAAGCCATGTGAAGCCATAGGTTTTATTTCCTTTACTATTTTTATTTATTGTTTTACTTTCTATATCTTACCCTTGTGTTTTATTTCATTATTTATACATACTAACATTTTTTTAATTTTGAGAGCATACATCACATTGCATCCAGTTGGTATTCCGAGACACTGTTCAGTCAAAGATAATGAGTATTCGGGTCATATTATCCAGGTCTGGAGGCTTTCGCTCGAATACCAATATTCGAAGTGAGTCCACAGAGTTTCAGCGTCGACACGGAGATAACGTGCAGAAAGAGACCACTATAGATATGCCAAAACAAGTACACATGAGATTGCCTCATAATCATTTTTCGGGATTGATCACTGTATGGGAGAGCCTGAAAGCCCTTGATCGAGTCGTATTCACCAAAAAGTATGGAGATACAACCCTTCTGCTTGGGGTAGAAATAGACGAGCCCATGATGCTGGCAGCCGTTGAACTTTGGTATTCAGCTTATCGTTGTTTCGTCTTCAATCAATAAGACATGACTCTCACCATTGAGGAATACATGGTCCTGCTACGCCTAAAGTTACAGAAACCGGATAAAATATACTGGAAGGAGAAGAACTCTGGTTATCAAAAAAAGTTTGCCAAGCTTGCTGGTCTAAGAGGTGGATATCCATGTTGCTGAAAAGAATAAAATCCCTTGCTTCACGTGGGAATTCATCTACACCAATATCATGAAGGATGCAAAGCACGAAAGGGTCTTTGATTTGCTCGCCTTGGCTATCTATGCCTTAGCCATCTTCCCTAAAGTCTCAGGGCATGTGGAGATAACCCTAGTAGACTTGCTAGCTTAGAAGAACATAAATCCTGTCCCAGCAATTTTGACAGAAACCTTCAAGTCCCTAAATTTTTTGCTGAACTCGAAGAAGAGGTAGCCTTACTAGATGCTCACAGCTCATTTACTTTGGTTGTGAAGTCATTTCTGGGATAATGAGAAGATAAGCAAGCACTCGACATCTAGAGATTTGTTCTTGATCAAAAAAGCTACCAGAAAATGATGGCATCAAAACATAAAGCAAGAACAGTAGATGACCTTTTTTCGAAACCTTTCTGACAATGATGTCACCTGAAGAGCCTCCTTAACGTACAAGTGCCGATTCTATACAAGTACGAAAATATGGAATGCGTTCCTCTCATAGGCCAATAGGGAGCTACAAGCTATGCCCTTAACTTCGTACAACGCCAGTATGGGTCTCGATAGTTCATTTCTATTACTCAAGGGCTGCGAGAAGAGGAGTTCTCCTACACGAAGGACAATTCCACAAATTGAGTCATGAAGTTGGCTAGTGAGTGGAAACGAATGTACTGAATGAAGGAGGTCCCACTTACCAATGTTGTACCCAAATATACAAGTTGGAGAAAGCAAAGGATCAATATAAGTGTTACGGTCATGGTAAGCCTATCAGATAATCCTGAGCATGGTATTCTTCTGACCGAGCTAGAGATCTATAATCAAGACTTTGAGAAAGAGAAGAAAAGATTGTGGGGCAGAGTTATTGATCTCAAAGGCAAGTTTGCCACGAAATAATACCAAAGAGATGACTACCAAAAAATGTGAGGATCTTGTTAACAAACCAAGAGCTTCACCTAAAAAAATGTGCAAGAACTGACCCAAGAAAACAACTGCTTGAAAACTCGAGGGGCATGTGCTAGTAGCTCCAAGGCCTCGATGAAAGAAAAGGTACAGCTCCAGGAAATGATGAAAGAACTGAAAGTTTGGAAATGTGAGGCCCGAAAGCAAAAAGAAAAGACATATCGACTTGTCGAAGAAAAGCAGCATTTAGAAGGGCAATATTTGAAGGTACGTCATACCCTCAGAAAATACCATGACCAGAACTAGGAACTTCAAGAGAAAAAGGAAGAGGAAATAAAAGGTGTCGATACCGAATTGCCCCGTTATGGTCTTGAAGACTTGAAGACACTGTTACAATTCCATTGTAATTCATATACACACACAGAAGCAATTGTAACATAGAAATTGAAGAGCAATACAAGCAGTTTCTTTGAGGTATTTTTACCCAAATTTTGTCTTCATATATCTTTATTTTTATTATTTTTTTCCTTGAGTACTTAGTCTTGGGTAAGGAAGAGAAGGGGTATGGGTCCTCACCAAATCAAAGCTTTTGAAAAATCCTGCATCACCCAAATGGAGGGCCAGCAACACTACCGAAGCAGCAACCCCATGGAGGCATGCCGCCTGCATGTGGTGGTTGACAGCGTGTAGCAGCAGCAGCCGACGTTCAGTAGCAGTAACAACAGCGGTACCAACAACCCGTACCCTCTTCGGTAAGCTCAAACTTGATCCCAACGTTTGCGATTTCGTAACCTTAATCTTTTATTTTAGTTTTTATTGTTTTTATGCATTTAAATTCATCATTTAATTTGTGTATATTTACCATGTCTTATGTTTTGTTCATCTTCATGTATTTTAACTGGGTAAAATATTAAGTTAAGTAAATCTTTAAATAATCAATGTTCTTTTAAAAGGAAAGAAGTTATTAAATAATTTAATATGGATACTTTTTAGGTTAGTTTCTTTAATAAATGACTTAGATATTTTATACCTCACTTTAATTGTAAATAGTTAAATAAAACCCTAAGATAAATCTTTAAAAAGACGTGGATAATTCATTAATTATAATGATGGTAAATAAAAACTAACTTGGTAATTCTCTAAAAAGGAGTAAATAATTATTTAATTGTAAGTAAAATTCTCTAGGTAGTTTTTTTTATATAGTAATTTGTAAATACTTTAAAGCCTTCTAGGATTAGTTTCTTTAAACTCCTTAGGTAACTTTTAGAAAGGTAAATAATGTGTAAATAATTAACTCTTAGGGTAATTCTTAGAAAAGTAGGTAATTTGTAAATAATTAATTTTGAACATTAAATCACCCATAAAATTAAAAAAAGGGCTAATAAGACATCATTTAAAAATGATCTTTCTTTGCATCATGAAAACGAGGTGTATTTTCAATTAGGGTTAATTCGGTCTTCCCCTAACCGTTGTGGGAATGATCGAGACTCCTATGCAAAAGTGCATTATCAAATTTTAAGGATTAATACCTTAATCACTTTGCGTCTAAATTGATTCGGATTTTCTCAACCGTGAGTGAGTTCGAGCCAATTCTAGAACTTTGTGGATTTTTGTATTAGCCTTTGCACGCACACATCCGTGTTATAAAGAAAATATTAGTGATCAAGTAAGCACAGGTCTCCGGGCGTGATGGGGGTGTTAATCCTTCTCCACACGTAACCGTGCCCCCGAACCCTCTATCTGGTTGGTTTTTAGGTTTCTGGTCCGCCTAATACAATAAAAGGGACTGGTGGCGACTCCGTTGTTATAGTTCTCACTTTGCTTATTTTAAAATTATCATGAACCCAAAAGATATTTATATCAATTTGTTAATCGATTTTTCATATATTCCATTTATAAAAGTTCAACTTGAAAAACCAAAGTATTTATCTAATTTTATTCCAAAACTAAATAAATCGATAAAATTAACTTAAAACTTAAACAAATTATTTATCCATTTTGAAAATTTTAATAATTTCTTAAATTCTTATTTTTGTAGCTTAAATATTAAATAAATTATCAAACTTTTAATTAAAATGAATTATGCCTCTGAACTCGGCAAAAAAATAATTATGCCCTCGAATTCGATTTAAAAAATCAATTTAGCCCCTCTGTCACATCATTATCACACATGGCATTGCCACAGTAGCATAGTTGACTGCCATGTCAGCACTGTTGACTGACACGTCAGCACCGTAACGGTCAACGTTGGCCAATGGGCTAATTTGTTGCAATGTACGAACTAGAGGACCTATCACGTAAGGGGCAACATTGCTAATTTGAGTTGAACTCGAGGCAAAATAACCCCTTTAGCTTAATAATAACCAACAAGTGTTGGGCGCATTGATAAGACACATTACACTTTCAAAGAAAGGACATGAGTTCAAACCTTAGAGATGATATTGTTAGAAGTGACAACTTTACCCAAACATAAACAATAAGACATGCATGCATATTTTCAAAATAATAATAACAACAACAATAATAATAATAATAATAATAATAAGGGAGGATCTTAACCTCATAAAAGCTATCAACAATAAAATAAAGACAGAACATGTCGCTTAACCATTGGACAAAACTGACAAAATTTCAAGTCGCAATTTGACAAAATCATATTCATGATAAGTTAATTAATAACATTATTTAAAAATTAGAGGTTAATCTCTAGCATTTCGAGAGAGAAAAAGTTGACAAAATGGTGTCCCAATATAAGAAAGGGTAAACTACACTAGCAGTCACCCAACTATTATTTCATTTCTATTTTGGTCACCGAACTATTTTTTTCGGCAAAATCGTCACTAACGTTTACTTTTTTCCTAGTTTGGTCACTCACCGTTAAATATTTAACAGCATTGCTGAGTTAGAATATTTTTTATATTTCACAAATTCTACGCCACATTTTATTCCTAGTCAGCATACACACACGTGATTTTTTAGAAGACCATGAAACGTAAATTAAAACGAAGAGTTTTAATCCAAATAAACCTTTCTCAGACTTAAACAATTCTCACTTCTCAGACCTTCTTTCATTTAGAAAAAACCTCAAAAACCTCTTCTAAATCGCAAAAGGAATGGGTTTGTTAGGAATTAACCTTAGAGTTTAGGACTTAATCATAGTGAGTTAGGGTTTTAATCAAACGATTACATTTTTTTACCCTGATTGTAAGGTTATTTCAATCTGAAACGCGATGGGAGATTGGAAGCTTCGAATGGAAGGGATGCCATGTCCTCTTTATGGTATGTCCTGAGATTTGCAACAATTTTTTGTATTTCATAATGGCTTTTTGAAGATAATGGTTCAACTAAAGTTAGGGTTTTTTTAAGTTTAGAATTTGTTAGATAATTTTGATAAGTCATAGTATTTTGACATTGTTGAGTGTGCTTGTTTTACTGATTTTTTATGAATATTAATATTTTAAAATCGACTGAAAATAATATGCGATTAAAACGTGACTTTTGTTTATACTTTCATTTTTTGTTTATGAAAAAAATATAATGTAATTAGACTCACATGGGATGCATTATGTATATGATCTGCAGGTCCACATGTCCTCATTTTTTTGTCTGACTTTATTAAAGTAATATTTTGTTAGAGTGTGTGAATTTACTATTTGTCTTGTAATTTGTTTTGTATATAAACTGCAGGCCCACAAGCAACATGTTTCACTGTAGTTATACACTATGGTAGAGCTTTTTCAAATGCACGTAATCTGAAATATAGTGGTAAAGAGGTTGATTATTTTGATTTTTGTATTGCGGATGAAATGTCTATTTTTGAGGTGAACCATATGATTGAGACTTTAGGAATTGAAACTGCAGTGAAAATATTTAGGGTAGTGCCTGAAGGGCCATTTAAGATTTTTCCATTGAGTAATGATAACGATATTCTGAATATGGTAGCTGAATTGCCCAGGAATCGTAACGTGCATATGTATTTGGTTGAACAAAACTATGCATTTGTGTCTGAACCACCTTCACATGAGCCAAGTGTTGCATCTGAAACTAAACAAAATGTAGAACCCAAACCTCAACCAAATGATGAACCTGAACCTGTAGATAGTGATACTGAATCTAAATCTGAAATTGAGTATGAATCTGGTTTTGAAGAGGATGATTTTTCTGCTGATGAAGTGTCTGATGATGAAACTGAGCCAGTAGTTACTAAATCACATTTTACTAAACATGTTATTCAATTTGAAACACATTTTGAAGAGACAAGGGTAGTGAGTGATAATGAAACTGAATATTCTGACTCGCTACATAGTGTAGAGGAGTCAGATTTAGATGGTGATTGCAGGAAAAAAAGATTTCCATAATTCAACACTCAAACTGACTAGTGCATCATGTGTTGAAGATAGGTGTGATATTTGCTGATAGGGAGGTGTTAAAGAAGACAGTGATTAATTATGGATTACAGAATAGGTTGCGTTTGAAGTTTAAAAGAAATAACCTTAGAAGGGTAAATGTTATCTGTAAGTCTGGATGTCTATAGGTTTTATGGGCATCAAGACAAAACCCCAGTGTTCCTGAAGATTTCACTTGGCAAATTAAAATATTAAAAAAATGAACATAGTTGTACTAAAGAATATGGAAAAATCAATATGTCATCTAAGTCTATTGCTGAGAAGTACTTACACTTTTTTGCGAGTGACAGAAAATTTTCGATTCATTCTCTACACAAAGCAGTAAGAAAAGATTTTATAGCTCCTGTAAATCATAGCAAGTTATACAGGGCAAGGGACATTGCTATTAGGATTATTGAAGGAAATCACAAAGAACAATATGGTAAGATATATGATTATCTTGGGGAACTTAAGTTAAGCAATCTTGGAACAACCACTGTATGCCAGTTAGATGAAAGGGTTTTTGAGCGTTTTTATATTTGCATGCAAGCCTGCAAAGATGGGTTTAAAGCTAGATGTAGGTCTATTATCTGTCTTGATAGTTGTCACCTAAAGGGTTATCATGGAGGACATTTGCTAACTGCTGCTGGGATTGATGCAAATGATTGCATCTATCCCATAGTTTTTGTTGCTATTGAGAGTGAGTGTTACTCATCATGGTGCTGGTTTGTTCAACGTTTAGGGAAATATTTGGCCCTAAACAATGCATACCATATCTCTTTCATGTCAGATAGACAAAAGGTAATTATTTGACTTCTTTAAACTTATGTAATCATTGAATTATGTTTGTGGTTTCTAAATATTCATCTTATGTATGTAGGGATTAAAAGAGGCATTGGCATAATACTTTCCCTATTCTGAGCATAGGTTTTGTGTAAGGCATCTATACCATAATTTCAAGGCAAAACATAAAAGAAAGGCATTGAAAGACAGTTTGTGGAAAGCTGCTACAGCAACCTGTATGAGAGAATTTCAAGTTGCATTGTCTGAAATGGAGTCATTATCATCAAAAGCCCTTATATGGTTGTCAATTGTTGATCCAAAATTTTTGAGCAAATCTCATTTTTCAACTAGAAGCAAATGTGACATGTTGTTGAACAACTTATGTGAGTCTTTTAATAAGGTAATTCAAATTTTATTTGATGTAAATATTTTTAAACTTTAAGTATGTTGTGTTTTATAACTGATTTTGTATATTTTGTTGTGCAATGTATACTTGAAGCAAGAACAAGGTCAATTATAACCATGCTGGAGGGAATTCGAACCAAAATAATGCAAAGGATTGCAAAGAAGAAGGCTGACGCTGACAAGTGGACTAGACTTTTGTGTCCAAAGTTTCAGAAAAAATTAGAAGCAGCAACTGAAATGTCTAATAGGTATTAATTATCTTTTAATTTGTTTAGAAGCAATCTATATGTCAAAATTATTTTTACATGGTTTTTGTTTGTGATTTCTATTTGTAAAGGTGTTGGCCCACTTACGCTGGTGGTAATATTTATCAGGTTACATGTGGGCCAGAGAACCAATATGGGGTGAACTTAGAGGCACATACTTGTTCATGTAGGAAGTGAGATTTAACAGGTAACTTAATTTACTTTTTAGTTAACTTTTTCCCATAATTATTTATTACTGACTTTCATTTATGTTTCTTGTAGGAATTACAAGTGCTCCAACTCAGCAAGCTCCACAGGTGCAACAACCACCAACAATCCATGTTGTTAGATGGATGGTTGGAAATCAAGAAAGTTCAATCAACCAATGCACTCCATATAAAGCTACAAGTACTAAAAATGATCACTGAGTTGATAAATGTAATTTGAAGAAAAAAATTGTTTAGAAGTTGCTTATGAACAACAGCCTTTTGTAGTCACAATGAAAGTTGCTGCCATTTTTTGTTATATGACATATGGACAGCTTTTGTTACATTGAAAATGAAAGTACTGTTACTACTTCAAACTTTAGAAGCAACATGCTATATGAATAATGATGATTCATTTTGAAAGTTAACAAAAGTTTATTTCTACGACTTATATTTTTGTTACAAGTTCATTTTTTTTGTATGTGTTTATAATGAACATGTAAATAATAAATCAAATTTCTTACAAAATATTAAAACATTTGTCACGGGGCTAGACTTCTGAACCAACCCAACGTGCGGCCTTAGTCGATGTTCTTAGACAAAATCCTGAAATCCTTTTTTGGAAGAAAATGAACATGTAAATAATTCAAATTCTTACAAAAATGCTCAATGCAACAAACACAAGATCGTTCCAAGAGGAACCGAACAAAAAAGAAAGGCAACAAGAACAAGAGAAAGAACGCTCAAGAACAAGAACAAAGAAGAACACTCTGAGTGTGTTTTAGAGTAAATGCCAAGTGTATTACTCAAATGATGGATGATACAAGTGAGGTGGGGAGGCCTCTATTTATAGTTGAATCCCCTTACAATGAGCGGACGAGATCGAATCACACTAACGGCCCAGATTGAAAGCCACCTACCAAATCTACACTAATTAAGGAAACTCTATCACTATGATATTCTTTCCTTAAGTTTGTGTTTACATTGAGAGATATTCTTATCCCTTGGAATATTCCCGGTAAGATGCCATCTATTAATTTACGGGCTCAATGCATTTGGGCTTTCTTTCGGTCTCAACGATCGGACCAAGTCTGGTGGTCTTCTTGGCAAGCCTAGAACCTCTTGGGTTGCTTGTTGCGCATCTGTCTCGGACCGAAATGAGCGGGCCGTGACATTCTCCCCCCCACCAAATCCGGCGATGCCCTCATCATTTGTCTCGATAAAGACTTCTCTTGGTTGATCTTGGATCTTCCATGGTACCTTGGCTTGCTCCCAACTCGAGATCGGACACGCGATGTTCCCCCATAAAACGGCTCCCCCCATAAGGAGCTCGACTCGGGCTAGGTTGTCTTCCCATCTGATTTGCTCGCCTTGGTTCCTTCCGTCGTGTAACTTCTCGCTCTGCATCATTGCGCACATCTCTCGCGAAGTTTGAGATCGCCTCCTTCGTGGCATTCACTCTAACCGGCATCAACCCTTCCCTCTTGAAGTTTGGTGCCTCGTTGCCCATTGGCAACTTTTCCCACATTGATCCTTCTTCACACTTGAAGTTCAATGCTTCTTCCACCTTGCCCAAGGTGCTTTTTCCCGGGCCTCATGTCGCTGGCTGGCTCGGGCAACTCTTGCCCCACTAAAGTAGTCCCTCAACAGTAGCCTCCAAGCGATGTCTCCTTGGCTTGGAGCATCCTCGGCAAGCTGAATGGCGGTCAACATCTTGGTTCCTTTACCCTTGTCTCGATGCGAGGCACAAGCGCAGCGTTGTTTTCGATCCAAAACACAGGCGGCGTCGGCACAAGGAGCGATAAGAGCATCTATACGGTCAAGGAAGCTTAGTCCCAAAATAAAATCAAAGTCATCTAGATTGATTACCTTGATGTCTTCCTTGCCCTTCCATTCACCAATCTGCAGCTCCACCTTCCGTGCCGTTCCAACAATTGGAACTTCTTTAGCATTCACGGTCTTGATCTTTCGGTTGAACCCACAACTCTAAGACCAAGTTTGTCGGCAGCCTTGCCCGACATGAATAGATCGGTTGCTCCGGTGTCCACTAGAGCACTCCTCGATCGTCCCGCAATGTTGATGTCGACAAACATCAACCCTTTACGCTTGCGTACTCTCGCCTTAGCGAACTTCGGTATCATCGAACCAAGTCTCGCAGCCTCGCTCTGTTCGGGCTCGTCCACCCCCTTGGATGGCTTGACTCGATGTGGGCATGCTCGCAACTTGTGTGGACCCTTACATTGGTAGCACTTGATTTGCTTCTCTACCCTCGCTTGATTGCTTTGACACTTGCAATCGCACCAAGTCTCGTCACTTCTTCATCCGACTCCTCGGACACATCACCTTTGACAGCATTAAGGCGATCATTCTTGGGGCAATCTTTCATCATGTGCTTTCCTCATGAGACACAGCACACAAGACCTTCCCCGTCTTTGACTCCCCCACCATAACCCTTGCCTCGGGGCTTGAGAGTCTCTGCCATCTCGAACTCGGCTATGGATTCAGCTGCGGCCATAGCCTTGGAGAGTTCCTCAACTCCCATCCTCTTGACTCCATTCGGCCCATCGCTTAAGTCCATTCTTGAAGATAAAAAGGCTTTCGGCTTCAGCGATGTCCGTGATTTGGAGTTTGAGTTGATGAACCGTCGACATACTCAGGATGGAACCTTCATGCTTGAGTTCGTGCAGCTTCTCCCGAGCCTCTGTTGGGCGTTCTTTGGGTAGAACTGTTCCTTGAACTCAGCCTGAAACTCTTCCCAAGTCCCGATGGGAATATCCTTGCTCTTCTCTCTCGAGCATCTGCGTCGCCACCACCATAAAAGTGCAACGTCGTTAAATAAGCGAAGCAATGTTTACCTTATCCGCATCATCCTTGATGCTGTAGCACGAAAGTATTGTTCCATGCTCCACACAAAGTTCTCCACGTCTGGGCGATCTAGCTCCGCTAAACTCCTTCGGCTTTGGCACGTCCAACTTTGGTACGATTGTTGCCGTGTTCAACATATCATCCACGACAGCCTTGTAAACTTGAAGCTCTCCCTTGAGCTCCTTGATCTCCTCCATCATCTCCGCCTTCAAAGCCTTTAGCTCGGCCGAGTGCATCACTCCGTCTATCCGCCTTTGTCGGCACAATGGTCAAGGTCTCGAGCGTTGTTCTTGAGATCCTGCGCGTTGCTTTGAGCTCCTCTCCCGAAGAGTCCAGCTCGTCAAGGCGTACTCGACAACGTCAATCTCTCTCGGCGGCATCCTTCATGGATCCTTCGAGCTTTCCCAACCTTTCCTCCAACGTAGGCGCGGTGTTGCTCGGACTGTCTCGCTTTCCATCGTCGGCTGGGCCTCAACACCCTTTTGTGCTACAACATTCCCTCCTTTCTTTGCCATCTCAATCGGTGTTTGTGCTCGAACACACTCGCTCGATACCAAGCTGTCACGGGGCTAGACTTGAACCAACCCAACGTGCGGCCTTAGTCGATGTTCTTAGACAAGCGACTAAGTAAGCCTGAAATCCTTCTCCGGAAGATCGAATACTTCCAATGCTCACAAACACAAGATCGTTCAAGAGGAACCGAACAAAAGAGAAAGGCAACAAGAACAAAGAGAGAAAGAACGCTCAAGAACGCGAAGAACACTCTGAGTGTTTTTAGAGTAAATGCCAAGTGTATTACTCAAATGATGGATGATACAAGTGAGGTGGGAGGCCTCTATTTATAGTTGAATCCCCTTACAATGAGATCGGAATCACACTACGCATTGAAAGATCAAATCACTAATTAAGGAAACTATCACTATGATATTCCCTTAAGTTTTGTTTACATTGAAGCCACCTACCAAATCTACACTAATTAAGGCTCAATGAAACTCTATCACTATGATATTCTTTCCTTAAGTTTTGTGTTTACATTGAAGATATTCTTATCCCTTAAACCCAAAATATCCAACACAACCGGTCAAAAAGATGCCATCTATTAATTTTTACCACCGGGCTCAATGCATTTAACAAAAACTCACTCTTTACGAACAATGCTATGTATAGAAGAATAATAACACAAAAACACCCAAAGATCGGACCAAGTCTTTTTTTTGGTCTTCTTGGCAAGCCTAGAACCTCTTGAGAAAGAAAGTTAGGGTTTCGAACCCTTAAATAATTAAATCATTTAAAATCATGTGTGTATGGTGACTAGGAATAAAGTATTGCGTGGAATTTGTGAAATATAAAAAAATTTCAATTCAGCAGGGATGTTAAATATTTAACTGTTCAAACCCTTAAATAATTAAATCATTTAAAATCATGTGTGTATGGTGACTAGGAATAAAGTATTGCGTGGAATTTGTGAAATATAAAAAAATATTTCAATTCAGCAGCGATGTTAAATATTTAACTGTGAGTAATCAAACTAGAAAAAAATAAATGTTAGTAACGATTTTATCAAAAAATAGTTCGGTGATTAAAATAAGAATAAAACAGTAGTTGAGTGACTTTTGGTGTAGTTTACCCTATAAGAAAATAAAATATTAATTATTTTACATGGAAAGAATCACAAACATATTTTAAACATGCACGTCAATCAAGGTAATTACTATCGCAAAGGTGGTCACATCTTATTTTTATTGAAATTAGTACATATAACTATTGTTCCTTTTTGATGTATTGTTTTAAATTGACATAAAGTTAACCGAAGATCAATGCTCTTCGTTCACATGATATGTTTACATAATACGATTTGATGATGTGTTATTATTATTTTTAGAAAAATAATTATTTTTAATATCTATATTATTTTTTAACCAACCGATTAGGCTTTGGTGGATTGAGAACATTCCAGTCGAGCTTCTCACGTTTTGGCTGCATTTTGGAGGAGGCTTTGCTGCTGCTCGGTGATGATTGAGTAGTATTACCATTTTTTTGGTGATTTATTCGGATTCTCTGGTTCGGAAACCATGTCGGATTGTCTTTTCTTAAGATCTCCATTACCTTCGTGTTTATTAGTGCCGACTTTTGAGCAGTCAGTTGCTTCAGTTACAGATCCATTCTCACTGTTGCAATTCAAGGACAAAAGGTCAGATAAAACTATGCAACTTGTGCAAACATGTGCCCGATATGAACTAAACCTACATGGGACTAGCATTTCCATCTCAACATGCCCATGTTTTTTTTTTTCATTGCAGGCGCTTAGCTAATATTTAATTGGGGAGAATGACTTTGGTGGGGAAATTTGTACGGTGAAAGCAAAGCAATAGGGATTGATAATAATAAATGTAATAAATATAATATTTGGTAAAAAATAATCAAGCAATTGAGTTACTTTGATCGTTAGGCATTTTGCAGTTCATTCACTAAATTTGGGTTCAATTCTCATATACCTCAATTCTTAACTTTTTAAAAAATAATATAAAATAAATACTAAAATTTTTTTGGTGATGACACGCTAGCAAGTTATGTCATATAAACATGACACGTCAGCGAAGGGCATTAACTGTTAGTTGACTGACAGTTTTCATCAAACAAAAATAAATTTTGAACAAAAATAAAACGTTAGAGAGTTGTTTGCACAAAAAAGAGAATATGAACTAAAGTGGCTAAAATATCAAACGTTAAGATTATTTTTGACTTTATATCTTTTAAATTTTGTATATTTTTTATTGAAAGTGAAAAATAAAATAAATACTACTATAAGATTGCAATAAAAAAAACAAAACAAAAAACAGCTAGCATCCCATTAAAAAATTGAAATGTACAAGGGACACATAATAGCTTGTCTGTTTCAATTGAACCCTGAGCGATGCGTCTTGGGTGGCACGTATGTGACAATTGGGGATTTGGGCACCCAAAAAAATAATAACCAATCCCAAAAAATCTTTAAAATTTTAAACAAGTCTCTTTGGTACAACCTGTCTATATTATCTGAATAATATAATTACACATAGAAAAACAAGAAATTAGACCTCCCTTTTCCATGGATTTCGGAATCTTAATCAACAAGAAGACAAGTTGTAATAACAATGTCCTCCTTAGTAGTTGTGTGTGGATAAGATGTTAAACTTCTGTTTTCTCATATTCGAGACATTGCTTTAATAACAAGGTTAGGATTAGGAATTTCTTTAGGGGTAAGAGGTAAACGATAAATTGTTAAGATTAAAATATAAATTTATCATTACTTTTTCTTATGGTTTTATAATTTAAAAAAGAATTAAATTAAAAATATATCGCTTATCGAGGGTCAAATACAATTTTATCATTATCCAAGTTAAAAACTTTATATTTCAAAGGAACTAAATCAAAATTTATCATTTTATATGGGCCAAGGCCACTGTCAATCCCCTCTAGCTCTGTCCCGGTTAAGATTTCAGAAATTTAGCGATTTTAAATCTTAAATTAGTACACTTTTTTCAAGGGAGCTTTTTGTTATCTATAATTAAATAAGTTTTTTTTTTTTGTTGTACTCTTAGTTTACCAAGACTCTGTTCAAATAACTCGGACGACATGTGTTGCTCGCCTATTTTGGTGGGTAAGTCTCTCAATAAATATTTTTCTGCTACACAAAATCTCAAATCGAGACTTACTTAAGCAATAATAAGCTGCTTACTACTTGGATCAACCTCGTTGATATAATTAAATAGGTCTTATTGCATGGTTTTTGTTTATGAAAGCTCTTGAATTAAAAATTTTAAAATATTTTTATTTTTAAACTCATTATGTGATTCCAGTTGGAAAAAAATGTTGTTATATTTATGAGATCTAAATTCGAATAATTTATTTATACAGTGTGCTCGTGTTATCAAAATAATTAAAATTAATGAACATATATTATTGTACAATCAACTTAAATATTAAAATATATATTTTTTGCTATTCAAAAAAGTATATATATTTTAAATCAGTTAATATTTGGAACTAAATTACTAATGTTTTTACTAGTACACATGTCACAATTTTATTAACTAAAAGGTTTAATTTAAAAATTTTGTGAGGTGGACAGATAAATTTTAGAAAATGTTTTTATTAGTACATATGTCACAATTTTATCAACTACAAAGATTTAATTTAAATATTTTTTGAGCCAATTTAATTTAAATATTTAGTTATTCTTTTCAAAAACATTTAGTTATGTGGTAGAAATTATTTTAATTTATCCAAATAATAGAATTACTGAAACAGAATATTGAAAGTTTTATATGTCACGACCACAGTTTTTAACTTTGATATTTTCCAAAAAGTGCTTAATGATGATTTGCGTCTGAAAATTTTTCATAATCGGATGATGCTCATTATAAAATACTCGAGTTCAAATCGCTTTACTTATAAGATATGTACATGGTTAAATGTTAAGAATATGTATGAAAAAAATATTATATTGTAATTACTTTTGAGACTATTAAAAAAGAATCTATTTAGTTATTTTTAAAAATAGACACAAGACTTTGACAAAAAAAATTCTTTAAGTATTTGGATGAAAATTTTGATATACATTAGGTATATATTTTTTACATAAGTCTTTTTAAAATATTGATATTTGACTTATTAATTAATTGATTTAAACCGATGTAATGTATTCAAATTAATTTATTTCACTCACAATATTAAAATTTAAATCTCTAACATTATTTAACAGCTCTAATAATCTCATCCTTTAAATCGATTAGTAATTGGTTGATTTGATTTGTTTTTCGTATAATGCACCATCTACCCCTGACATTTACCCTTTTTCCATCTTGGTATCTAACATATTTTTTGAGTTCATGTACTCCTAGATATGCGTCGTTGCCCAAAGTGCCACAGATATTGACGTCGTTAGTAAGTAAAAGTATTACAATGCGTCGAGGAAATTGACTACAAGGACAAGGAAGAGAGAAACAGAGGAGAAGATTCAAGCTAAAAAGGAAGTGGTGAAGGAAAGGAAGCCTATCGGATTGGTTTTGAGGGAGCTAATAAATTTAATGATTATCTTAATATCTTTGTTTTATTTTCATTATTTTTAAAACTTCAGTCGAAAATCAATATATATATATATATATATATAAGTGATGACATGGTGCAATATTATTGGTCCAATATTTTTGTATACAATGTTAGATTTTGAGGTATTTTGAGCAACAACACATATTTGAGGAGCACGTAAACTCAAAAAAAAATGCACTAGGTACTAAAATGAAGAGAAAAAAAGGTTTAGGGGACAAATGGTGCACTAAACTTTTGTTATTTATTCTAAAATTAATGATTTGAGTAGTAAATAATTATAATTCAAAGAGTGGGAAAATAAAGTTTCTCCAAACCATTAATTCCTCGGTACTCGGACTGCCAAACACATGAACACTTAAATTTCCTTTGTAGTATTTGTAGCGAACTTTTTTTTTTCTTTTTGAAAAAAAAATTGATTGTCGTGTTAAGGGCTTTTGTTTAGAAAAGATGTCGGCTACTAATTATCCCCTAAACTGTTAATGAAAATTCTTTGGAAGATTGGTCCAAAACGATGAAAACTTTGAGTCGCCACCGGCCACTTGGGTAAGGTACGTCGGACACCATAAAACTAGAGATTCGTTGCGAAAGGGTCCGGGAGTTGGTTACGTGTATGAAAAGATTAGCACCCCCATCACGCCCGGAGATCGGTACCATGAAATTTGTTGCCCTTAAAAAGATGAAAGTTATTGAAATTTAAATTGAATTTTATTTGAAGTTCTTAGATAAAAATTGGCTTTGATTGCACGAGCGTTATCGAATTGGTGGACTCAAATTAATTAAACATTTAATTAATAAGGTTGACGATATGTCGGACCATAGATTAAACCGACATCGAATAAGCCCGACTGCCGGGTTAATTTATGGTTTGATCCCCGTACGTCACCTTTATGCATGATGCAAACATTTAAGTATGGTGTGATGATTTTGTTAATTTTTAATCCATTTACCTCGGGATGGTAAAATATTAATTCAAACATCCTTTAAGCTCGGACTGTTGCGACACAAATATTTGAATTAATAAATACCTCCCCTTTTGTGATTTAGATTAATTAGAGATGCAATTAAGATTAAAGATTATATGGATGCCAATTAAGGTATGACAAACAAGGGCATGAATGTAAACATTTTAAAAAGAAAGGCCCAATTTGATATACATAGCCCAATTATGTATTTAGCCCTAAAAGATTAAGAAGCCAATTTATGGTTGCTAAATTGTAATTTAATGTTAAGTTAAATTTAAAATTGATTTTTTTCTAAAGTAATTAAGAATTGTTCAATTAATTTAATGAATTTAACATTTACCCCAATAAGCCAAGATAAATTTAAATTTACTAAATTAATCCGAACTCTAATCTAACTAAGGCTTCTTTTTTAAAAAAAACTAAGGTTAATCTAATTCTAGGATCGTGCCCCTATAAGACGAGCACGATCTAGATTAATTGAGTTAATTTGATTAATTTAGATAAAAGCTCAAAATGAGCAAAATAAGGCCTAAGGCCCTAACTACTATTATGTAATAAAGCCCAAAAGGTTTAAGATATATTATATATTTGAATGATATGGCATATATAAAACTTATTATTTAAAAATGTACATTGAAATACACTATGTATTAAAGTTATATAATGCATAAAAAACCTATTATTTAAAAATATACTTATGTATTAGAGTCATAATGTATATATATAAAAAAACCTATTATTTAAAAATATACATTATTCATTTTTGCCAAAATCTTATATATACTTTAAACCATATCATAAACCACATATATATTTCATTTTCACATTACATTATTATGCACTTCAAAAACTATATATTTTATGTACCAAAAATGTATACATTATATTCTACAAAATTATACTATATGCCTTAAAAATTATATATTATTTCCGAAACATATATATATATTATTTTATAAGATTATACTATACTTTAATATATATATATATATATATATTATGTGTCATGGGTATATATTATATTTTACAAAATTCTATCTTATTCTTTAAAGCCATTTTATTGAAAGTATCTATTTTTATAAAAAAAACAATTATATACTAAAAATACATTATATATTAAAATATTTTTATTTTTATGTTTTTTTACCAATTCCTACTTTATTCTAAAACATATCATAAGTTGAAAAATATTCATAATATTTTACCATTTTTTAATATACCAACAAATGCCTGTTAAACATAAAATTATACGTCACGTTTTGATTTTATACTAAACCTATGTATACATTAAATTCCTAAAATACGTTCTATTCGAACTAATTTTATCCCTAAAATTACAATCACAACTGAGCAAAATAACATAAAAATTAAATTACAAATGTTAAATATAAATATGCAAAATTTAAACTAAAAAAAACATGAAAAAGAATAAATAACTTAAATTAAAACGGGGAAAAGGACCTAATTGTGAGAAAATAAAATACAAAGACAAAATTAAAAGAAATAACGAGGATGTAATTGAAAATTTTGAAAAACTACGAAGGACCGGGGGGTAATTTAAAAAGGCGGAATGGTTTCCCATGTGTAATTATCCCACACGGAGGGACCAATAGTGCAATTGGACCATACGGAAGCCCTTCCGGCATAATTATTTTAGGGCGGAGGGACTAAAAGTGATATTATACCATTTAAAAATTTCATAACATTATATGTACCCCCATTTATTCGAAAATCGAACTTTTTCGACCATTTTTTATTATAACAAATTACATCCCCCAAATACTCTGAACATGTTTATCATGTGCATCTGGGTTCATCACAAACCCAGATTCCGGCAGCCCATCTCTGCCGTAATTTCTAGAAACCGGCCAGCCTACCGCCCAAAATAACCTTTTTTTCAGTTAAAACTTCAAAAAAACCAAAACTAAAATAAGATTCCGGCCTCGTTACACTCACACCATTTCACTCATACGGCCTGGAGGATTCCAGAGATTATCAACGGCAGAGCTACGGTCGGAAGAAACCCGAACGACGCGGAAGAAAAGGGATCTATGAGGGTAAACCCTTATTCTGTTTCCCCTTTTTTCATTATATATACATGCATATATATATATAAACTGAAAAAGAAGAAGATATACCTCGAAAAGCTATTTTTTTGCTCTGTTTATTGCTTCTGGATTTTTGTTCGAACTGTCGTCTATTACAAGTGGTGCATTACATCTTTATATCCCATTTCGATTATTCATTGCCCTATTGCCTATGATTCACATGTTTAAGCAAAATTTAAATGTTATTACTGTGGATGATGATGCTCTGACATGCCCCTTTGTTATATGTTTTCTGTTGTGCGGTGGTTGGGAGCCGGTGATGGCAGCGGAAATTCCAGTGCTGCGGTCATGTGGACGAGGGGATGAATC
Organism: Hibiscus mutabilis; assembly: GCA_019671005.1. Classification (NCBI taxonomy): domain Eukaryota; kingdom Viridiplantae; phylum Streptophyta; class Magnoliopsida; order Malvales; family Malvaceae; genus Hibiscus; species Hibiscus mutabilis. The sequence continues at coordinate 45,951,193 of CM033725.1, forward strand.
GGAGCCGGCGCGTGGGCGCATGAGGAAGCTGATCGGGCGGAGCATGGGTGGCACACACGGGATTCAAATGGTCCAGCTCGATCTGGGCCGTTGGATTAGATCTAATCCGACGGCTGAGATCTCCTCTGGAATGGATGGTCTAGATTGCATCTGGCGATCGACGTGGCAGCGCGGGATGATGACACATAGCGCGCGGGAAGCTGAAGGATCTCCACTCGATCTGGACCGTTCGATTAGCAGCTCTTGACCCAACGGTCTAGATTGGGCTGCACAAAGGATAAACAAATTAAGGTTTCCTTTAAGTGGTTATCAGACCTAGGGTTGGGTTTGTTGGGCCAAATGTAGTTATAATAAAATTTTTGGCTTTCAGAAGTGTAATTGGACTTGGATTTTATATAAACATTGGGTTTTGATTATATGTTGGATTTGTTTTTTTTATTATTATTCTTTTTAATTACTCATCAACCCACTATATATGAACAAATATCCTTACACAAATATCAATACATACAATTATAATACATACGTACATACACGCTAACGTATGTATTACTATCTCATGCAATAAACACATACACATTTGTAATACTAATACATACTACATACACATAGGCATACAATATACATTTAGACATTAATGACATTAAAACAATTAATAGACACACTTAACATATTAATATCACATACATAGTTGTATATTACATGAAAGGTTGACAAACCACACACACGTTCATGTTTTATATAAACATACATACCTAGTACATATAATAACACATATGAGCCTATTTTATAATCACCTAATAATAATATAAACACATATAAGTCCATTATTGCAAAATAAAGAAAGTGTGTTAACCCCGGACAAAATTAGTGATTACAACTGCCCCTCTTTGTTTATACTTGTGGAACAAGAATAAAGCAAAGACCATAAGCACTAATTTTGTCCTACTTCCCCGTCAGATGATTTGCTCTTCTGAAATGCAGGGAGCAAATTGAGATAACTTGTTTCTCCGAGACGGCATAAAACAATTGGGTAGCACTAGCATGCCTTTCCTGATCGACATCAAACAAACCAGTTACTAAATTACTCATTCCTCTGAAGCGACAACGAACGACTCCAAATATCTTTCGAACAATTCATTATTCCGAAGCTGTATTGAATGAATCTGAATGACTTTGCTTTCCCAAAGTGGTCGAAAGCAATTTTAGTGACTCTGGGATGTCCCTCTGAAATGGCAACAGACATAACCCAACGAAGACGGCATGTTCCTCCGAAGCGACAGTGAACAAACATGAGTTCTTCAAATGAGGGTTCCATGAAGGCTTCCGCTCTTTGTGAGCCTGAACGGATAATCTAACTTCTTCTTCCTCTTTTACGAAAGGTTCTATTATCTCCCATTTTTCACCAGAAAGTGGTGTTTTCGAAATACTTTACTTGGAAATTCTCTCCAAGTTTTCACTTTGATGTTTGTTTCTCTTCTTAAGAGGTTTCCCCTTTATCTTGTAAAAAGAGACGAAATGCTACGATGGTGTGAGTTAGCATGCCCCTACCCTAGGGATGTCTAACTAAGTGTGATGCATGGGCGACACTAATTCACTCAGACACTTTTCCTTCTTGGTTTCTTGATTTTGATCTTCCTTTGCTTCCCTATTCTATGACGGCGGTGCCCCATCTCTCACTCAGGTTCACCCTTTATGCCCCTTTTTTGAACTCTTGATTTTTGTTCTAAAATGCCTTTTCAGGTTTTCACTTTAGACTTGTACTTCCCAAAAGTGCCCTTTACGAGTTTTCACTTTAGTTTTTTTCTTTTTTTCTTTTTTTTCTTTTTTTTATTTCTTTGAGCGCCCCTCTGGGTTTTCGCCCTTAGCTCCTTTGATTTCAATAACATGTGAGGTACTCATTGTCTTTCTTTAGTAAACCTCATCAATTTCACCCCCGATGATCTTTTTGTCTTAACCTTGGTGGATTCGCCTTTTATCTTGGAACAACTTGCACTCAATAGGTTAAATCGTAGCAATACCCAGAAATCCTTTACTTTTTGTGATATATGCCAATTCATATGTGAGATGATTATGAGACAGTCAACAAGAATAATATTTTATTAATACTTAGAGAAACATTAACAAAATTTTGAAAGTCGTGGAAAATATGAGAAAGAAAAGATATGAATAATATTGACTGTATGAATAATAAGAACCCATCAACCATAGTAGATATTTCACTCACCATCTTGGGTTACAACTTTTGACGACCTAAGGATTGAAGCACCATTCAGTCGTATGCCAGAATTCACGCACATCTGAACCGTCCTGTTCAGATTTTCAATTCAGATTACCCCATTGGTTTTAAGACGCCCATTTTTGGGTTTTCGCCCTAAACCCTCATTTTTCTTTCTTTCTTTCTCTTTTTTTCTCTTTTTTCTTTTTTCCTTTTCCTTTTTCTTCTTCTTTCTTTTTCTTAGGCATGATACTTTTTTATAGAGTCTGAGTTTACTGGATTGCTCAACTCTTTCCCATCTATTTTGGCTAGGATTAAAGTTCCTCCAGAGAAAGCCTTTTTTACAACATAAGGCCATTCCCAATTAGGCTTCACTTCCCTCAGAAGTCTTTTTGGTTAAGTAAGATCTTTTTGAGCATCTGATCCCCCTTTTGAAACTCTCTAGGGTGAACCTTTTTGTTATATGCTCGCATCATTCTTTTTCTGATACATTTGGCAATGATAGATGGCCTTCAACATTTTCTCTTCAATGAGGTTCAATTGATCAATTCTGGCTTGTATCTATTCAGCCTCGTCTAACTTCACTTCGTTCAAAATTCAGAGCGACGAAATCTCTACCTCGATGGGTAATACCACCTCCGTGCCATATACCAAAGATTATGGCGTTGCCCCAGTGGAGGTCCTCATAAAGGTCCGATAAGCAAATAGGGCAAAAAGTAGCTTTTCATGCCAATCCTTGTAATTTTTCGTGGTTTTTGCTATGATCTTCTTTATATTCTTATTTGCCGCCTCCACTGCTCCGTTCATCTTGAGGCGATAAACAGTAGAATTGTGATGTACAATTTTGAACTATTCACATACCTCAGTCATCATTTTGTTATTCAAGTTGGAAGCGTTGTCGGTGATGATCCTTTCGGGTAGGCCAATGACGTCTATTCCCCAGGCAGCAAAAGGCCAAGGTGAGTTCATGACGTTAAGTGGTACTAGCGGGGAATGTATCTTATCAGCGTAGATTTGGCACTTATGGCATTTCTTTGTATAATTGATGCAATCTCCTTTTATTGTTGACCAAAAGCAGCCGTATCTCATAATTTTCCTAGCCATCGAGAAGCCGCTAGCGTGGGTTTCGGATAAACCTCTATAGACCTCTACTAGAATAGTTTCGGCCTCCTGGGCATTGACACACCTCAACAGTATCTGATCTTTGCTTCTTTTATACAAAACCTCCCCATCAAGGACGAACCCCAATGCCAACCTTCTAATAGTTCTTTCTTCATTATCGTTGGCGTCTTTTGGGTAAGTTTGATACTTGATATACTGGAGGATGTCATAGTACCATGGATTGCCATCATTTTCCTCCTCCAAACTATAGTAGTGGGCCGACACCTCAAAAGTTTGCATCTCGATGAACTTTATTTAGGCCGTCCCATTTACTTTGAACACGGCGGCCAAGGTGGCTAGAGCGTCGGCCATTTGTTTGTCCTCCCTCGGCAGGTAGGTGAAACCAACTTCTTCAAAATGTCTAACCAAATCTTGGATCAAATCATAATACTTGATTAGCTTCGGATCTCTAGTCTTCCACTTTTTTTGAAGTTGGTAGACTACCAAAGAAGAATCTCCAAAAACCTAGAGCACATTGATCTTCTTCTCAATGGCTGCTCGAAGTCCTATGACGCAAGCTTCATACTCGGCTATATTGTTGGTGCAGAAGAATTCCAGTCTACTGGTGACAGGGTAGTGGTATTCTTTAGGGAAAATTAATAATGCCCATATTCTATGGACCAGGGCATTCAACGCCTCGTCGAAATAGAGCCTCCAGCCCTCTTTCTTGGCAACAGATTTCCCTTCAGTTACACCACAGATCAAATCTTCATCTGTAAAATGGAAATCCAATAGTTCATAGTCATCCGAGGCGCGACTTGCAAGAGCATTTGCCAATGGGCCATCTTTGCGGTCAATGTTGGCGCTTCCATTAGAAATTTTAGTAGATCCATCCGGGAAATTAGACATGTGGTATGATACAACATGTATTGTCGTAACCGCTTAGTGGCCCATACCAAGGCACAACATAACTTCTGAATTGGCGGGTACCTCGTTTCACAATATGTGAACTTCTTGCTCAAATAGTAGATTGCCATTTCCTTCTTGCCTGAGTCATCATGATGTCCAAGTACGTACCCCATAGAGTTTTCAAAGACTGTCAGGTATAGGATCAATGGTCTATCCGACACTAGTGCCACTAGAAATGTGGATCAGTCAGATACTTTTTGATCTTTTCTAGTGCATTTGCCAATAGGCCATCTTCGCGGTCAATGCTGGAGCTTCCATTAGAAATTTTAGTAGATCCATACGGGAAATTAGACATGTGGTATGATACAACATGTATTGCCGTAACCGCTGCCACGACACTTTCTTTTACCGATTTTTGGTTTACGTAAATAATGTCAAACTCTTACAAGAGCATTTGCCAATGGGCCATCTTCGCGGTCAATGCTGGCGCTTCCATTAGAAATTTCAGTAGATCCATCCGGGAAATTAGACATGTGGTATGATACAACATGTATTGCCGTAACCGCTTAGTGGCCCATACCAAGGCACAACATAACTTCTGAATTGGCGGGTACCTCGTTTCACAATCTGTGAACTTCTTGCTCAAATAGTAGATTGCCATTTCCTTCTTGCCTGAGTCATCATGATGTCCAAGTACGTACCCCATAGAGTTTTCAAAGACTGTCAGGTATAGGATCAATGGTCTATCCGACACTAGTGCCACTAGAATTGTGGATCAGTCAGATACTTCTTGATCTTTTCTAGTGCCTCTTGACAATATTCATCCCAGACCCCCAGGTTATTCTTTCGGAGTAGTCTGAAGACAGGGTCACACTTATTAGTCAATTGAGATATAAATCAGGCAATGTAGTTTAGCCTCCCTAAAAATCCTCGAACCTCTTGTTATGTTCACGATGGTGGAAGATATTGAATTGCTTTTACCTTATCGGGATGCCCCTCTGACTTACCGTAAAGCCCAAAAGCTTCCCTGATGTGATTACGAAGGTGCACTTGGCTGGGTTGAGCTTTAACTGATATTTTCTTAGCCTTCGAAAGAGTTTCTGCAAATTCTGGATGTGCTCCTCCTCGGTCTAAGACTTGGCTATCATGTTATCCACGTACACCTTGATTTCCTTATGCATCATATCATAGAACAAGGTTACCATGGCTCTTTGGTAAGTTGCCCTGGCATTTTTTAATCCGAAAGACATCACTTTGTAACAAAACATCCCCCACATGGTTACAAAAGTGGTTTTCTCCACGTCTTTGGGATGCATTTTGATCTGGTTGTACCCCGATGAGCCATCCATGAACGAGAACCACACATGCTCCGCAGTATTATCCATTAAAGTGTCAATATGGGGTAAAAGAAATGTGTCTTTGGGGCTCACCTTATTAAGGTCTCTATAGTCTACACATATACGTATTTTCCCATCCTTCTTTGGTACTGACACGATATTGGCTACCCATTTTGGATACTTAAAGACTTCCAGAAACCCGACCTCAAACTGCTTCTTCACCTCTTCCCTAATTTTTAGTAACATGTCAGTTCTCATTCTTCGGTGCTTTTGCTGAACGGGCTTGCACTCAGGCCTAATGGGAAGCTTGTGTGTTACAATGTTTATGTTTAAGCCCAACATATCTTGGTATGACCAAACAAATACGTCTCTGCATTCTATAAGCAATTTGACCAACCCTTGTCTGACTTCTGGTGACAGGGTGCCCTCGATCTTTATTTCTTTCCTTTTTTCGTCAGTCCCCAAATTTAGGATATCTAGCTTCTCTTGGTACGGAAGGATTTGCTTTTCCTCGTCGGCCATCATTCTTAACAGCTCTTCGAGAATCTCATCATTTTCTTCCTCTACCTCCGCCAAGTACATGGGCCGTTCGAAATCTACTTTAGGATTAGTTTCCACATTGTTCATACAATTTATATTAAGGGACCTGCACAATTTTAAAAGTGCGTATTGGGAAAAGAATGGTGTAGTTTATGACGTGAATAAGTTATTAACTAATAAATAGGTAAATGAATAAATAATGAATGCAATGGAATGAATGAAATGAATGCCATGCTTGCCATTTGAGAAAAAGAAAAGGTAGATATATTTTATTTCAGATGAATATGACATGGTTGCCCTTTTTTACAAAAGATGTCCGTTACTTTCGGGCCAAAGTAACATTGTGGTTCTAGGCATTACTTTGATTTATCCCTATTGAGTGTCGGCACGACCCTGAAGATCCAGTTGTTGAGCTCTTCTCCTGGGAGGCACGGGCAAATTCTAGCCATAAACCGGTTAGGCTTGCTTCCGCTTCCAATCATGTTTATATTCATTTCTTCTAAAGCCTCGCTAATCAGCTCTTCTTGGAGGCGCCTTCCACCTTCCTATTTGCCCCTTGGATATCCTTCTCTGGGTTTCGGATCCCCCAAGATATGAAGATACCTCTGAAGCTTGAGTAGGTTATGGGAGCCCAGGGAATGTCTTCCCCCCTCAACCTGGCTTTCCTCTGTTCTTGTCTCTTTTTCCACTCTTTCCTCTTTTGTAGAAAATTAGGCTTATAGCCAAGTCCAAAGTGGTCCACCTTGTGAATCACACTAACAGGACGAAGACGCCCTTGTAGATTCATCCTTAAACCTTTATTATTTCTTGCTCCTCTTCCCAGGGTTTCGAGCACCATCATTTTAGTGCAGTTTGATAGTTTAGGGTGTGGAACTTTGCTTCCTTCGGTAACAAAAGTGGCATTGATAAGTTTCAAGGCTTTGAAGGCACACTTCATCGCTTCTCCGTCAGTAGGGATGTACGGTGTATCTGGAGTCACTGAAGTGATGATGTCCTCTTCTACATTCACTGTTACTAATTTCCCTTCGATGACAAACTTTAACTTTTGATGGAGCGAGGACAGAACAGCGCCGGCTGAGTGTATCCAAGGCCTTTCTAACAGGAAATTGTAAGATGGTTGGATGTCCATGACTACGAAATTGACTACGTATTTAGTGGGACCAATGAGCAGGGGTACTTTTATCTTCCCGACCACATCTCTTTGAGTCCCTTCGAAAGCTCGTACCGTATTATGGTATGGTTTCATGTGCGAGCTATCGATTGGTAGTCATTGTAGCGTGGCTAAAGGCATGACATTCAATGTAGAGCCATTATCGATTAAAACGCCTGGTAATACATAACCTTTACAGTGGGTAGTGATAATTAGGGACTTTACGGACCTCGTGCCTTCCCCTAGAATCTCGTCGTCACTGAAAGTAATATGATTGACATTAGTGATATGACTGATAATCTGATCCAATCTCCCAACAGAGATGTCTTTTGTAATGAAGGTCTCATTCAAAACCTTCAACAATGCCTCTCGATGCTTTTCTGAATTCAGTAGGAGATCGAGTACTGAAAGCGAGATGGTTGTTTCCGGAGCTGATCGACAACATTATGCTCACTATGCTTCAGAAATTTCAGAAACTCTTGTGCTTGCATTTCTGTGATGGGATCCTTGATCTTTGAAGGTGGGTCTTCTCCGAACAACTTCTCGTGTCCTGCTACAACTTCCTGGGCTTTCTCTTTTAGATCATTCGGGTTTTCTAGAATGTAGCACCGACCACTTCTTGTTAGATGCCCCACGTTGCTTGCTTCTCTGGTACTTGGTTGAGCAGGTTATGTTTCTATTGTCTTCTTTTCCTCTTATGCACTGGAAGGTCCCGAAATTGTGATGCTCGCGGCGTAATTCTACTGGACCATCTTGGTGTCTTTAAAAGGAAAAGACTTTGGGGGTAGCAATTATAATTTTGGGAGCCACTTTTGGTTCGTTTGCCTCGCCCTTTCTTAGATCGAGGATAAGTGGTCTCTTCGCGTTGTATCTGGTTTCTTGACTCTCTGATGCACAGACTTCAAACTCTTTTACTATTTTCTCATTCTCAAAAAACTCTATCTCCTTTTTATCCATCATAGCTTGAAGTAAATGACCGAATTCCTCACAATGTTGAATATCATGATCTCCTAATTGATGGTACTCATAGTATAGACCACATCCTTCTTTGACCAACACCATCCCCTGATTAATGAGACGTGCCTTGCATAACTACTAAAAGACCCATTTTAAGGGAGACTAGACTTCGAACACGCTCTTTTTGGCTCTCTCGGTGCATTCGTCTTCAATGGCATTTACACCTTGTCCCCGTGGTTCGACAACGGATTATTGGCCGTATTGGGTTCACTTGAATGTAACACTCCAGTTCGGATCAAATTGTGAACGAACTTTTTGAAAGCTATACAATTCTCGATTGAGTGTCCCGGGACATCAGCATGATACTCGCAGTGCTCCTTAGGGTTATACCAAGCCGGGTACGGTGGGTTGTAAGGAATAATATAGTATGGTCGGACCATATCAGCCTTGTACAACTCCGAGTAGAGTTTCTTATAGGTAATGGGCAAAGATGTGAAAGACTTATCATCCATTTCCTTCCTAGGCCCCTTATCTTCTCTCTTGTTGAAGTTTCTGGAATTCCCTGCCGGGGCCTGTGACTAGGAAATGGTGAAGTTCTTGGTCTTCTCAAAAGTGTTGGTGTTGTTCACTTCGTGATCCTTCTTCTTACACTTCTTCTGTGAATGACCCCCTATGTTGCGTGTAATAAGTGCTACGCAATTGTGCAAGTATACACGTCGCAAGTAATAAAGTGATATGAGTATCGAGTATCGTCTCCACAGGGATTGGTTTGGGCCACTTTGCTTAAGTTACTGCACTGTGAAAATAAAAACACAATTGATAATAGGAGTTCTAATTAACGAGTAAAATAAGAGCAATAAAGTAAAAGAATAGATGAAATCAAATAAGAGAGTATAGGCCAGGTTATCGTGAATTGAGGTGTGATAGCCGATTGGATTGTCTTGGTGATTGAGTAGTAGCCGGATTGCCAGGGCAATTCTGTTACGATTGCCTAGTTGATTGCCAGGGCAATTTGGTTGCAATTGCCTGGTTGATTGCCAGGGCAATTCTGCCGTGTTGCCTGGTCGGTTGCCAGGGCAATTCCCCCTCGTTGTCTGATCAGATTGCCTGGGCAAAGCTCCCGCGATTGCCTGGGCAATTAAGGATGGGTCGGTTGCCTGGGCAATTGAGCATTCACTTCCAAAGTTTGGCAAAGTGTTCTTCAATGGTTTCTTCTTATCCCTAAGTCGAAACTCTAGCTATTTGTGCATGCCTTGATAATACATCCCTGCGTGAATCAAGGGTAAACAACAACCAATCTTGCGCTCCTCTTAGCCATTGAAATCCTAAACTTATTCCTAAGCCAGATTAGTCTTCACCATCAATTGATTGAATAAAGACCATGCCCATTCGTTTCTTGAATCTAACTCTCCTGATATTAGATAAATAGATAAAGTTACGATATCCTCTCCCAATTCACTCGCAAACAAGATTGAGAACCAAGAATGAACAACCTTTGAAAATTGAATTGCAACTCAAAAACCTAAACAAAATCCAAAAGATTTCACAACAACAAAACACAACAACCTCAACCAATCAAGTTAGTTCATGGTTGGGTTCAAAAGATATACAAAGAATAATCCCCAAACCATGAATCTAATAGAAGCAAAGAAGAAGAAGGAATCGAACTCTCTCCCCCTTGCTCTCTTGTCGAAATCTCTTCCTTTTTGCCCTTTGGAGTTGTCGAAAATCCTCTCTTCTTTTTCTCTTTATCTTTGACGGCTTGGTCCTTTAAATAGGAGATGGCTAGGTCAAAATCCTTCTTGAGGAGGAAGTTAAGTTAGAATTAAATTATCTTTAAAGAATATAATTCTTTATTATATTTAAATTCCTTCTAGAACTTCTCCTATCTTCTTGGGAATTAATTTCTCTTTAACCTCTTCATGGAAATCAAACTCCTTTAGGATTTAACTTTGCTCCACATCATCTTGGGCTTATCTAGTCATCAATTTCGACTACCATATCATCTTATTCCTTGTCAAAAATTGCCTTGGCAACTAGCTCGGCATCTCCTTCATGCATTGCCCTGGCAACTGCGTCGGCGTCTCCTTCATGCACTGCCCTGGCAACTGGTTCTAGCCTTGCTTAGGCAAGTGATTCTGCACACACACAAAAACACACCAAAGTAGCATCTTTTTCCACAAAAATCACCAAGTTATGTAATCAAGCTCAACGGTGGAAAGAAACATGAATTAATGCATGAATGACTAATTATGCAACTAATATGAGCCTAAGTCTAACAATAATATGAGTAAAAAGGGTAATAAAAATAGTACTTTTGAACACTTATCACACCCCAAACTCGAACTATTGCTTATCCTCAAGCAATGCAAACTAACAATTACCTTCCAAGACTTTAATCATCAAAGACATGCTTTAAACTTGAATTCATACCTCGGAACCGTGGCACAAAGTATGATCACCTTTTAATTTTTTGGATAGCACAAAAATTACCCGGAACCAAACTATAATGCTCGTAACAATGTGTATGCGTAGTTGTGTACAAATTGATTTTCAATATTCTATGTGAACAATAGGCTTTTATTAATCTAATTACCGGGGCATTTATTTTTATTTTCACTAAAGCCAATTTCGGGCACCTCTAGCAAAGTAAGCAATTTCTCATTTTATTTTAGTCGACTAGAGCCAATTTCGGGCACCTCTAGCAAAGTAAGCAATTTCTCATTTTATTTTAGTCAACTATAGCCAATTTCGGGCACCTCTAGCGATTCTTTAATGTGCATTAACTACTAGAGCCAGTTTCGGGCACCTCTAGCAAGAAAGTGCATTTACTACTAGAGCCAGTTTCGGGCACCTCTAGCAGGAAATTAACTTTTAATTTTCAATTTTAAATTTACCCAAATTTTAAGCAACCTAAGTTCACTAAGTTTCTTTCAATCAACAAGCCACAATCGTGTAAAAAAATTCAGCATCATAGTAAAGTTCTAAGTTCTTTTCATGCAATCCTAAAATTAAAGGTTCTTTCAATTAAGTGCAGTGGCAAAAATTCATCATTGGGTATTCAACAAGTCTTAAGCAACCTAAATCCAATTAAAGGCATGGCAAGTAACATATGCAACCTATATGTGATTGCCAAAGAAGAATGCAACTAAACATTAAACTAACTAGAAACCAACACCCCCCCAAACTCGAAAGAAGCATTACCCTCAATGTACGTAAAAGTGAAACAAAATTTAAAAGAAACTAAATGAAATGAGTTAGTCTGAGAGGTCGTCACCTCGAGTGATAAGTTTCCTTCATGCCGTTTGCTTGATTCATATTTGAGTCGGTGGTTGAATGCTGGTACCGCGTGAATAGCATTGCTTTAATTTGATCCATGTTTACCGATGCATGTTCACTTGCCTGGGCATCAGTAGTTGCCGAAGCCATTGTTGTTGCCTAGGCATCGCCAGTTTCTGTTGTGGTTGCTGTGGCAAGTAGTCGGCAGTGAATTTCCTTAGCATTGTGGTTGTGAGTCTTATTGTGGAAAAAAAAGAAAACAAAGAAAACCTGGAAACTAAAGATAATGAAGAAAAATAAAATATCTCCTAAAATTCCAAAAATAAATAAAGAGAAAAAAAATAACCGAAAATAATAGAAAGAAAAAAATAGTTCGAAAAAAAGAAGAAAAAGAAAAATAAAAAGAAAATATCGAAAGGAGATCATGCTTATGCATCTCCTAAGGTGTCAACTTCTTTGTTACGTTCTACATAGGCACCGTTGTAGTGCTTTAATCTTTGACTGTTAACTTTGAATTCATGTTCGTCGGTAATGGACTTGATTATCACGGCACCATGGGAGAATGGTTTGACAACTTAGAATGGTCCCGACCATCTTGATTTTAGTTTTCTCTGGAAAAGTTTTAGCCAAAAATTGAATAAGAGAACTAGTTGCCCTGACATGAATTACCGCGGCAATAGTTTCTTGTCCTGCCATTGCTTTGTTTTCTCCTTGTAGATTCGTGCATTGTTATAGGCGAGTGCACGGAATTCTTCTATCTCTTTGAGGTCCAACAAACGCTTTTGCCCGATACTTTCCCAATCCATATTCACGGTCTTGATTGCCCAATATGCCTTGTGTTCGATTTCCACCGATAGATGGCATGTTTTTCCATAGACAAGTCAAAAGGGGGACATACCTAAGGGTGTTTTGAATGCAGCGCGATATGCCCAAAGTGCGTCATCTAATCTTAGTGACAATCATTCCTAGAAGGATTTACAACTTTCTCGAGTATACCCTTCAATTCCCGGTTGGAAATTTCTGCTTGCCCATTGGTTTGTGGGTGATATTTCCCGTCCTCTGGCAACGATCACATTGCTTGTAAAACTCTTGGGCATCTTTGTACAATGTTGGCCAATACAAACCAGATTGCAAAACTTTGGCCGCGGTACGAGTTCCTCCAAAATGTTCTCCATAGGGTGAAGAATGGCATTGTCGGAGTACATTATGATGCTCTTCTTTAGGGACACATCGGCGTATGACCTGATCTGCACATTGTTTAAACAAAAGAGGCTCATCCCAAAAGTAATGCTTAGCATCATGGCGGAACCGATTCTTCCCTTTGTGAGTAAGGCCATAAGGTAAAATACCACAAACAAGGAAATTAACTAAATTCGAGTACCAGGGTATTGCCGAGGCATGTACTGCCGTGGCGACTGCTCCCAAGATTACCGAGGCGTGTGCGTCTAGAGTTGCCGAGGCATACGCGCCCATGGTTGCTGAGGCGCGCGTATCAGTGGTTGCCGAGGCATGCGCATCCATAGTTGCCGAGGCGTGCGCGTCAAGAGCTGCTGCGGCGTCGAGGGTTGTCGAGGCATGCACATCCATGGTTACCGAGGCGTCAAGGGTTGCCGTGTCATGCGTATCCATGGTTGCCGATGCAACTAAAAGTTTCTCATCGGGGAATGCACGCATATCCTTAAATCTTCGTCCTCCTCCCTATTACGTTCTAAACGTGATAAGTGACCGGCCACTTGATTTTCTGTTCCTTTCTTGTCCTTAATTTCAATATCAAATTCTTGTAAAAGTAATATCCAATAAATCAAATGAGGTTTGGCATCCTTTTTAGCAAATAGATACTTAATTGCTGAATGGTTCGTATGAACAATTTACCTTTGTACCAATCAAATAGGATCAGAACTTGTCAAATGCGAAAACTACAGCTAGTAACTCTTTCTCTGTTGTTGTGTAATTCACTTGAGCGCAATTAAGAGTTTTACTAGCGTAGTATATCACATGAAAGGTCTTACCTGTGCGTTGGCCTAGGACTGCTCCTACCGCGAAATCACTTTAATCACACATGAGCTCAAAAGGTTGCGTCCAATCTGGTGGAACGATAATGGGTGTCGAGGCAAGCTTTTCCTTTAGGATTTCGAATGCTTGGGTGCAAGAATCATCAAAATTGAAGACTTTATCCTGTTCAAGCAAATTGCACAAGGTTTAGTAATTTTAGAAAAATTATGAATGAACCTCCTGTAAAAACCTGCATGTCCAAGAAAGCTTCGGATTCCTTTAACCGAACTTGGTGGAGGTAATCTCTCGATCACGTCCACCTTGGCCTTGTCTACTTCAATTCCTTGGATGAAATCTTGTGGTCGAACACTATTCTTTCATCTACCATAAAATGGAACTTCTCCTAATTAAAGACTAAATTGGTTTCTTCACATCTTGCCAACACCTTCTCTAAATTGCCGAGGCAACTGTCGAAGTCATTACCAAAAAACGAAAAAATCATCCATGAAGATCTCAAGGAAGTCTCGACCATGTCTGAAAAGAGTGCCATCATGCATCTTCTAATGTTACTGCATATCTAAGAAAACTTGAGGAGAGTCGTTTCCGATACTTCTTATAGTCCATCTGCACCCTCCATCGAGTGACAATATTGCCCAAAAAGAGTTTGGCAAAGAGTTTGGCCAATGTGCTTGCCACTACTCCCTTTTGCGTTACCATGGTGGAGGTGTCTTTATTTCGTGTTCCCTTGTAGTCCATGCACATCTTCCACCTTGCTACTGTTCCTGAAGGCATGAATATATTATTAGGAAAAATTATATCCATTCCCAACCATTCAATTACCTCATTCTTGTCGACTTTTATCATGGTTGGATGTATCCTTTGTTATCGTGGCAATTGCTGCTCAAGCCAATTACCGTGGCAATCAATTGCCAAAATTTGATGTAAGTCAAGGGAAGAACCAATTTTCTGAAAAGATTTACGAATCCAAACACCCTTTTCTTTTGGCCTCTCAAACATCTCCATCAGTAGAGATTTCGATGGCTTCAAATCTACAAACATCGATTCCTCAAGACATACCTGCAATGGACGAGGTGAGTTTTTAAAGAATTCAAAAGGTTCAACCATTACCTGCTCATATTCTATTGGCAAAGTATTATCAACTCGTTGATATTGTATGTGGTCGTGCAATTTCCGTGGCAACTGTAGATGAGAGCAATCTAAAGATTCATGCTTCAACATCAACGTTGTAACTTTCTGGGCATCAGGTTCCTCAGAATTTGCTGTAGTATTGTTGTTCTCAGCTTCACTAAGTGTTGTCGCGACATTGCTCTGTTCAGGTTCCTCAATCATTGCCGAGGCAATTTATTGCTCGGGCTCATCATGTGTCGGGCAGACTTTCTCATCAACATACTCTCAACTTTGAGGTTTTAGTTGTTCCTCACACATTGGAGAGCTTTCCTTGCATTGTTCCTTGTCCTCTTGCCTTGGGACTTCAGTATCCCTAGGAATTAATTGTCGGTTCATGTTATTCATAACATATGTAGATCTCCTCAATTGATCTTCTGAATCCCCCAAGGTTGCATCCCACAGAGCTATCCTCGTATTCATGAACTTTGATAGCTCTTGAATCTCTTCAATTGATCCGTCAAGTCTAGCCAAGGAAGCTAGCAACGTTTCCTCCAAGGAATTAGAATGCTATTGAAAAAGAAAACATTACCATGTCATATCTCTTGCTGCAGAAAAATTGTTACGGTAAAAAAAAATTTGAGCTTTTTGACCATACCATGAAGAATTTTGTTGTTGGTTCCCTCTATGGTCCTCCATGTAGTCAAGTGCACCGAAAATGTGAGGGCAATTTTCAAACACATGATGTTTTCCACAACAAGTGCATGAGTTTTCCATGGTATATGCTTTTCTCGGTTGGTATAGGTAATCATCGAAGGGTGCAAGAAACTCTTGATTGGATTGATTCATATCTTCCAACATCAACTCTCGAATAGATCGACTTTTATTTCTCAACATGTTGAAGTCCCTTAACTTGTAGTGCACCTATTTTTTTGATAAAACAAACAAAAAGAAAAGTTAGTAAAACTAAGAGAAAAAATGCAATAACAAAAACAACTAACACCAATTGCCAATCCCCGGCAACGGCACCAAAAACTTGTTGCCTGTAATAAGTGCTACGCAATTGTGCAAGTATACACGTCGCAAGTAATAAAGTGATATGAGTATCGAGTATCGTCTCCACAGGGATTGGTTTGGGCCACTTTGCTTAAGTTACTGCACTGTGAAAATAAAAACACAATTGATAATAGGAGTTCTAATTAACGAGTAAACTAAGAGCAATAAAGTAAAAGAATAGATGAAATCAAATAAGAGAGTATAGGCCAGGTTATCGTGAGTTGAGGTGTGATAGCCGATTGGATCATCTTGGTGATTGAGTAGTAGCCGGATTGCTAGGGCAATTCTGTTACGATTGCCTAGTCGATAGCCAGGGCAATTTGGTTGCAATTGCCTGGTTGATTGCCAGGGCAATTCTTTCGTGTTGCCTGGTCCATTGCCAGGGCAATTCCCCCTCGTTGTCTGATCAGATTGCCTGGGCAATGCTCCCGCGATTGCCTGGGCAATTAAGGATGGGTCGGTTGCCTGCGCAATTGAGCATTCACTTCCAAAGTTCGACAAAATGTTATTCAATGGTTTCTTCTTATCCCTAAGTCGAAACTCTAGCTATTTGTGCATGCCTTGATAAAACATCCCCGCGTGAATCAAGGGTGAACAACAACCAATCTTGCGCTCCTTTTAGCCGTTGAAATCCTAAACTTATTCCTAAGCCAGATTAGTCTTCACCATTAATTGATTGAATAAAGACCATGCTCATTCGTTTCTTGAATCTAACTCTCCCGATATTAGATAAATAGATGAAGTTACGAGATCCTCTCGCAATTCACTCGCAAACAAGATTGAGAACCAAGAATGAACAAACTTTGAAAATTTAATTGCAACTCAAAAACCTAAACAAAATCCAAAAGATTTCACAACAACAAAACACAACAACCTCAACCAATCAAGTTAGTTCATGGTTGGTTCAAAAGATATACAAAGAATAATCCCCAAACCATGAATCTAATGCAAGCAAAGAAGAAGAAGAAGAAATTGAACTCTCTCCCCCTTGCTCTCTTGTCAAATCTCTTCTTTCTTGCCCTTTGGAGTTGTCGAAAATCCTCTCTTCTTTTTTCTCTTGATTTTTGAATGCTTGGTCCTTTAAATAGGAGATGGCTAGGTCAAAATCCTTCTTGAGGAGGAAGTTAAGTTGGAATTAAATTATCTTTAAAGAATATAATTCCTTATTATATTTAAATTCCTTCTAGAACTTCTCTTATCTTCTTGGGATTTAATTCCTCTTTAACCTCTTTATGGAAATCAAACTCCTTTGGGATTTAACTTTGCTCCACGTCATCTTGGGCTTATCTAGTCATCAATTTCGACTACCATATCATCTTATTCCTTTTGAAAATTGCCTTGGCAACTAGCTCAGCATCTCCTTCATACATTGCCCTGGCAACTACTTCGGCATCTCCTTCATGCACTGCCCTGGCAACTGGTTCTAGCCTTGTTTAGGCAAGTGATTCTGCACACGCACAAAAACACACCAAAGCAGCATTTTTTTCCACAAAAATCACCAAGTTATGTAATCAAGCTCAACGGTGGAAAAAACATGAATTAATGCATGAATGACTAATTATGCAACTAATATGAGCCTAAGTCTAACAATAACATGTGTAAAAAGGGTAATAATAATAGTACTTTTGAACACTTATAACCTTCCACCGATCCTTCCGCTCTTGATGGTCGCTCCAATGTGTTCGCCAGTCATGACCATATTTGCGAAGTTACTAATAGGGTTACTGATCAACCAATCATAAAGTGCCCATTTTAGCGTGTCCACGAACATAGGGGAGATCTCATGCTCATGAAGCGGTGGTTGGACTTGGGTTGCCGTATCGCGCCACCTTTGAGCATATTCACGAAGGGTCTCGTTGCGCTTCTGTTCCACACCTTGTAACAACAGTCGATTGGGAACCATGTCGGTTACATGCTTATAATGATCAGTAAAAGCTTTCGCCAAATCTCTCCATAACTTGATTTGAGCCCTGGTCAGTTGGTTGTACCACCTCAGAGCAGACCCTACTAAACTATCCTGAAAACAGTGAATCAAGAGCTTCTCGTTGTTGGTAAAACCGGCCATCTTCTGGAAAAACATCACTATATGAGCAGATGGGCAGGTACTTCCGTCAAACTTCTTAAAGTCTAGAGCCTTGAACTTGTATGGGATCTCCGCATCAGGAACCAGGTTGAGTTCCCTAGCACTTAACCCATAGGGGTCATCCTCGTCTTCCTTCACTCGGAGCTTTTCTTCCAGATCTTTTCGAGTGTCCTCTAGCTGCTTAGTGAACTCTGCTTTCATTTGGCTCAACTTTTCTAATTCATCAAAATTTGGGATATCGCCTCTGATAATCTCGGGATTCCCAAATGACACCCCTGGTTGAGTTTGAGCTGCGGCACCAGCATGAGAAGCAGATGGACCTCGTGTAGGATTTGACAAAGGATCGGTGAGCAGAGGATTCATGACGGTTTGGGCATAAAGGTGATCCCTCGAGTTTTAGGTAGGGCTCTCGACGGTACCCTTGTCTCTTGACTCTTGCCTTAGTTAAGTTTTCAATAGCTGAGATATTTCTTTCATCATATCCTGCTGGGACTTGAGAATGGTTTCCCTTAATTCCTGTTGGGTTCGTTCTATTTGACTACGTAGATCGGCTTTCAGCTTTGTAAAACCTTCCTCCTTTTACTTTGTTCGTAAACGAGTATGATATGGATGTGGAATGATGGTAATTTTAAATAACCAAAATGCAATAATTTTTTTGTTTCTGGAACATAAAACTTTTTGGTTAATTATTTGTTAACAACACAAAGACTACAAATAAATGAAATATGCATGAATGCAATGAGCAACACTGAGTCTGGCAAATATCATCATTAAACGACTTTCATTAATAGAAACATAGTCTTGGTACAATAATCCAAAGAAAGCCAACTAAACATATGACTTCAGTGTAGTATCGAGGTCAAAAATCTCTCTCAAAATCCATACAATCCTCTCTCATTCTTCAGAGTCATCGTCGATACAATCATGGAGTTTAATAGAGTCTTCTGCCAAGAACTGTATATTCTGGGTGATTCCTTGCATTCGAACCATCCATTGCGCTAACTCATGCTCTTATCTCCAAATGGTGTAGGCAGCGAACTATATTTGCTCTAAACTCAGCATCAGGCGTACTTGAATTGCTCCCCTAAAACTTGCCACATGATCATTGAGCTGTTGAACCTCAGTTTCCAATTCCTCAATGCGAGCCTCTAAAGCCTGGCCGAACCTTTGTGCTTGAAGAGAGACTTCTCTAGACACTTAACCTGATCATTCAAAGCTTCATTTTGGCGACGTTCTTTCTCGAGTTGCCTAGAGTGAAAAGTGTGCAAGTTCTTCATTTCTTGTGTTAAAGAGAGCACCTGGTCTCTATTCTCACAATACATCATTTTATAATTATCTGCTCTCGCTTTCTCCTCCCTAAGTCGAAGCTCCATCCCTTCGCCTGATCCACCTTCCAAAACTCTCTTGCTTTTGTTTAGCCTCTTGAGTCGCTAAATTTCTTCCGTTTTTAACCTGAGCTCGAGTTCCAATTCATCATTTCTCTTTTGTAGGCCTTTAACCATTCCTTCAAATTATATCTTCTCCAATTCGAAGTTAAATTTTTCTTGGCGAGCTTTCTCCTCGAGCTTGATTTACCTTTTTTGCTCCTCTTCAAGTTGTTTTCTCATTAACTTGGCCTTGGTAGAAAGTGTGGCAAACCTTTCTTCTATTGTCCTCTTCCTATTGGGATCCAGTTAGTGAATGTTGTCATTGACGCGGCTGAATCTCGATACCTCGTACTTGGGGGTGGTCATGTGGGTAGCACTCATGACTCTGACCTGTCTCACGCTGTTCCAAGCTAAAGAAACATCATACACCACCGCCTTGTAACCCCTTTTCCTTCTCATAATTCATATTAAACTCATTCAAGCCCTTGGTAGCCAGAACAAATTGCTCCGATCCATATTGTCTCAAAACCATGAGAGGAGCGTAAGCAGTGTACCCCCCAAGTCCAACCAATGGCACCCAAGAGTGTATCCAGCACCTTTAGAGGATACACCTTGTAGAAAGCCATAGAGCCTCCAAACTATATATTCATCCTTCAGGTTGCTAAGTACATCCACCCAAACTTCCTCAGATCTTTCGGTGGGCCAATCTTCCTTTCGTAGAAATTCTTCTAAATGTGAGAAACTGCCATTGTAGAGAGGCTTCAAGAAATTAGAATCTGACCACAAGTGACTATAGAACCAGACTGTCAAAAGCTGCGGGTAACCATGGAAACGAACCCCACCATGCTCCCGGTAAAACCTTAGCGATCAGAAAGTTTCGGCTAAAATCACATGCACTGGATTGGTTCCACCACTCAAACGGTCAAACAAGTCTGACACTACAGGGTCAACTAGCCCTCGTTTCCGGGGAAAAAGCACTAACGAATAGATTAACAATGCGAAGAGATCCCACTGAACTCGGCCTATCGAATGTACAAAAGCCAGGGCTAGAATCTCATCCTATCTGAGATAATCCTTACCGTTCCAAGTAATGACCTGATGTTCGACCCAGGATTCCAACATGTCCAAGAATCTCTTGAGCTTGCCATGGAAGACTTTGTTCTTACTAGGCTTCGAGTATACCCGAGTTTCGTCAATCTTCTTACAGTTTAAAAGATCTTGATATTCTTCAATCGTAGAAGTCAAGTCGAAGTTACCGATTGTGAAACAACTTTAGACGGGGTTCCAGGATCTCACCAAGGCTTGAAGCAGTGCCTGATCCACTAGAACATCTAGAAAACATGCAATATCTCCATATTCCCTTCTGAAAATGCTCCTTGTTTCCAAGTCCCAACTATTCCACACTGTCTTCAGCCTGGAAGTGTCATTGTATTCTGTATTCATAAATGTCTCTGCTGCCAACGTTAACCTAAACCCGACAAGAATACTATCTCCCTCATGCAACTATTCCCCTTCAGACCATATTTGTATATCAGAGTTCTTTTCATCATTGATGCGAACTAGGTCTCCCATCAATCTAGCCTTTAACTTCAGACTATTTCCAACTCAATGTGCTCTTCATGATATGACGATAATATGCAAAGCAATAGAACAACAATGAAAATAAAGAAAATAAAAAAGTTAGTCGTGAGATAAAAACACGAAAGTAAGAAAAGATAAACACAAACAGTTTACACAAAGAAAGAAACTTAACCACGTGAATTCTAGTTTACTAAGGTTATCCGCATGGCTCTAATAGGGGTGGGTTTCTTAAATTCTCACATATGGGTTTGGTTCTAATTAAGGGTACCCGAACCTATCTTATTTCCCACTAAGGCAATAAGAACCCAATTCTAGCCCATTATAAGCTTGTGAATTGGTTACGATTCGAGGGAAAACACGACCTGATGACGTGGAGGGCTGCTTACGTGTCAAAAGGCGTGGATTCTAGAAGTGAATTACCGACCCGTGGAGGGCTACTCACGTGGGTATATGGCGTTTCACTCCCACTTAAGGGAAGAAGCTCGGGTATAGAGCTTAATGACATGATGCAACACATGTCGGTGACTCTTTAGAAATTAAATGAAAAATTAATTCGAGGACCACTAATTATCAAAGCCTGTGAAATCTCGATTATATTTTCAAAAAGAATCATCCAGGTTAAAACCAATTAAGATCCCAATAATTCTTATTATTTAAAAGCAACAATTTTTTCTTTGGCCTAACACTCTTTTGTTTAAAAAAAAAACGTCCCCAGCGGAGTCGCCATGCTATAGCGACCTTTTTTCTTTTCTTTTTGAAAAAATAACTTGATTGACGTGTTAAAGGTGTTTGTTTAGAAAAGAAGTCGGCTACTAATTATCCTCTGAATTGTTAATGAAAATCCTTTGGAAGATTGAGAATTTCTTTTGAAAACTTTAAAATTTTCAAAACGATGAAAACTTGGAGTCACTACCGGCCACTTAGGTAAGGTAGGTCGGACACCATAAAACCAGAGATTCGTTGCGAAAGGGTCTAAGAGTTGGTTACGTGTAGGGAAGGATTAGCACCCCAATCACGCCTAGAGATCGGTACCAGGAAATTTGTTGCCCTTAAAAAGATGAAAGTTATTAAAATTTAAATTGAATTTAATTTGAAGTTTTTAGATAAAAATTAGCCTTGATTGCACGGGCCTTATCGAATTGGTTGACTCAAATTAATTAAACATTTAATTAATAAGGTTAACGATATGTCAGACCATAGATTAAACCGACATCGAATAAGCCCGATTGCCAGGTTAATTTATGGTTCTATCCTCATACGTCACCTTTATGTATGATGCAAACATTTAAGTATGATGTGATGATTTTGTTAATTTTTAAACCATTTACCTCGGGATGGTAAAAATTAATTCGAATATTTGGTCAACATCCTTTTAAGTTCGAACTGTTGCGACACAAATGTTTGAATTAATAAATACCTCCCCTTTTGTGATTTAGATTAATTAGGGATGCAATTAAGAGTAAGATTATATGGATGCCAATTAAGGTATGACAAACAAGGGCATGAATATAAACATTTAAAAAATGCCCAATTTGATATACATAGCCCAATTATGTATTTAGCCCTAAAAGATTAAGAAGCCCAATTTATGGTGGCCAAATTATAATTTAATGCTAAGTTAAACTTAAAATTGATTTTTTTAAAGTAATTAATAATTTTTCAATTAATTTAATGAATTTAACATTTACCACAATAAGCCAAGGATAAATTTAAATTCACTAAATTAATCCGAACTCTAATCTAACTAAGGCTTCTTTCTTTTTTAAAAAAAACTAAGGCTAATCTAATTCTAGGATCATGCCCCTATAAGACGAGCACACGATCTAGATTAATTGAGTTAATTTGATTAATTTATTTAAAAGCCCAAAAAGAGCAAAACAAGCCCTAAGGCCCAAACTACTATTATGTAATAAAGCCCAAAAGGTTTAAGATACATTATATATTTGAATGATATGACATATAAAAAACTTATTATTTAAAAATGTACATTGAAATACATTATGTATTAAAGTTATATAATGTATAAAAAACCTATTATTTAAAAATATACATTAAAATAAATTATGCATTAGAGTCATAATGTATATATAAAAAAACCTATTATTTAAAAATATACATTATTCATTATTGCCAAAATCTTATATATACTTTAAACCATATCATAAACCACATATATATTTCATTTTCACATTACATTATTATGTACTTCAAAAACTATATATTTTATGTACAAAAAATGTATACATTATATTCTTCAAAATTATATTATATGCCTTAAAAATTATATATTATTTAAAAACATATATGTATTATTTTATAAGATTAGGGTTATACTTTAATATATATATATATATATATTATGTGTCATGGAAATAAATATTATATTTTACAAAATTCTATCTTATTCTTTAAAGCCATTTTATTGAAAATATCTAGTGTTTTATTAAAAAATAATTATATACTAAAAATACATTATATATTAAAACATTTTTATTTTTATTTTTATTTTTTAACAATTCCTGAAGAATTTATTCTAAAACATATCATAAGTTTGAAAAATATTCGATAATATTTTACCATTTTTTAATTTACCAACAAATGTAAAGTTAAAAATAAAATTAAAAGTCTAAAACTTTCCATTTTTTATTAAATATGTTACATTAAATTCCTAATATTTCAAATTCAAACTAATTTTATCCCTAAAATTACAATCACAAATTGAGCAAAATAATTATAAAAATTAAATTACAAATGTTAAACATAAATATGCAAAATTTAAACTAAAAGAACATGAAAAAGAATAAATAAATAACTTAATTTAAAACTGGAAAAAGGACCTAATTGTGAGAAAATAAAATACAAAGACAAAATTAAAAGAAATAATATGATTTAATTTGAAATTTTTTTGAAAAGTTACGGAGGACCCAATGGGTAATTTTAAAATGTATTAATGGCTTCAAAATGGTAATTATTGTATCTACGGAGGGACCAATAGTGCAATTGGACCAAAAATAATTTTTAATATAATTATTTAAGCATATTTGGAGGGACTAAAATTGATATTATATTATTTAAAAATTTATAATGTTATATTAAATATTAAATTTAAATAAAAAAATCAAACTTTTTGTGAGATTTTTTTTGTTATAAAAATATTATTCCCCAAATGTCACAATATAAAATGTTCGAGGGGAAAATTAAAATAAAAAGGTTAAATTTAGGTTATTTTGGATGCACAAAAAAATTTTTAAGGGTAAAAAAGTCTTTATAACTATAAATAAAAAATATTATTTTACAAATGCCACAATATAAAACGTGAGGATGAAAAATTAAATTAAAAAGGTTAAATTTAGGTTATTTGAAGATTTTTATAATTGTTAAGGAAGTAAAAGGATCTTTATAAACTATTTTGTCAAACCACTAATTTATATATGCATGCATATATATAAACTTTTTTTTAAAAGAAGAAGAAGATATCACTCCAATAGGTTATTTTTTTTTTATTTGTTTAAACATCCAGATTTTTGTTTAACTGGTCAAACCTCTAATATGGTGCATTACATCCTTATATAATTTCGATTGTTCATTTCGCTATTTATGATTTACATGTTTAAGAAAAAACTTTAAATGTGTATTGTTTTTTATTTGAAGATTTTGGTCCCTTAACTTATGTATATAAATTAGGGGAGAGACCAAGATTTTCATATAAAAAATAGCATATTGACTAAATTTTGTAAAAATATATTGTAGTGACTAAACTTTAGATTTTAAAATAGTACATGGACCTCTAATATATTTAAACCTTCATTTAAAAAATAAATTATTAAAATTTCATTATTATCAAAATAAGTTTTTTATTTTGAGAAAATAAGTACGATAGTTTTATTAAAAGAGGAAAAATCCAAAAATACAATGAGTTACAACTCAGGTAAACAAACTTGACTCAGACATTTTCTTATAAACAAAGAAACACGAAAACTGACGTCTTTAAATCATAAATAAAACCATATAAAGAAAAGTTAAAAACCCTAATTCAAAGACTCAAAACAAAATAGATACAAACATCACCAAAAATACATATTAAAAATTCTTATCTTTTTATTTGAACTCAAATAAATTACTTGAAATGAAAGATTGATTTAAATTAAATATTAAGGATATATTTATACTCAAATCAAACATTACAGTTTGATTATTTATTGATATAATTTTTTTATTATAATATCAAATATTTTAATTACATAAATAAGATAACATATAGTGAATAAATATTTATCTTACAAATATCATGTATACATACTAATTATAATGTCGATTGAACTAAATTCAATTTATGACATTACTATTTAGTTGAATAAACTATAACATTTGTATATTATTTGATATTGAATATAAAAGGCATACAAAAACATTTAGATATAAATGGTAGATAAAACAATTAGTATATTATTCTAACCTAAAAATATATTATTATATTGTTGTTGTCGCATGATAACAATATTATAAACAAATGCAGTACGGGTAAATATTATTTCATAGGAAAAAAAGTTTTAGTTTGACAATTAGAACATATGAGCTTATTTTATAATCACCTAAAATAATATAAATTTTTTCATTATTACAAAATAAAAGAGTTTAGTGATTAATATAACAAAATTAGAGAATAGATTTTGATTTAAAGTCATACTCTATCAGGAGAAGAAAAAAAGATTGGATGTAGACATTCATTTAATCCAAATGTCGACATTCATTTTATTTCTAATTTTCAAACCTACTCCTTTTTTATTTTAAATTTTCTTCTTCAGATTCATTTAATCCAATATCGACATTCATATGCTCAATGTACCTGTAATCCATCAAAGTATTATCGTTTTCTTCTTGTTTTGCAATTTCAATTTGTAAATATATTCATTTTTAATATAATCACATATTATTTAACTATACCCATAAAAAAATTTGAGTCATGCTTTTTTCGTTAGTTTATAAATATATTTTCAAAAAAAAAAATAATTTAACCAAACAAAGTTCGAGTTTTTTTATTTTATAAAAGTATAGATCGGAAACTAATTTGAAAAAAACGCAACCATTGAGAATTAGATTTATTATTATATAAAAATATATATCTCTCACATTTGTAAAGTCTACCCACTGATAAATGAAATCATTTATATATTATAAGGATAAGGCCAAGAAATATTATATTAATATTAGTCTTGACTTGCCTTATATTCTTTTCTTTAACAAAACAAATATTAATTTAGTAATTTATTTTTATGAATTGTGTAATTATTTGTAATCATGATTAATATTTTTCAAAAATTAAACTATGGTATTACAAAAATATTTATTTAAATTGATAATATTTTTATAAAATTAAATTAACATTCAAAATACAAAGAGGAACGAATTTGATAATTTAAAAATGTTAAATTTTCAGCCATTGAAATTACTAGATGGATTCTAGTAAATTACTTTTCAATTACTTGAGGCTTTAAAAAATCTGCATAAAAAGGTTAAAGGTCAATTAAAAAATGCATTAAGGGACAAATTTTATTTGAAAAAATTATATATTCAAATGTATTAGCTAAACCTTAAAAGAATCCATTGAAAAAATTCTCAGGGTTTTTATTATTTTAGTTGATGGACCATTATTAAAAATTTCCAATTTTATCCTCGAATTTATCATTTGGAAAATAAAACTCCACGAGGATAAAAATGACCATCAATTCTTATCGTTACTGCGTGGTAGGGAAAGTTTTTAACGGCATTTAGGGTTTAGTAATACATTGGATGAGTGTTTTTTCAATAATATATTTTAAGGTTTTTTGGATCATTAAAAAATAAATTTATTATTTAATACAAAGTTTTTAAATGAATTCAATTTCTGCATTTGGTTTGACTGAATTCTCACAAGATAGGGATGAAATTTCGTTAATAAAGAACATAAAAGCATAAAAGGTCTTATGCCTTGTCAAAATTAGGGATGACAATGGGCCGGACTGTATAAAATCTAAGTCCGAATCAATTACAATCGGACTCGAATATTTTTTTTGAATTCGGATTTTTTTTCAACCGGATTTAGATCGGATCATTTTTGGATCGGATTCGGATAAAATTGTCATCCTTAGTGTTGACTCAAGTCTGAAGAGTAGATCCGCAAATTTTAACATCTTTAGGTATATTGTGTTTTGGCCTTCTAATAATTTTATTTTAATACAAATCAATCCATATTTTTGTGTATTTAATTTCTTGCGTTTTTAATTTTTCATTTAATTGTGCACTTATTCATTTTTTGTCCATTGTTTGTTGACTACATTTAAATTTTTGTGTTTATTATTTATGCTTTTAATTTACTTTCTATTTTAATTTATAATTTTAGCCAAATATATCATAACTTTATCTTGTAATTTGACGTTATTTACTATTTCTTTCACTAATTTCTTAAATTGTTGGTAATTCATTGATATTTATATTTATTTGTTTTTCTTTCTATTTATTTTATTGTTTGTTTATCTATAATTTTATCATTGTATTTATTTTATTGTTTGTTTATATATAATTTTATCTTACATTTATTTTTTTATATTTATGTATATATGAATATGGTATAAATAGATATATTACACTATATTAAGGTTAATTAGTATATATAAATCATAGTAAATATTATTATTATTTAACTTGCATTTTTAAGACATTTATATTTTTATTATCATTTAGTTTTACACTAATCCATAGCCATTGGATGAGTAAAATAGATAGATGAGATTAATAGTAAAAATGTGAAGATTATCACTTGGGAAAAAAAGATAAGGAAACAATCTTAGCCATTAATTACCATCATTCAACGGTAAAAAAAAGTGTAAAAGTAATTGAGTTTTACACCATGTAAGTGGATCCTAACCTCACTTTTAATATGAATATATATAAGTTAATTTTGTTTTCACCATTATTTCAAATTACCTAATATATACATTTATGTTCTCGTCCAATATATATATATGGATGAGATCCAATTACATGGTGTAAAACTCATTTAGTTTTACACTAATCCATGGCCATTGATGAGTGAAATGGATGAATGAGATTAACAGTCGTATAGCGACCTTTTTCTTCCTTTTAAAAAAAGGATTGGCGTTAAGGATGTTTGTTTAGAAAAGAAGTCGGCTACTAATTATCCCCTAAATCGCTAATGAAAATCTTTTGGAAGATTGGGGATTTCTTTTGAAAACTTTAAATTTTTTGAAAATGATGAAAACTTGGAGTCGCCACCGGCCAATTGGGTGAGGTAGGTTGGATATCATAAGAAACCAGAGATTCATTGTGAAAGGGTCCGAGAGTTGGTTACGCGTAGGGAAGGATTAACACCCCCATCACGCTCGGAACTCGGTACCAAAACATTTGTTGCTCTTAAAAGGATGAAAATTATTGAAATTTACATTGAACTTAATTCAGAGTTCTTAGATAAAAATTAACCTTGATTGTGCGGGCTTTATCGAATTGGTGGATTCAAATTAATTGGAAATTTAATTAATAAGGTTGACGGTATATCGGACCACAGATTAAACCGACATCGAATAAGCCCGACTGCCGTGTTAATTCATGGTTCAAATTTCGTACGCCACCTTTATGCATGATGCAAACATTTAAGTATGATGTGATGATTTTGTTAATCTTAAATCCATTTACTTTGGGATGGTAAGGATTAATTCGAATATTTGGTCAACATCCTTTAAGCTCAGACTGTTAAGACACAAATATTGGAATTAATAAATACCTTCATTTTACGATGTAGATTAATTTTGAATACGACTAAGATTAAAGATTATATGAATGACAATTAAGGCGTGACAATTAAAGGCATGAATGTAAACATACAAAAAGAAAGCCCAATTTAATATATAGCCCAATTATATATTTAGCCCTAAAAGATTAAGAAACCTAATTTATGGTGACTAATTTGTAATTTAATAGTAAGTTAAACTTAAAAATTGATTTCCCCCCTAAAGTAATTAAGAAATGTTCGATTAATTTAATGAATTTAATATTTACCCCAATAAGCCAAGGATAAATTTAAATTTACTAAATTAATCCAAACCCTATTCTAACTAAGGCTCTAAAGACCTAAGGTTAATTTGATTAATTCTAGGATCGTACCCACGGGCACACGATCTAAATTATTCAAATTAATTTTGCTACTTCTAACCTAATCCCAAAAGGTACTAATTATGCCCTACAAACTAAGCCCAAAACAAAAGGCCCAAACTATTAAAACTAAACCCAAAAGCCTAGGGCCCATAAACTAAAAAAGCCCGAAAAATGTAGTTTAAAAAGCTAACCCCAATATTAAAAAAAAGGCCAAACACAAGAGCAAGTATATATGTAAAGACATAAATAACATATATTATAAGCAAGTATATATGTAAAGACATAAATAACATATATTATAAAGAAACATCCTGTAAACTTTATGAAGTAATGTATATATATATATATATATATATATTATACTTTAAATATGTAAATTATATGTAAACTTTACAAACCACTTTATTTATATATATTCCATGTATCACATACTTAAAAAAAACACAAATTATTTTAAAAGGAAGCTATATATATATGATAATCTTTTTATATAATAACATAAAAATTTGTATTTAACGGTAACACATTTTTTAGATACAAATAAGTTTTTTTAAAAACCATATATTACATACTAAAAGCACATTATATATATGTTTATAGAAAACCATATTATATACATATATTTAAAGTTGCATGTACATATATATTATTTATATTCTATATGTTATGTATTGTAAAACCATATATTATATATGCATTTATAAAAAATTACATAAAACCATATATGATATATATTATATTTAAAAGAAACATTATTGTGTTAATGGGCTGCATATTATTCAAATTAGGCACATATTACATCACATAATATGTATATAATTATACCATGGCCACTATGTCATATTCTAATATATATATATGCACATATATACAAAAAAACTATACACATTAAACATTAAACTTGGGCTAAAAGAAACAAAAGACAAGAGGAAACCCCAAGGCCCACCGGTTTGGGCTCAATAAATCTGAAGCGGGCCGGGTTCGCGGGTCTGGTATGCGCCGGGTCAGTTTGATGGGTTTGGAAGTATAACCGGCTGACAGTTATAACTGGATAATCAACCGGTTATAACAAAAAAGGGGATTATAACCCTCAATCCCTTTCCTCTTCAACATAAGCAATGGATAGTTCATGAAACCCTAAGCCGCCGCCATCTCTCCCACTCGATATCGGTGCTCTGTCGGGTTTCTCAGACATGCACGGCCTTCGGTGAGTACGTCTCAGCCCCCTCTTCCTCTTTATCGGCTCGGTGTTCTGCTGTTGTTCTTCCTTGTCGTGAAATCCTTATGGGTCTGCCATTCTTCCTTGCCGTCGATCTAGGTGTTCCACTGTTGGATTGAGCCGCAATCGAAGTATGTGATTCTCTTTGCTAGAACCTAGCTCCTCACCATTGGGATCGCCGGGAAGCGCCACTGCCGAACGATAAACATTTCTTCCTTTCCCTTTTTTTGTTGTCTTACTTTTTGGTTCGGATTTAAACGATCAATATAATAATATTTAGAATATGGATGGTTGAAATCTCTTTGATTGCTTTATGATTGTTGGATTCAAAAAAAAAGAAAAATAAAAAGGGATATTCTCAGAAAATTTCTTTCTTATTCATTCTTGAATCTGAAATCTGTCTATCACAATCTGATTACACCGTTTATATCTCAATTCTTTGTTTACATCCTCAAGCAACCATTAATTGAATTAATGTGGATGATTGTTTCTAATGACAATGCCTAGGATTAGCCTCTAATAACCATTTGTTTTTTTATTATTTCTGTCCTGCATGGTGGTTGGGAGTCGGTGGTGATAGTACTAGATCGCTGGCGACGAGGCCACGTGGCCAGGAGATGAATCGGCAGAGGCGCGTGGAAGGCGAAGCGGCCGCGCGTGGGCTTCACGCGCACGTGGAAGCTGGGGTGTCGGCGCGTGGCGCGAGTGGCAGGTCTGGATGTTCGATTTCGATTTAATATGAATCGTTTGATCAAATCTGATCTAACTGTTATATTTGGGGCGACTACAAAAGAGAAAAAGAGTTATCAGATTAATTTGAGGGTTTTTGTTTGTATTGGGTTTCGGTCAAACATGCCTATGTAGTGTTATTTATTTTTTGGGTTCTAAATATGTAATGGACTTGAACTTTTAATAGAAACATTGGGCTTTGATTTTAATTCATGATATGTTTTGTTTGTTTTTTTCCTTGTTCTTAGATAACAATAATACATAATAATAATAATACTAACGTATAATGTACCTATCAACTTACATACACATACACATACACATACATAACCAAATGTACATACACATAGTACTCAAACATTAACACATACTATATATATATATATATATACATAAAACATGCAATACATACTCACATTCACATTTAAACATTAGTGACCTAATAATAGTGAATTCATACATACATGCTAGCAAGCAACACATACATGTAATATAAACATACACATAAGCCTTATATATTTATACACCATGTATATATATATATATATGTATATATATATATATATATAAACATGCAATTGTAAACATATACACGTAGAAAACACATACTAATGACATATACATAACATACACATAAGAGCACACGTCATCACATAATAGTATATATATATATATATGTAAGCCCATTATTGCAAATATAAAGAACGAATCAACCCCATACAAAATTAGTGATTACAAGTAGAAAATGTGAATATTATCACTTGAAAAAAAAAATAAGGAAATAATCTGAGCCATTTATTACTCTCATCCAACGGTCCAAAAACTGTGTAAAAGTAATTGAGTTTTACACAGTGTAAGTGGATCCTAACCCCCATATATATATATATATATATATATATATATATATATGTTTCTTTTAATGTATTTGTTTAATTTTTTTTACTTTATTTATGTTGTCTTATTACATATGGTATTTTGTTTTAAGGAATTAAAAGTCATAAATGTTTTGATTCGGACTCAGATATGGATCAGATGTGTCAGATTCAGATCGAACATGGATTTGGATTGGATTTAGATCAGATCTTGGCATTATCCATATCCAATCAATCTCCTATTAGGACTCAAATATTTTTTTTGGATTCAGATTTGAATTTTTTTAATCGAATATAGATTGGATAAATTCTTTTGGATTGAATCGTATTGAATTGCCATCCCTACCACAAAAGGATAATAGGCTTTTACCAACAGTAGGCTTTTACCAACAGTAGCATCATTTTGACTTTATTCCGAGAATACCAATTTCTTACTTTTGTTAAGAATTTGAGGATTCCCGTGATTTAGAACAAAAAATTCCCTTGTTATCCTTCTATTTCTTTCTACCAAACCTATCCTAAAATCTCCTTTGTTTCTACAACGATCTGAAATCCCTAGAAGAAGAAAAAATTAACTCCTTTTTCTGGGTAAATTATCAAACTATTTTAATTGTATTTTGCTCGACAAAAAATGTAAAATTTTGATCAATTGTAGAAAATGTCATTTGTTTTGTAAGACTTCTAAGGTAACAGTTTGGGTTTCTCTTTTGTTTTTAAAATTTCTAGTTTAAGTTCTCATTTCTTATTGTTCTTGTAATCACTCATTTTTGTCCGAGTTTTAAGTATTTTTAGTATTGTTGTAATAATATTATTAATCTAAAAAAAACTAAAAAAATAAAAAAAAAGTAAAAAATAATAAAAAAGGGGAGCGGAGTGGAGCGCAAGGCTCCACGTAACCCACCTCACCCCTTTACATTGCCTATAAATAGGCATTCAATTGGAATTGGAAGAATGGAGGCAATCGGCTGGGGTGGCCAAATAAGAGAGCAGTGCTCTCGGCTATCCCAGGGCCAAGGGACAGTCCCCTCGGTCCTAGTCGTTTCGATCGGGGTCCTATTTTAGGTCCGGTCTAGTTAATTTTTTTGAGAGGTCGTGGCAGATTTCGGTGGGGTTCAGTTGGAGTTCGTCATTCGAACTTCTAGTTAGGTATATTTTCTTTCCTTTTTATTTATGTTGTAATTTTTATGATTTAATGAAGTAGTAGTTAATTTAAAATTGTGTTTTTAATTTGTATGTTTATTTATGTTTTTGATTAGTATGTTTTAAATTTATGTTTTATATTAATATTTTATTTATGTTAGATTTATTTTTATTTATGAGTTAGATTAATATTTATGTATGTATGTTTTAGATTAATATTTTATTTAGGTTAGATTCGTTTTTATGTGTTAAAATTAATAGTTATGTATGTATGCTTTATATTAGTATTTTATTTATGTTATATTAGTATTTTATTATGTTAGTATTTATTTATATTTATATCGCAATGTATTTATTTATATTTGCCATGTTTTTTTAAGTTTGCATAACGAACATATATTTTGTCAATGCGGTGCCCTTTTATTCGAGTGTAAACGGGGCCAGTATCAGGCGTAGTGATAGTGGTTGGGCGTTTATTCTCGAATAACGAGGCCTTTAAAATTTATTCGCACATATAACCAAATTTTAATTTAATCGTCACTTTAATTCGGAAAGTTTAATATTAATAAAGCGGTAATTATTAAAGTACCAATTTTGGGCGGTGTGGGGGTGCTAATCCTTCCCCATCCGTAACCGACTCCCGAACCCAACATTTTAAAATCTTTGGTTTTTACGGTGTTTGGCCTACCTAAGCGGCCGGTGGCGACTCCATTTTCAAAACAAAACACGAGTTTTTCTAAAACCCCGCGGAAGGCACCATTTTCAATATTTCCAAAAAACAAAAAACACACTTTTTAACGAGAGGGGGCATCCACACTCTTTTTTTAGCGAGAAAAAAACATCGCTACAAATGGCGACTCCGCTGGGGACATTTTTGTTTTACAAAAACAAATGAGAGTCGAGCTTTTTCAAATAATTACCGCTTTATTAATATCGAAAATTCCAGATTAAAGTGACTATTAAACTAATATTCGGTTATAATTGCGCTTTTATTTTAACGCATTTAAAATATGGCATATAAACCCGTATTTTGTAAGTGGGGGGAAAACGTTAATGCTTTCGTGGAGATATCGTTCTCCCGTGTAGGCCTAGCAAGTACCTTCGGGGCTCGAGTACCTTATGCTTTCGTAAGGATATCGTTCCTTCGTGCAGGCATAAGCGAATGGGTCCCCCTAAATTGAACCCGGTTGAAAGGAGCCTATAATGGGTGATGATCGGGGGCCTTGCTACTCTTAGTAAAGGACAACAAGGATAATTCGGGTACCTCTTAGCACCAAAACTGCATGTAGAGAACATATAGAAACCCACCCTTTTAGAGCCATGCGGATAACCTAGGTGTTTTAGACGGGATGTAAATAGGGTTGTTTTGTTTGTTTTATCTAAATTGTTCTTCTATTTATGTGTTATTGATCTTATCCGGTACTGACTCGTTCTCTTTTTTGTTTTACCCTTTTTTTTGCATACATCATTGCATTTTGCATGACACAAAGGTGTTGGTTCAAGCAATTTGCCCAATCAGAAATCTTTCATTTTACCTTATCTACTTTAATTTATTCATTTAATTATTTTAATTTCAATCTCCTCATTCACTGCATGACATATTATAACATTTTTCGTTTCTGTATTTTACCATCATGAAATGCTGATTTACGACTAGTTCTCAATTTGAAAAAATTATCATCGGGAGAAAATCTAGCACTCTAGATATCAAGGCAATATTCAAAATTGCAAATAAATCCCGTGAGTTCAGAAGTTGAGCCACGAGAACCATTTTTGAATCAGTACTTTCACATCTAAGACATGCATTTTGCATTTACATGCATACATTTTGAAATTTCAAAATTAGTCCCTGGGTTGCCCCATTAAATACAACAAAGTTGGTCGATCTAGCACCTTACAGAGCCTCTTACAAGAGCCTGATCTTGGGGCATGTCCAAAAGCAGCCCTCCACATCTTTTACAAATGTTGTGCCTCTAATAAGGCCTCAGTCTAGGGGCATTCTTTGCCAACGTCCAACCTTCATTGTCGAGACAAACTCTTGCATCCTTG
Organism: Hibiscus mutabilis; assembly: GCA_019671005.1. Lineage (NCBI taxonomy): Eukaryota > Viridiplantae > Streptophyta > Magnoliopsida > Malvales > Malvaceae > Hibiscus > Hibiscus mutabilis. The sequence continues at coordinate 45,986,045 of CM033725.1, forward strand.
ACCACAGTTTGCAAAACTGCACCTAATCCAATAATAATAATAATGAGCTGCCATGAACCAACACACAATTTATGAACCCAACTTAGAGGGTAACAGAATCAACACTCAAAGTATCAACTTCAAGAGCAATTTCAGACGATGGCATAAGAACGAACAAAATGTTGGGGCATGCACCTAGATGGATGATCAAACCCAATAAGAGGTTAGGGCACCGTCATATGCAAAAGACCAAGATCCTGACGAAACCAGTGATGAGTCAGGGGCATCCCTTTGAGGGAAAGAAAAATCATATCACATTCATGCATTTAGTTGCATTCATCTTGCATTAAATCATTTTGCATACGTCACACATCTATGTTCAGTGCATACACTAAAGTCACATTGCATTTAGGATAGACACATGCATTTAGGCCTAAAATTCATGCATTTTTGCTTGTACATACAAAGAGGTTCGAAATAAACCAAAGATCTAGTCCTCCGCGGAAGGCACCATTTTCAATATTTCCAAAAAACAAAAAACACACTTTTTTTAACGAGAGGGGACATCCACACTCTTTTTTTAGCGAGAAAAAAACATCGCTATAGTTCTGTGCAATTCTTGCTTCCTACAACAGGGATTAATCATAGTTTTGTTGAAGTTGAGACTCCAAATTCAATGCAAAGTGCTTGTTAGGTATGTCTCATACCTTTTGTCACTCATGCTAAAATAGATTTAGCAATGAAAGAAGACCACTACTATTTTGTACATGGTATTTTGGTTGTATTTTCGAATGTTATGTTCATAAGCTTAAACATGTTAAATTTTTTTATGCAAAACAATTGTAGAATCATGTGTTCTTCTTACATTCATGTGGTTAAAAGTCTAGAAAACTTATATTTGTAGAAGTAGATAGTCATATCTTGAAAACTAAGAGTTGTAAGTGATATTTTAGAACTATAAATATGTTCCTTTAACATATATAGTTGAGTTTACAGCTTGCCCGTTAGGAATTTAAAAGGGAATGTATGATAGCTATCTTATTTAGAGTAAGGTGTTTGAGCTTGCAAACTTACAACTTTGCGTTCAGTTCTTCTTAATTCCCTTTTTCTAATAAGTTTATGGTCTGGACATTTATATGTAATGATAATTCCTATAACGTAGTAACATTTAAGTTCCTTAACATCAAGTGGTTGTGATTTTAGCCCCATAAGTAGTGGTTCTGATTTACTTCACAATCTTTTTTGTGTTGTTTTTGGGTGAGTTTTTCCCTAAATCTAATTTGTTAGTACCTTTTTCCCTTCTTTTTTGTAGTGTATTTTTCTGTTATTTGTTTTGGTTTAGCTGCTTGGTATATTGACTTTACTTCTAATAAACATCATTTCTGCTTGGAACTATTTTTAATTCAAATTTGGAACTAAACTTCTTTTCTGCTCATCCTACTACATGTTACTCTTGTCCAAAGTTACCCATTTTTTATATATTTCAAGTGATCATCGTACTTATTTTGTAATTTGTTTAAAACTTCATCATATATGGATGTTGTTGCAACTTGCAATCCGATTCCTTTAGTTATGAATGCTTCAACCAACTATAAATTCAGATTTTATAATTTATTTAACTTTTCTAATTGATGAGCCCATTCGAGGTTTACACATTGATATTAAGAACTGTGACTACTTAATTTCCATTCCAGTCCTACAATACAAAATATGGTTTTAAGTCCTTCATGCTTCTGTCTATATTCCCCTTTTCATGTTGATTGTGAATAAATTTGAAATTTATTGTAGTTTCCTCAAGTCTCTGAAGTTGATATCCATTTCCAGTTCATGTAGATCTTGATGAAGTTTTTGGTAGTTGTTTGCTTGAAAACATCAGGTTCTGTAGAATTTGGTATATCCACTTTAGAAGTGGATATATTGTAATGTGTTTAATTCTCGTTTGGTTTCAAACTTTCGATTTTATGCTTCTTTAATAGTTCATGTTCTCATACATTTTTTTGGTATCATCAATGTCTGTTTTGGGAATGCAATGTGCCTTACCGTTGTGCCCACACTTGTTAGTTCATATTCTCATACATTGAATTCCTTGTTGATGTACTTTTATGTGATTCCATGAATGTTATGAAGAATGGTAGGCTCAGAGGACAAGCCGCAGCTAGTGCTACCAAAGCTGATAAGTAGCCTTAGGATATTATTTCATGTGGTTTTAGTTCTTTTGTGCTTTATATTTTACATTCAAGAGTATTGGGCACCTTTATGCTTAAAAATTTGTTTGAATTATCAGAAAATGGTATTGTTTTGTGTTGTTTGAGCAATGTTTATGTTTTCAAAAAAAATGAATGTTAGGAAGATAATCCATATTAAATGGATATTACTCTGTTGTAGGTCTTAAGTTTAGTAGTTATTATACGTCCAAACAACAACTATAATTTTGTGTAGTTTAGTCTTGAGAAACATTATTGTTTGCAAGTGCTAAAATAATTAAGTTAGAAGTACAATGATTTATAAGTATAAACAAACTTAGTCGACTTTAGATAAAAGAAATAAACTTAGTTTAAACTTTTATATTTATGTTACATTTTCAGATTTATTCTATCATGCATTTTCTAATATTATAAATTTGTTCTTCTAAAAAATAATTATGGCTCGTTTAGCAGTACGAAAAAAGATGTGTATTGTAACCATGCTTATTGTACAACTACAGATGATGGGAACTATGTTTCAAATGCTAATGCTTTTGGTCGTTGCACTTATTCTTAGAATGTCATGGCTAGTGCTTAAGTTTAGAATGTCAAGTAGAACATGTAACTTTTTGTATACAATATCTTTTGTTTAACTTTTTTGTAAGCCTAAATATAACTGGCCTTGGATATATGTTAATTTGTTACTTGTTTTTGCTTTCTGGTGCTAAAGATAATTTTTTATACTAGTTATATTCAATAGTTTGCACTTCTATTTTTGATACACATTGAAAAATAAGACACGAGTGAGCTGTTACTATGTTCATGCTTGTAAAGAACCTTCATTTGCTACAGTGTTGGTATATTTAGTGAAGAATCCATTTGTTTCCAACTTTGTGTTCTTAAAAATATAAAATTACAGTTTTGTTTGTAATAGGATGGCATTTGCAATTTGAAGTTAATGATTTTTTAGTTGTCTTGACTCTTGGTAGAGAACTCAAATTTGTATAACTACTGTAAATATGGACAAATATCAATATGTTGGCTTGAGTGAGTCATTAGTACACGGATGCCCATAAAGAAACTACATTACATTGCATGGCAGGTTCGAATAGGTTCGTAAAACAAATTTACAATTGAAAACTTGTAAATTTAGTGATGAATACATATGTTTCTATTTGAAAAATAAGACATGGCCTTACCTACTTATGTTCATTTGATTTGGAGTGAACGAAGTGAGAGACATTTCAATAATAGTAAAAAAATTGATTTACAAGTAGAATTTTAAAAAAATTATTATATGCCTCATTTATTTATTTTTTAAGTTAAATGCAACTAAAAAATTGATTATGAAAATATAAAAATTCATACCAACAATGATTTTTACTTTTAAACTCAGTTTTGTACTATGACTTTGTCTTATATTAACGATTATGTTTCATACATAAATAAATATAATACTTTTGAAAATTATTTTAAAATATAAATTTAATATATTAATTATATTAAATATATTTTTTTTATAAATTTTCATCCAAATATTTTCAATTTACCAATAGAAGTTTAAGTTGTTAGAAATATAACATATTACAGGGACAGTTTGGTAAAATTTACTTTCAAGTAATCTTATATTCTTCCAACAAAACACTATCAACCTAAATTCCTGTCAAACAAGCCAAACAAGGTAATGTAACATTCAAAATAATATGTCAGGTAATATACATTCTAGTAATTCTATCCCCGGAGGTAATATTACATTCCGTGAACCAAACGCACCCTAAGGGTAAAGTATATAAATGATCACTAAACTAAATAAAAATAATTTTTTGGTCACTGGTGTTTCAAAAATTATAAAATGACAATAATTTTTTTTGAAATACTAGAAAGCGGTCACTAAATTTTGTCAAATTATTACAAAATGATCCTCATCTTTTCAAAATTTATTATTATTTTGTAATTTTTTGAAACTTCAGGGGCCAAAAAGATCATTTTGCTTAATTTACTGATAATTTGTGTACTTTACCAAATAAATAAATAATTAAAACTAGATTTTTTCATATCCACGTTATGGGGAAGGAAAATATTTTACACAAGAAATATATTTATTAAAATTTAATCAATGAGTTATAATTGATGAAGTTATAAAGAATTTGTATATAAATGTATAAGTTATATAATTCTTTCATAACAATATATAATAGTATGAAAAAAGGGAAAAGTAGACTTATTATAATATGAAGGGTAAACTACACCATTAGTCACCCCATTTTTACCACTTTTTCTTTTGATCACCAATCTATTTTTTCTGCAAATTTGGTCACTAATGGTACATTTTTCTATTTTGGTCATTGGGGTTAAAATTCTATTAAAACTTAACGGAAATAATGACATAGCCTGATTTAATAACAATTTTAGTCCCAAAATTTTTACATTTTAGTCCTAATTTAAAATAACTCTTCAAATTTAACTCTAATTTTAAATATTTGAACCAAACCCCAAATATCCCATCCTATTTCTTCTCCCTCGTTTTTGTTGACAGTTTGGTCCAGTTGGGTTGCCATGTTTTATGATGTTGATGGGGCCATTTCCAAAAAAAAAATCATTACTGAGTTGGATTTAGATAACCTATTTAAATTATCAATTTTTATCAGCATTTTTATTAGCAAATTATGAAACTCATTAACAAATGTTTCCTTCTGATTTGCACTGCCAGTATCATAAATATAAACCATACAATAAAAAAGCAACAGTCGACAATTCACAATGAATTTGCTCAATGCAAATATTAATGGTAAACCTTGTTCCAGATGCTATCCAACACATCAACACCTTGGATTTCTTTAGAACATGATCAATCTCTCGTTGTAGCTTGTGACTCGCTTACCTTCTTTAATCGGATTGTTCGGGCGACTCAGGGTCGATGGTTGTGAACAAATATAAATATTAAAAAAATAGAGAATAAATTTATAATTAAGTATTTTTAAATTATATATATGACAAAAGTAAAAAGAAAATTGGATGGGGACATGAACCCCACCTACCCTTAATAATTCTGTCTCCGAGACGATCAAAAGAGAATTTATCGTCCAAATGATAAAATAAAAAATGGGTAAACTACTGGAATGATAATTTGTGTTTAGGGTTTGTACACTTTTGGTCATCGATTTTTAAATTCGACTTTCATGGTCACTTATGTAAACTTATGGTCATTGGGACGTTTGTTGCCATTAAACGTTAACGTGAGACTGATCTGACACAATAAAAAGAATGATAAATTACCTAGATAGTCCCTAAACTATTACTTCACTCTTATTTTGACCACCAAAATAAAAATAATTTGTATAATTACACATTTAATCCTTCATATTTACAATTTTTTATTTCTTCTCTCATCCACCATATTCCATATTCTTCTTCACCTAACTCAATCCCTAATTTTCTACCATATTAATCCCCAATTCACACCGTATATTTTTTCTACTAAACAACATATAAATGCAATTAATATGAAATGAGAATTTATGGCAGTCCTAACTTGTTGCAATGAAAAAGCAGTAGAAGGTTCATTGAGCTTGGCTTTCTATTCACGAAGCATCTGATGGCCTTGCTCCTCCAAACTGCGGCATCAATGTTGCGGCTTTCCTTCCTTGCAAATTGCAGATCCAAGAACACTCTACAAATCATTCACCCAGTTCTTTGTGTTATCCTTGAAGAGTTTGTGGGATGTTGACTTGCAGTTGCTTTTTGACCCTTCCCTTATTAGAATAAAAAGCCCTCAACAACTTTCACCAAACCCTGCAATCAAAAGCACAATAAAAAAAGACAATTTAAGATCAACCCAAATGAAAACTGCATCCAATAATCACTAATCTTATTTTTGAGATATTTGTTTCGATATAACAAAGTAAAATTGTTTTTGTAACACCCCAAAAACCAGTCTAGTCAGAATTGGATTCCGATGATCGGAAACTCTACACGGAAAGGTCTAAATATTGTATTGACTTTGACTGTGTAGTCAATCATATTTATATTGGACTCTAATTGAGTCAATTTATTGTTGAGGATCTTATTGAACACATTGAAAGTTTCTAAGTGATGTAATTGTGAAAATTGAAAGCTTAGAAGCAAAAGTGTAAAGTTGGGAGGGTTAAGGGACTGCCTTTGTAATTATTCTATTTTTAGGATGATTCACCTACTTGTTCCTACAATCTATGTGAAATGGCCGGATGAAAAGAAGGCAATTTTCTAGGATTGTCATTATTGTTGGATACAGTAGGAAATGACTAATGAATTATAATATCGCTTTCCCTCATTTTAGGGAAACCTCAATCGGTTATATGATTGTCTTAAGAAAAGAACTCTTAACCTTAAAAGTTCCCCTTCTTTAGTTATAGCCCACTGAAACTGCCTCTCAAATATGCTATCTTTCACCTTAAGACAAGCTCACACCTACATTGTTATCTTCATCCTTGAACTTAAGCTAACACCTCTCTTGTTAAGCATCTATAAGTTAAAGTTTCTTCAATTTATTAACAGCTTCAAATAGCCACCGGTTGTCTCAAGAAGTTGAGAAAGATAATCCATCATCTCCAACAAAAGCTAGACGTAAGAGAGTGGTTATCTGAGAGCCGTATGAGCTTCAGAAATCAAGGTGAGTGTAGTCAGAGTCTCGGGTTAGGCTAGGTGTCTTTCCCGGTTTCATTGACATTGAATTATTGCATAGCTAACTCTTTTGTTAAAGGATATTGCATTGAACCTCTTTAGAGGTGCCATTGGTAAACATCAGTAAGCTATTGTAGCAGACATCGAACATAGCATTGTTATCGTTAATATTGTTGTCATCAAACTATAGAAATATAGGTCATTGTCATTGAACATTGACACTGTAATTGTTATATTTATTGTCATAGATATTGTTATTGAACATTGAAATTGGTATTGTTATTGGCATCAGAGCATTGATATTAAAACATTGATTATTGACATTGTTATTGGAACACAGATTATTGATATTGACATTGAAAATATTGATCATCGATATTGCTATTAAAACATTAACATTGATATTGAATATGAACCTTGGAATCGAAAGGACATTGGATACAATTAGCATGCCATAGAATTCATGAGCCCATTGGTACGGGTGGACTACGGTCCTTGGCTACGACCTTTATTGTAGCGAGACGGAGGGATGATTGGGATATTGGTCTTTTGGCGAGGCGGGGGGACTAGACCATTCATTGATTTGGTGAGGTGTAGGAATTCGCGTATCCACTATCTTGATTCAATCCAAGGAATAATATTGGAACATGTTATAATTGTCATTAAACTTGAATTGTTGCATTGTTATTGATAAAACATTAATTGGGATGCATCTCATTGATTTTGCTATTCTTTATGACTACCTTACTAGGAAAAGTATGCCTAATGCGTTTCATCTTATGCATTTCAGGTTAAATGAGTCAACTTTGTGAGATCGGGAAGTTGAAGGTTTTTGGCAAGTCACTACGAGCATAAAGTAATGTATATTATCCCTAAAAACTCCTAGAATGGTGGCAAAGTAGTTAAAGTAGTTACTTTTAGCCTTTTGGTGTGTATGTATTGCCTATATGATGTATAAGTGTTTAAGGCCCTAAAAGTGATTTTAGTAATGGCTAAAAGTGACCAAACTTGCATAATTGGCTCATAAAGGTGAAAACCTACTAAATGGATTCGTATTGCTATGAAATTTGACATGCTAGTAAATTATAGTATTATATACTTGCTGGTAAAATTTCATTGCGTTTAAAAATTGTTCGATAGGTCAAATTGGATAAAAAACAGATAAAATCTGTCATTATAATACATGACGTACTGGTATAGGTGATGATGTATCGATACGATATTGCATATTTGGACCAAGTCAATGTTGGTCAACAGGGCGTATCGATACAGACTTTAGCGTATTGGTACGAAAAGTGAATACTGAAATTTGGTTGTAAAAATTGCATCGATACAACTTAGTGGTGTATCGAAATGGACTCGTACCGATACGGTCAAAACTATATAGATACGGGTTTTGATCACTGTAATCTGATAATTTATGAAATTTGCTTGGTGTATCGACACAACCCCTTTGATTATCGGTACGGTGACATGTATTTCTGTTATTAGCTTTAATAATAATAATTCTGAAAATTTGCACGTTGGTCACTGATTGTTAATCAGTCTAATTGAATGGGTAAATGGTCTCTGATTGACATGAAATTTTGTATGATCATTGTTTATAGATTAAATTTCCTTGTGGTATAGTTAATTTCTGTAAAGGACACCTAATTTACTGAATTTTACATATTAACCCTAAAACTTATAAAAGTTTAAAATTGGTCATGCATTGATAATTATAGCTTTGTTTCAAATTACCGACTCCTCCTTACTGTATAGAATCATAATCAATCATCAATTAATGATTAAAATTTGCATCGATCACTATATTGTTCATCGGTAACATACTCTGACCCGGTTCTCTACCAGGTCGGGAAGGGGCGTTATAGTTTTTGTAAGAGTTTTTGACTTGCATACATGTTTAAATACTCAAAATAGTAAAAAAAAACGTATAGTCGTACCAATACGAGCCTTGTCTATACCGATACGGGCTTGCTTCTAGAATTCTAGAGAGGAATTCTAGTAGTGATATACTATGCAACATACTGATACCCCCAGTGTCGTACCTATACAAAAGTATTGCGTACCAGTACACCCAATGGCCTACAACGGCTAGTTCTCTTATTTAAATGCAGGTACCGATATGGACATCACGTGTATCGATACCCACTGCCCAAAACTACCTCCAACGGCTCCAAATTATCCCTAACGGTCGTAAATAGCCACAAGCTCATTCCTAACTATATTATGAAGGCTGGAACACTTGAAGATGCTTAGAGAACACATCCAAGCATAATGATCAAGAGAAATTAGCCTTCAAGACTTATTTCCTTATTTCTCTTGTATATATTGTATATAGAGTACTTGATTGTTTTTATCTTTTGTACTCTTGTGAGATTAAACATTTTTGTAAACACCACCTTGTGAGGTATTTAGTTTACCAAACAAACCTTGTAAAAGGGAGAGATTCTAGTTTAGCCTAAGTAAAAACTAGAGTGGTTATATTTTAGCCATTGAAAAGATAGGGTTGTAAAGGTTTTCTCTTGATCCTAGAAAAGAGAAGAATACATAGTGAATTGGGAAATCTTTAGTGGTGTGCTAAGGTAGTGGATTTAGACTTGTTTGGGTATTTGAACCACTCTAAAATCCTTGTGTAAATTGTTTATTTTTTATCGGTTTTAGCCAATTCATTCGGGAGTTCAATTCAACCCTCTTGACGGTTTCGAAAGATTTATTCGAGCATGCTACAAGCTTTAGAATTGGTATTAGAGACTCGTCTTTATTGAAGTACTAACATCCATGAGTAAAGATCATTTGCTCAAATTCCACCGATAAAAAATGGCAAGATTTGAAGAAGACCGCTCTGTCTCGCGTCTTCCTCTCTTCGAAGGAGAAACATACTTTTAATAGATCAACGTCATGAAGTATTTCATCAAATCTCTCGATTTTAAGGTTTGGGGCATCATTGAAGATGGTTACTTGAAAGCTCATAGAAGAAGAATAAGTAAAAGAGTGCAAATGACATGAATGCCAAGCTAAACGCAAAGGCGATGAACACTCTTCTTTGTGGCCTCAATGAAGATGTTTCCAAGAAAGTCTTCACATGCAAAAGTGCCAAAGAAATATGGGAGAAACTTAAGAAACTCTATGGCAACAAGAAGAGAGAGAAGAAGGATGATGTTTCATCTTATGCAAACCTCCTCTCAATCCCTACGGTATATGGTGTTTTGGTTTCGATGAGCCCGAGGTATCTTCTAACTCAAGTAAATTAAATTCATATACATTTGACGAGTTACAAGATGATTTTGATGAATTATTTTTGGAATTTGAGACCATGAATTCCAAATTTAAGGAAATGATTTCTAAACTTGAATTTGAAAACGATTTTCTTTTGAAAATAAAATTGGATTTTGAAAACCAAAATAGAATTTTGAAAAAAGATTTAGAATTTTCAAAAACAAGCAATGGAGTTTTAGAAAAAGAAAATCTTGATTTGAAAGTTAAGCGTGAAAGCTTAACAAAAGAAAAAGAATTATTTTTAATAATTTATCTTGTCATATAATGGAAAAATGCTCATATGGCCATTATCATGGTCATTCCTTGCATACTTGTCCTATAAAGAAGAGGAAATCATATAGGATTAGACAAGTATGAATTCCTAAGGGAACTAGAGACGTTGAGATTAATGTTAATGTATCCAAAGCAATTTGGATACCAAGATCCAAGTAATTGTCTCTTGTAGGTATGTTGGAGCAAATGGAAAGAAATGCAAGGACATGGAAATGGTCTAGTCACACAAGTGAAGAAAATGGGTAACCCCTAAAATTAATGCCTTTAATTCTATATTTTTGGTTATCTATTTTTGATTGCTTAATGTTCATGCATATATGTGTTTTTATCCCAATATCTAAAGAAACATGACATTATTTGACAGCTTTATGCATATGAGTCTAATGGTTTCATTCATATGTTTGCATAAAATTTTTTAAAGTCTTGGATAAATTAAATATTATATGCTCTTAATTTGATTTTATCTTGAAATTCAATGTTTTTTAAGTGTCAAGCATTTGAGCTAAATTTATTATAATGGAATGCTTTAATTAAGGGGGAGCTTTGATTTTAAAAGGAAAATATATTTTCTCTATTGTTTTGAACTTATGTGATTTCAAACTTTGTTTGAATTATTTTTGACATAACAAAAAGGGGAGAGATAGATTTGAAAAATTCTATTTCAAAAAGAAAAATGGGGGGAGATTTTAAATATTTTTAAAAATTATTCTCTTTTTCAAAAATTATTTTACTAAGGGGGAGCAATCTCAAAAACAATTTTTAAAATTTGTGTTATATCAAAAAGGGGAAGATTTTTGAGATATTTGTTTCGATATAAAAAAGTAAAATTGTTTTTGTAAGAGCTTTTGACTTGCATACATATTTAAATACTCAAATCAGTCAAAAACATACAGCCGTACCAATACGGGCCTTGCTTGTATTGATATGAGCTTGCTTCCAGAATTTTAGGGAGGAATTCTGGTACCGATATGTTATGTAGCGTACCGATACCCTCAATGTCGTACCGATACGGAAGTATAGTGTACCGGTACACCCAACAACCTGCAATAGCTAGTTCTGTTATTTAAATGCAGGTACTGATATGGACATCACGCGTACTGGTACACACAGCCCAAAACTGCCTCCAACGGCTCCAAATCATCCCTAACGGTCATTCCTAACTATTTTATGAAGGCTAAAACACTTGAAGATGCTTAGAGAACACATCCAAGCATAATGATCAGGAGAAATTAGCCTTCAAGTCTTATTTCCTTATTTCTCTTGTATATAATGTATAGAGAGTGCTGAATTGTTTTTATCTTTTGTACTCTTGTGAGATTAAACATTTGTGTAAACACCCACCTTATGAGGTATTTAGTTTACCAAACAAACCTTGTAAAAGGGAGAGATTCTAGTAAAGGTTTCCTCTTGATCTTAGAAAAAAGGAAGAATTCATAGTAAATTAGGAAATCCTTAGTGGTGTTCTAAGGTAGTGGATGTAGACTCAGTTGGGTAGTCAAACCACTCTAAAATCCTTGTGCAAATTGTCTATTTTTTATTAGTTTTAGCTAATTCATTTGGAAGTTCAATTAACCCTCTTGACGGTTTCGGAAGATCGATTCGAGCATGCTACAAGCTTTAGACTTATTCATAAAATTTTAGAACTAAATATCAGTTGAGATCACCATAGATATCTGACCCCCATTAATATGAAACCAAACTAAAAAAATATTACTGAAATCATGGTTAATAAATTTACATCAAATGCATAAAAACTAATATCCATAAAAATGGGAAATTAAAAAAAGGCAAAACAAAATCTGAAACATATGTAGATAGAAAAGCTAACACAATTTACCAAGTAAAAGCTTAGCTTAAAACAAGGAAGTGTGAAATCAAAGACAAATTGTAGAATAAAAAAAATAGATGGAAATAGTTATCTTAGAAAGTTAACGTCAAGTGATCAAAGGCTCAAGGGCTCCTCAACTTTGTATGGAGATGGAAAGTAGATTGAGAGAAACGAGGAGAAGAAATTGTTGAAGAAATATAGTAGAAAAAATATACAGTGTGAATTGAGAATTAATATAGTAGAAAACTAGGGATTGAGTTAGATGAAGAAGAATATAGAAGATGGTGGAAGGGATAAGAAATATAAAAATGTAAATATATAAGATTAAATGTGTAATTATACAAATTGTTTTTATTTCGGTGGTCAAAATAGGAGTGGAGTAATAGTTTAAGGACTACCTAGGTAGTTTATAGATCGAAAACAAAAGTGACCATAACGGTCAAATTTAAAAATCGATGACCAAAAGTGTACAAACCCTAAAGATAAGTGACAATTCCAGTAGTTTACCCAATAAAAACCCTAATAAAACAAAACAATTATTTGGATCTAAATCCAAACAAAACAAGAAGAAAAATCCAACACATAAATCAATTCATTAGTTTTAGAATCCTTAACCCGTCCGTCAGTAATCTAAAAGTAACTAAGTGACCATAATATTGAACCTATAAAACCTACAATGAAGAAAACCCAATAATTAAAAGAAAAAAAAAACCAAGAAGGGAAAGAACTATTCTTCTCAGTTTTTTGGGTTGCTCAACATTGGGTCTCCGTTCAAAAAGTCTAACAAAAGTGTGGCGAGAGATTAGGAAGGTAAACGAAGATAGTGTTTCGGTAAATTGTTCATATATCGTTTGCTTATTTTCGTTTATTAAGCTAAATAAACGAATATGAACAAAATTTTTATATTCATTTAATAAACGAACGAACACGAACAGAAGTGTGTTCAGTTCGTTTATGTTCACGAACAAACTCACTTGAGAGTTGAGAGCTCGTTTATCGACTTGTTTATAAGCTTTTCGTTTATGTTCACGAACAAACTCGCTTGAGAGTTGAGAGCTTGTTTATCGACTTGTTTATAAGCTCATTTATTGACTTGTTTATAAGCTCGTTTACTCGATTCCCTAGGGATAACAACTAGGCGAGGCTGGGCGGGTTTTTGGCTGCCCTAATCTATAAACTTCTAAACACGACCCTACCCCGCCCCATATATATATATATATTAATTTACCTACCTGATATATCAACATCTAAACCTGACCTAACCTAGAATTTTAAAAAATATTAATATTTGTCGACGATAAGTGTTAGATCTGACAAACCACCATCACAGTCACTAAATATACGTTTCAAGGGACTTTAAAACTATTTTAAAAATAAAATAAAACCAGTTAAATTACCCACTTGAAAAAAATACATATTTAAAAGAACAAACTTGAACTATTGACCATCATAATCAGATATGTTAAAACTTGAACAACATCTAATAAAAATTTACAATAAACACAAACTAAAAAAATAGATTAATACCCCTAAAAGTATTATATATAGTGGTATTTTCATAAATATGATATATATATATATATATACACTTATACTTAAAAATATACTAGGTGGGGTAGGAGATTTCTATTTTATACCCGCATTGCCCCGACTCAAGGCTTACCCGCCCCACCCCGACTTAAGGCTTTCCAATACCCACCATGCCTGCCTCGATCCCCAAAATTTAAGAAGAAAAACTTGACTGGGTCGGGGTTTGGTAATTTTGCCGTCCCTACAGTTCCTTTTTTTCCTTTTATTTTTTTCATTTTTAAATATCGGTGAATGTATGTATTAAATTGAGAACATGGTGAACTTTAGAGTGCAAACTTTAAAGCCTAAGGACTAGTGGTGTAATTTTATCATTTTGACGAACCTATAAACGAACATGTTCTCGAACATATAAACAAACATGTTCTCGAACACTAAGCAAACGGACACGAACACAATATTAAAAATATAAACGAACACGAACCAAACATAAACATATTCGAAAATAATTAAACGAAGACGAATAAAGTCGTTCATGCTTGATTCATTTACACCCCAAGAGTATCACAAAGAAGACTCTGTTTGGATTGGAGGTCGATCTGATAATTTTAATGAAAGGTCAAAGAAATAACAATACGACTTAAGAGGTTTCGTTTGAAGGACATTTGGTTCATTTTAGGATTGAATTTAGCCATAAAATGAAAGAAGAAATGATGAACTTTCATTTAGTGTGCTTCGATCAAAAAGGATCACTAGAAAGCAACTTGTGTAATCGGCTGAACCATTGACGAAATTTAAAATTATTTATTGAAGGTATCATTTAAAAAATTTTAAATTTGGAAGATCAACAATGAATTATATATTTGTTGAGGGGCTAAAAATATTTTTATCATGTAATTTTTAATTTCTAATATTTTTGCGGGGTCATATTCTACCCTAATCTCCATTGTTTTCCATCATTAAATTGGACGTGCACTACACCAAGCTTGGTATATAACGATGTTTTTCGTGATGTTTTTGGAGCAAACATCGCTAATATTGTACTTATCACGGTGTTTATAGCACAATCGCCAAAAAATGGCAAACTTTGCGGCTGCAGACTAACATATAGTTGCATTTGTTGTCACTAATTACTAAAATTGTTGTTTGATTCTTGTAAGTATTATGCCTAGGAGCAATTAAGTTTTAACGACCCAAATTTTTGAGTCAACGAGTTAGCGTTGACCCGGAGCTTGGGCCTTAGGTTGGAGGTGAGTAATAACAATGTAGGCCTTGGATTTTTGGGTTTTTGGGCTTTGTAAACCTTGCTTGGCATTGTGGGGAAGATGAGGGACTTGAAGGATGAATTTCCTTTTCAGTGAAAGTACCTTTCTTTGTCTCTTTGGGACCAAAAGTTGTCCATTTTCATCATCTTCATTTACTCTTCATCTTCTCTACAAGCTCTCTCTTTCCCTTGTAAGAACATCAAGAAGACTCAAGGTAAAGGTCTAAACTTTGCTTCCAATATTGCCATTCGAGATTTTGGGTTTTAGATATGTTAATCCCTATCTCACGATCTACATTTTGAGGTATGTATGGTGGGCAATGGTGGTAAGATGAGGATATGGGTTTTAGTGGGGTTTTTGAGTGTTGGATGCTTTAGGACGAATTCATGTTGTATATTCGTTTAAATCTTGTTTCTAAGCTTTTTAGAGAGTAACAAGATTGTTTTTACACTTGTTGTTTAGCTAAGGAAGTTGGAGAGCCATCCAACACCCAAGGCAAAGAGAAAAAGTGAAGTGGAGCTTGAGGTGAAGGATTTCGAGTTTTTGAGCAATGTCTGTACATCTTTATCTCCAATGTGCTTCATGTTTTTCATAAATGTAATTGCCTTGCATTTTTTAAGTTTTTTAGTGCTATGAGCTTGAATATGGGTATTAATGGTGAAACTCAGATTTTGTGTTAAAAACCTATAAAAATGGTAGTGAACCTTCTGAATAACCTTCCTTAGGTTGTAGGATCGATTTGAGGAGTTAGGGGTTCATTTTAGCGACTTGGGGAGTAAATTCTCGAGCCTTGGAAGCCATTTCTAGGCTTCGGTATCGATATTCGGGAAGCCGGTATTGATACCCCTTGTTCATTCAAAATTCTAGTAGCGAAATATGGTATCGGTACCCAATGGGGTACCAATACCAATGGGTATATCGATACCAAAGTGGGAGTATCGATACCCCTAGTATCGATACCATGAAGGAGGTATCGATACCAGGGGGTGTATCAATACCAAAAATGGGGTATCGATACCCACTGGACAATCTGTCCAAAAATTGTTTATTTTTGCCCAAAAGATTGAAAAATTATACGATTCGATCCAATAGACCCATAATGACCTAAAATGAGTTGTAAAACTGAGAAACTGAGAAGTATCCTTCTATTCGAGCATAAAACTTAAGAATTTGATAAAAGTCTTATGTGACTAGAATGTTGATAGCAACTATATAATGGATTGGCTATGTGATGATGAGTGTGCCATGTGGGCACTTGGTTGATGGGATTCAGATACCTGAATAATTGAATTGTTACATTTTTGCTTTCCTCCTTGTGCACTCGATGTCTAGGTAACCCCAAGTGACATACGCTACTCAATATCTAGGTGATTCTGAGTAAGTATTATCTTCTCTATCTAATGCCTAGGTGATCCCGAATGGGTGATTCCGTTCATACATGATGCCTAGGTGATCCCGAGTACGCGTATGGCTAGCCTAATGACAAGGTGATTCCAGGTTACACAGTTTTGTTCCCTTTAGGCGAAAATGTATGCGTTGACTACTCATTCATGATTTATGCTCATTGCTTACTTTGCATGCTTACCTTTATGAACATCATGAATTATCGTAGAGTAGACACGTACCACTGAGCTTTATTAGCTCAGCGTGCGGATGTGTTGTTTTTTCGTGCGTAGGTTGGCAGGACACTCATTGGAAAAGAGCACATCAACGAAGATTCCCCAGCACCGAATCAACACGAGTACAATACCTTGATTTTAGTTGTAGGGCTATGTATCTATAGGACCTTATTGTAATCGGTCTGTAACTCTCTTTATACTTCATTATGGTAACTAATATTTTATTCATACGGATTTATATTTGGATTTGAAACTATTATGAAACTTATTCTAAATGATTTGTTTTAATTTTTGTTTTGGCTAAACTTGGGAATTAAAAATGAGAAAAAAAATTTATGGGTCAAGTTAGTGGCAAGCCAAATGTAGTGTATCGGATCCAATGAGATCGGGGTGTTACATAAGTGATCTGTGGTTTGTTCAAGTTCCTCGAGCGGAGGAAGTAACAAATAATGAGGAATTGATTTTGAAGCATTTTATTTTTCCATCTTAGCTAATTTTAGGTTTGTTCATGTTGTTTGAATTCTAATGGAAAATGTTGAACTACATTTCACTTTAATGTTCTAGACTTGGATTTATTTTTGTTGTTAAGTATTTCTACTTAATTTTTGTAATTTTTTTTTTCAAATTTGTTGTTATTGGATAATGTTACAGGTTAAAATTGGGTAGTACCTGCAAAGGTAGTAAGCTTAGTGGCGTTTGCGAAGAAAACGCTACTAAAAATCATATCACACAACGACGTTTATCCAAAAATGCCACTAAAAATCATGACATATTGTGGTGTTTGCTAAAGAGAAGGTATTACCAAAACGCTGCTATAGAACACGGTCGTTTGTGGCGTTTCGTGTAGAAAACGCAACTAAAAATCATGACATTTTGCGGCATTTGTATTGGAAATGCCGCTAAAGATAAGACATTGAACACGATCTTTTGCGGCGTTTTTCGAGCACAAACGCCACTAAAGTTTAAGGCGCTAATTTCAGAAGCACTTTTGTGGTGCTAAAGAGGGTTTTGGCGGCGCTAAAAAACGCCGCTAAAATCCTATTTTTGTTGTAGTGGTAGGAGAAGACAAAAAAATTAAAGATTTAAGATTTTTTTAAGAGGAGATGAAGAAATAGGATGATAAATTGGAAAACTTAGGATTTGATTCAAATATTTAACATAAAAATTAAATTTATTAAATTATTTTAATTAAGACCAATTGATTGAATGTACAAATTTTGGGCACTAAAATTATTATTAAACTAAGCAATCACCATGTTGTTGACCAAACTAAAAAAAGTAATGTTAATGATTAAATTTACAAAAAACCAGAGTGATAAGTCGATAATAGTTGGGCAAACCTTAATATTAACAATCAATTATAAAAATAGTTTTTCAGTATTTTTCTAACTGAATTGTGAACCGGTGAACTTGTGACAGTAATTCAGTTATGATTTTAAATAGTCCTATAGATAGTCTAATTATTATTATTATTATTATTATTATTATTATTATTATTATTATAAATTTTTTACATATTGATATTTAAAAAATGTGTATACTATTATTTATAAGATTTATAAATTCACTTTAAAATCTTTTGTTTTTTTATTCAGTTATCATCGTTGTTACAACATATAATAGGACATGTTTTTGAGTATATTTATGCATATAATATCCTTCCGTTTATAAGTAAAAATAAATCTAAATAATTTAAATATTATTTAAAAAATCACTTGAAATATTAACACAACTTGAAGCAGATGGTTAAATATTAATATTAACATCCAATCTATTTCTTTAAATTCTGAGTTTTTGTCCCAATATGAGCAATTTCTCCTTCTACTCTTCCTAAATAGAAATTATTAAAAAAAATCACGTGAAACATTAATTGATTATAAACAATATCTTCCTCTTTCTCCTATAAAAAAATCACTTAAAACAATTTTGTTAAAAAGAAAAAAATGCCAGAACAAAGTAACAAAGGCAGGATCAACACAAAATTAAATTAAAATGCTTGAAGAAAACAAAACCACATTTCTTTTTCTTACCTTCGAATTCCACTTCACTTGTCCACAAAACGACAACTCCCCATCTCCGCCTGCTAAACACATAATTATTCTACCCAATTAAATAATCTCTCTTTAGTTAATTATTAAACTATTTAAAGTAGAAATCTAGTTAAACAAGCACCTTAATGACAACTATTTAAACAATTACCGACACTTTGTATTATTTATAGATACAATAATCATATTTGAATTTTAGGTATAGAAAAAAGCTTTATGTCACGCCCGTAGAATCTCGTAGTCCCGAACGTGCGGCCTTAGACGCTCTCGAACAATGCAACGCCTAAGTAAGCTTGACGATCAAAGCTTAACAAGCTAAGACCCTTGCGGAAAACAAAGAACAACTGAAAGGAAATGGCTAAGAAAAGCTAAGCAAGGAGAATTGAGTGAATGCTCTGTATATTCCTCAAAACTGAAGTGTGTAAAATGAGGTGAGGGTAGGCCTCTATTTATACTTGAAGCCCCCTACATCCAACGGTTAAGATACAAGTACATCAATGGTCAAGATTAAAGCAGCACAATCAAATCCCTTGATCCTAGATAATTTGGTAAAACTTGCCTAAGATAAAGGGCTACAACAGATATGGTAAGTTTAGAAGGATAAGGCTTGTTGACTTGATATACTTGCCATATCTGATTGCTCTTCAACCCCAAGTGATGGGCCATCTTGGTTTGGTGCTGTCAAGCCCAAAATAGCACGCAGGGCCTCCTCTGTACCTTGGTGTGCGTTGGGCTCGGACCCTAGGGTCTGGGCCGTGACATTCTCCCACACTGGTTCTGGCGACGCCCTCGTCGCTCGGTTGAGATGGTACTGACTCACTTGATCCTTGAACTGCCATAGACCCTTGGCTGGTTCCAAACTCCATTCACTGTCGGGAAGTCCATTCCATTGAACAAGATACTCGTGCCTTGGCCGATGACCTGGTCATCGAATGACCCTCTCCGCTTGGATGTCTTCAACTTCATTCTCATAGGAGACCTTTATCCCGACTGGCGCTCGGTGTGACTTGCCTCGATCTGGATCCAACTCATCTTGATGGTATGGCTTGAGTAGACTGACATGGAACACTGAATGAGCTCGGATGTTCGATGGAAACTCCAATCGATAGGCCATGGTGCCTATCCGCTTCACAACTTTGAACGGTCCCTCGTATCTTCGCACAAGCCCTTTGTGCACGGTTGGGTTGCGCAAGATCCCGGTGAGCTTTGCAAGGACTAAGTCACCAACTTGGAAATTCACGTCCCTACGTTTCTTGTTCGCCTACTTCTTGGTCCGTTTTCCCGCCTTGTGTAGACAAGCTCGAGCTAAGTCGTGATGCTTTTGCCACTCCTTGGCAAACTTGTGTGCTGCTGGATTAGGCCCCTCGTACTTGGTAGCAACTGCGTTGGGAGTGAGTGGTTGCTGCCCGGTCACGATCTCAAACGGACTTTGGTTGGTCGCCTCGCTCCGTTGTAGGTTGTAGGAAAATTGGGCCACATCTAACAGCTTTGGCCAGTCGCGCTGCGTGACACTCACATAGTGTCTCAAATAGATCTCCAATAATGCATTCACTCGTTCAGTTTGCCCGTCCGTCTGTGGATGAACACTTGTGGAGAAGTTCAGGCTTGATCCCATAAGCTTGAACAACTCGGTCCAGAATCTGTCTGTGAACCGCGTGTCCCGGTCACTAATGATCGTCTTTGGCACTCCCCAATACTTGACCACGTGTTTGAGGAAAAGACGAGCCGCTTCTTCGGCTGGGCACACCTTCGATGCTGGAATAAACGTCCCATACTTGGAAAACCTGTCAACCACAACCATTATACTAGACAGGCCGTCAGTGTTGGGCAAACTGACAATAAAATCCATGGAAACACTTTCCCATTGTCGCTCGGGAATGGGCAATGGCTGCAACAGTCCTGCGGGTCTCTTCATCTCGATCTTGTCCTATTGGCACACAAAACAAGTCCTCACATAGGCTTCAACATCCTCGCCCATGCGTGGCCAATAGTAGTGCTCCGCAATGAGTGATAAGGTCCGGCTTATTCCCGGATGTCTCGCCCACTTGGAATCATGACACTCCTTCATGACTTCCTTGCGCAACTCCCTGAACTGAGGCACATAGAGGCGATGTCCTCGAGCATACAGCAAGTCCCCCTCGATCCAGAATCTTCTGGTTGTCCCTTCCTTGGCATAATCAATCAACATTCTGGCCGTTGGGTCATGTGACAGTCCCTCTTTGATGCGCTCTAACAAGTGTCTATTTGGCAAGCTCACAACCTCGATGTTGTACCTCTGGCTTAAGGCATCAGCAACGGAATTAACCTTCCCCGGCTTGTACTCCATGGCAAAATCAAATTCTACAAGAAACTCTTGCCAACGAGCCTGCTTGGAAGACAACTTTTTCTGGGTTAGAAAATAACTATTGGCAATATTATCAGTATATACCACAAACCTCGACCCAAGTATGCGCAAACAGTGCACTACTGCGGTCATCTCCTTCTCATAGACCGTGTACCTCCTCTCGGTCTCATTGAGTTTCAGGCTTTCATATGCAACCGGATGTCCTTCTTGCATAAGAACCCCACCAATAGCAACGTCGGATGCATCGGTGTAAACTTCAAAAGGCTTGGTGTGATCCGGCAATACCAACACTGGCTCACTCGCCATGGCTTGCTTCAAGCCCTCAAAAGCTTTCTAACAGTCGGCACTCCAATCCCACGCCTTGTCCTTCTTCAGCAACTCGGTCAAAGGTATGGCGATTTTAGAGTAGCTTTTGATGAACCTCCGATAGTAATTGGCTAGCCCCATGAAGGATCTCAACCCTGTCACCTTCGTTGGTGGCTCCCAATCAACAATGGCTTGAATTTTGGCCCCGTCCATCCGGATCTTGCCACCACCAACAATGTGGCCTAGGAATGAGACCTCCTCTTGAGCAAATGAACACTTCTCCACTTTGACGTAGAGCTCATTTTGTCGTAGAACCTCGAACACCTGCCTCAAGTGTTCAACATGCTCCCCAAGTGTCTTGCTATAGACCACAATATCGTCAAGGTAAACAACAACGAACTGATCAAGAAAGGGTTGTAGTACCTTGTTCATGAGAGTGCAGAAGGTAGCGGGAGCATTCGTGAGGCCAAAAGGCATCACCATGAATTCATACGAACCGTAGCGAGTCACATATGCTGTCTTCGGTTCATAACCTTCTGCGATTCTAACCTTCCAATATTCGGACCGCAAATCTAACTTGGTGAACCACCTTGCACCACCAAGTTGATCGAACAAGTATGCTATCAGTGGGATCGGGTACTTGTTCTTCACTGTGAGCTTATTCAAAGCTCGATAGTCGATGCACATTCGAAGCGTTCCATCATGCTTCTTCTGAAAGAGCACCGGTGCACCGTAGGGTGCCTTTGACGGTCAGATATACCCGGCATCGAGGAGTTCCTTCAATTGTCTGCGCATCTCCTCTAACTCCGGTGGAGCCATTCGGTAAGGAGCTCGAGCTGGCGGCTCCGCATTCCGCACAAGATTAATCTTGTGATCCACCTCCCGCTTCGGTGGGAGAGGCTTGGGCAACTCGGCAGGCATCACATCCTTGAAATCTGCCAAAACTTGCTTCACCTCGGTTGGGATCTCTTCGGACTGACTTGGCCCATCATGGACCAACGTAGCCAAGTAGGTGGGTTCCTCCTTGCGTACCCTTGCTGAACTGGATGGCTGACAGCATCTTGGCCCCAACTCCTGTCTCACGATTCACCGGAACCATGCATGGATGTGCCGGGTCAAGTATGCACAAACAATCGGCAAAGGGAATAGGGAAAGCATTAATCCGGTCAAGTAAGCTAAGCCCAATCACAAAATCGAAGTCATCAAGAGGGATTACCTTGATAGCTTCATTACCGGTCCAACTGCCAATTTCTAACTTGACTCCTTTTGCTACTCCCGTAATCGGAGTCTCCTTGGAATTCACGGTTTTGATGAACCCACTTGCCTTCTCCACATGAAGGCCAAGTCTCTTGGCAACTTGTTCTGACACGAACAATTCTGAGGCACCGGTGTCCACAAGTGTGCTCAACCTTCGACCCGCCACAATGATGTCCACGAACATTAGACCCTTCTTCTTGGAACCCTTCTTAATCTCCATGGAACTGATGATGGAATTAAGCATGAGGGCTTCCTTCTCTTCGCCACTCTTCTCTTGAATGGCAGCAGCCTTTGCGAGCAGGGGGCAATTCCTCTTGTAGTGATTACCTTTACAATTGTAACAATAGACTTCCCAAGGCTTGCTTACTTTATTACCTTTATTGGTTGGCTTTTCGGACCCGTCCTTGGCATGCTTGTCTTTGTCTTTCCTCCCGTTACCTTTGTACTTCGGCTTTTCTTTGGAATTGTCTGACTTCTTATGTTCAAACTCTGTAAGGGAGTCGGCAGTGGCCATCGCCTTGGAAAGATCTTGGACCTCCATTCGGTGTAGCTCCATCTTTGCCCAACGTTGTAGCCCATTCTTGAAGGCAAAGAGGGCGTCGGTCTCGCTCATGTCCTAGATTTGGAGTCTAAGTTTCGTGAACTTCTTGACATACTCTCGGATAGAGCCGTCATGTTGTAGCTGGCGTAGCTTCTCTCAAGCCTCGTTTTGAGCATTCCTTGGGTAGAAGTGCTCCTTGAACTCGAACTCCTTCCACGTCTTGACGGGAAGAGTCTCATCCTTCGCTTGGGAGCATCTGTGTCGCCACCATAAGAGAGCGGCATCAGTCAAATAAACATAAGCTGTGTTTACCTTTGTGACTTCATCATCGATGCCCATGAGTCAGAAATACTGCTCAACCCCCAAATGAAGTTGTCCACTTCTTGGGCTGCCCTCGCCCCTTTGAACTCCTTCGGCTTTGGCACATCGATCCTGGGCTTAGCTGCAGGTGCTTCGCCCACTATGCCGGTCAATACGGCATTCTTGTAGAGAGATAGCTCGGCAGTGAGCTTCTTCATCTCTCCCGCATGTTCCGCCTTCATGGTCTCCATCGCACCTTGAAGGGAACGTACTTGTTGATCCATTTTCTCATACATCGCGTTGAGAACTTCCTGGACCTCCTCGGTGATTTCATCCTTGAATGAATCCACCTTCTCGAGGCGTGGCTCCGCCTCCTCCTGGGTCTCTTGAACATTACCCATGGCTTCCTCCAAACGAACAACCCTCTTCTCCAAAGATGAGATGATGTCCCTGGAACTTTCACGCTTCTTCCCGGCAGCTGCAGCACGAGTCTCTCAGTCAGTTGCTGAAACCTCGCAGGAGCTTTGTGGTATCATTTCTCTCGGTCAAACTAGCTCTGATACCACTTGTCACGCCCGTAAAATCTCGTAGTCCCGAACGTGCGGCCTTAGACGCTCTCGAACAATGCAACGCCTAAGTAAGCCTGACGATCAAAGCTTAACAAGCTAAGACCCTTGCGGAAAACAAAGAACAACTGAAAGGAAATGGCTAAGAAAAGCTAAGCAAGGAGAATTGAGTGAATGCTTTGTATATTCCTCAAAACTGAAGTGTGTAAAATGAGGTGGAGGTAGGCCTTTATTTATACTTGAAGCCCCCTACATCCAACGGTTAAGATACAAGTACATCAATGGTCAAGATTAAAGCAGCACAATCAAATCCCTTGATCCTAGCTAATTTGGTAAAACTTGCCTAAGATAAAGGGCTACAACAGATATGGTAAGTTTAGAAGGATAAGGCTTGTTGACTTGATATACTTGCCATATCTGATTGCTCTTCAACCCCAAGTGATGGGCCATCTCGGTTTGGTGCTGGCAAGCCCAAAATAGCACGCAGGGCCTCCTCTGCACCTTGGTGTGCGTTGGGCTCGGACCCTAGGGTCTGGGCCGTGACATTTAATACTCTCGAAAATTTCATTATTAATTCACAAATAATGGAATAATCTACTAACAAATCATTATATATGCAAATAATCTTAATGTAAATATTAAATTTGAAAAAATTCAAATTTTAAATCTCAAAATTTTTTAAATATTTTATTTACAATTAAGTCGAAGGATTATCAACAAAAAAAACTTCGGTTCTTGATAAAAATATAAAGTAGTGGTTTTAAATAGATTGATTTTTTAAATTTTATATGTTAAGTGGTAAAGCAATTGATTGATATAGTCTTATTAATATAGACTATTTTATGTATTCAAAAAATATATTTACTATTTTAGAAAAAAAGAAAATAGTTTATTGATTATTTTTTAATTAAAATTACTGTTTTTTGATTGGATATTGATAGGTGCTAAACAAGGCCCAAACAATCCCTAGATGCCAAGTTGAGAGCATCTACATCTAAGCCCTCATTTTTGTTATTTCTACCAAAGTCATGGCATTAAAAGATATAAATAATAATATTCTTAGCCCCTCTATTGTGTCAAAAAAAATTATTTAGTCCATCTAATTTAATGTGACATAAATTACTCTCTATATTTTTATAATATTATCAGTATATCTAATAAATAATACAGTTAGTACATCTCCAAAAAAGCGATGAGTTCTCATGGGAACTCTAGCGATGTTGAAGGAGCACATGTTGGGCACAATGGACGGCCACCAGATGATGCCCGGCAGGTTCAGACACAGGTGGCTTTGGAGAGACCAGGATCCCCACTAGTGGATGAACGAAACCCTAAGAAAACTACGCAATGTAGAGGATGTTGAGGGTTCAAAACTTCCTGAGGAAGTTACCGACATAAAAGCCAAAGGTGGACTTGATACAAAGTCTGAAGGGAACAAGGCAACTGACAGGAGGGTATGCGACCTACCTTTGCAAATATGGTAGCCGGCTCATTAAACCCTAGGTCGACAGAGAAAAAATTCAATAAGGAAGATGAGGTTGAGGTTCTTGATGAGGATTGTATAGTGGATGAAGCAGGATCTTATCCATCTATTAAATTCTCTAACCGAGTTCATGAGGAAATTGATCAACGCATGTGCCATACACTTATTATTAGGTTGCTTGGCCATTCAATAAGTTATACGACTCTGTTATCTCGGATCACCCAGCTTTGGAATTCGGTGTGTGAGTTTGCACTAATTGATTTGGATAACAACTATTTTTTGGTTAAATTCTTAAACGAACAGGATTATGTGAAGGCTCTAACGTAAGGGCCATGGACAATATACAAAATTATTTAACGGTACAACCATGGAGCAGGTCCTTTTCCACATCCGAAAAGCACTTATCACATGTTCTAGTTTGGGTTCGTCTCCCAAGTCTACCATATAGGTACTATTCCAAGAATTTTTCCGTCGAATTGCTGCGATTATTGGAAGAGTTGTCAAGATTGACTATAACACTCTAGCACATGATAGGGATAAATTAGCTCGGCTAGCAATATTGGCTATCTGAACAAGCCTTTAAAGCAGTGTATTGGAATTGACGGGTTTGTTCAAAAGTTGGAATACGAGGGCCTAAATAATATTTACTTTACATGTGGAATATATGGTCATACCATGGAAAATTGTGGTAGTTCCGAAGATAATGGAGGATTGAAGGAAAACAAAGAAATTGATTGTGAGGCTCCGATAAATAAGGTTCCATCAAAGGATTCAAAAGGAACAGAGTTATGCGGACCATGGATGGTGGTGGAAAATCGAAGACGTAAATCACGAAATCAAGTGATAAATCGTCTTTCATTGAAAAATTGTGAGAATAAAGAAGGTTCTCGGTTTGTTGTTTTAGATATGATTGAACAGGAAGTTGCTCCTGAGTAAGAAGTTGCCTTGGAAATTTCAAAGGAAAACCGTAAGGTACAATCCAGTAAGGGTAAAGCTCCAAATATACCAAGACAAGGGACAACTACAAGGAGCACATTCACTCCCAATGATGCATATCATGCCTCTAACCCAGATAAAAAAAACAAAAAAAGGTCTTAAGAAGCGGAAGGAATACCAGTCATTCCTTTGGTTGTAGGTCAATCAACAAGGTTGAAAACACATGTGGTGGACAAGAATAAGGGAACTAATGTGGCAACCATAATCCTAGAAAAAGGACATGGACCGAAGGCTGCACCTAGGGTGAAAATCAACAAAGCAACCGGGGTAGTAAACAGATCCTTTAAGGAGAATGCTCGATGAGGTATGAAGGGATTTAAAAAGATGGGAAGGAGGATACTACGCACGTTGCCCTTGCAGAGTGGATGCAATCCACATTCGATCAGGTTGATGCAATGAAGGAAGGTAGCCATCAAGAGCCTCAAAATTGTAGTGCCTCGAATTCTGAATTCTCGGATGGTGAATACATGGAGGGGTATGATGGTTATGGGTGGTTTGAGGATGATGAACCAGGGATGGTTCAGTAAGTTGTGATTCTCTTATTTTCAAATTTTATTATGACGAGTTTTATGTGTTGGAATTGTCAGGGTGCAGCTAGCCCCGAATTCAGGAGTTATCTAAAGGATTATGTTCGTGAATCTTAGCCGAAAATGTTAGAATTAAACCATAACTAAATATGAAATCTAAACCCAAAATCTATCATGTCAAATCATCAAGAACAATAAACCGAATAAACTGAATGCGGAAGCGTACCTGAATTAATCGATAGAAAACCTTGAATCTTGACGTTGAAAGACTATATCTTTGGTATTGATCTTCCAAGAAGATAGGTTTTCTCTTGACGTAAAACTCTCTGACGGGGAAGGAGAGAAAAACAAGTTAACCTATTTCTTGGGGACCACTACCTCTTTATATAGTTGATTTAATAATCAACTATTAAGTATTTATAACTCTGCCCCTCATCGAATTATAAATACATCTTATGGTATCTACACTTTTATTTCCATGACATTTTAATACCCATGACACGCCTAACATAATTGGTCACTTAATTTTGTGTCATACTTTAAAATAGCAATATACATTATACATATGTGCCCACTATTACGGATTTTAATCCAACAATCTCCCACTTGGGCAACATCTCCCACTTGGGCAACATATGTTTCCTGACAAATGTATAACCTTATGAGCTCAAAAATTTGCTATTATATAATAGGTATTCTGTAACAATCTTGTCCATCAACTATATTCATATAGGATCAAAGCAGCCTTTGTCGTATCAATCATGACAAGACCCATCAATGATCACGTATACAAATATAGTCAAATGACATAGATCAATCATGGACGCGTAGCATGGAAAATTACATGAAATGTGAACCAAACATGTCTATTTCCAACTGGTCCTCCTAAACCTTAGTGAGATCAAGCTTTTTATCAATTCAGAGTGTGCATAAACCAAAAGAACTTTATTTCTGCAGAAAATAATCTTAAAATAACTTTAAACTGAAGTAACCGAAATTGTGTCTAAACCAAATGAGCATTTTTCAAAATTACAAACTCCCACTAAAACTAAATATCTTTATATAACATTACACCCACATGAGTAGTGTGCTCATGAAAGACCTAGGGTGATAGTTTCTTAATAAGCGCGCAAATATAGAGTTTGTACCAACATGCTCTATAGACACACAATCACTCTGAATTTTCTTTAACAACTAGGAATTTAATATTTATGTGATTCAAATTTGAAGTGTTCCTATTGTTCATAGAATAAATGAATGCATATTTATTGTCACAAAATAACCGAAGTGGTCTTTCTATTCAATCTATAATTAGCAGCCCATGTGACAAAATTCTTTTGCATCAATATTCTAATAGAATCGAAGTCTGTAAACTTGATGATCTCTAACTTACCAGAACTTCGATATGTGAGCATGTAATTTTTGTTCTCTAAAGATATTTCATAACCCTATTGGCTGCTATTCAATGGTTCAAACTAGAATTGCTTAAATATCTGTCTAACATTCTAACAATGTACGCAATATCCGAACGCATACATACTTGAGCATAAATTAAATTCTCAATAGATTATGCACTTGGAATCTTTTGTATTTTTTTTAATTTCAAGGTTACTTTTAGGGCATTGAGTAAGACTAAATTTGTCTTCTTTAGTAATATGAGTATCACTTGGTTTGCTCCCACTGAACTGTAGTATATAGAATTGTGAACTAAATTTATCTCAAAACCAAATGAGATAAACAATATGAAATTTATAATTTCGTTAATGAGAGTCCAACTTAAGCTCATAGATGAATTTCTTTAATTTACATATCATTGATTTTCTATCATTAGACACAAATCTATGATTGTACCATATAATTTGTTTCTTCAATGTCACCATTGAAAAACACAAGCGTAACATCCATCTTATGTAGCTCAAGATTAAAATAAGCAATAAGCGTCATGATTATCTTAAAAGATTCTTTCAATAAAACTTGAGAGAAAGTCTCCACAAAATCAATGTCTTCTTTTAGAGTATATCCTTTAGATACAAGACATGCCTTATACTTATCCACATTATCATTTGCATCCCTCTTGGTTTTAAATATCCATTTACAACCAATTGGTTTGCACCTTCACATAATGAGACAAGTTCCGAAACTTTATTGTCTTGCATAAAATTATACTCTTCTTGAATGACATCAATCCACTTTTCAGAGTCAGAACTTTTATGATTTGATAAAAAATGATTGAATCATTTTCTATCATTCCATTATTATCCTTATTTTCTTGAATAAATACAAAGTAATAATCTAGAATAGTATTTCTCCTTCCTCTCATGGATATCTTTAATGACACTTATTTTTTTAAGGTTGTTGAGTTTGTTCTTTTGAAACAATTACCTTATCTTGAATGGGAGTTGTTCAACATTGTTTTGTTGAGGTACTTGATTTACTTCTTGATTATGATATAAAAACCTAAACATCATTAAAAGTGATAGTATGAATTAAATTATAATTCAACTTACCCTCAATAGCAATGTATCTAACCTTATTTCTCCTCCAAACTCAACATCCTAAAAATGTTATAAACCTCTCCTTAAAATAATCCTTATTGTGGGATCATAAAATTTACAGCCCATGGATCACTCAAAATAACCGAAGTAGTTGCTCACTTTTGAAGTTTAATTTCTTCACATGTGTCCTAACTTATACAAAAGAATCAATACTTTGTAACTTATTGTTGTTTCTTTTGATTAGGACCTTTAGCAACTTTATTCTAATATATTTTTTTATTGCCCTTATTCTTAGAGACACTAACTAAATGAGCACTAACTGAATGAGTACTTTTACACTTATAATGCTTCAACTTTTCTTCCTCTTTAACACAATTAGAAAAAAGCTCATTTAAAGTCTATTTCTCCTTTTGACAGTTGTAACTAATTTTGAATTGGTTAAATCAGTATAGGAAGCGATACCAAAATCATAAGAACAAACAATTGTTAGAAAGTTTGATCTTATGTGCCTTAAATTTTGAAGCAATATTAAACATTTTTCATAATGTACTTCCTCACATTTCCTTGACCCTTATACTTCATAGACATCAAAGTGATGTCATTTTAACCTTAATGTTTTGGGTAAATCATTTCTTAATTTCGTCAAGGAAACCCTTAATATGAGTAATCTCTTTAGATTTGTGCTCCTAAAGACTTATAGAATGTTGTTCTTTATGATCATTAGACTCGTGCGATTTTAACAATCTCACCTCTCAAAATTCCTTTTATGGGTGCTTACCGTGGTGAGAGGTGCAAGTTATTCTTCTCTTAGTGCAAAGTCTATGTTCATACAACCAAATACTATATGTAAGTGTCTTTTCTATTCCTTGAAACTAGTTTCACTAAACATGAGTGTAGAATGTATTTAATGATATTGTAATAAAGAAAGATAAATTACCTAAATATAGAACAAAATAAGCAAATAAAATAAAAACAAGCCCACATAAATATTCATAAGTAAACAAATAAATTCAAAATAATGGCTAGTTCCCCTCAAGATACCAAGCACAACATTAATATCAAGTCTTTGGACAGTAATATTAACTGTAAGCGGTACTCTTGTTGTAGCAATCAAACATTGACAATAAACTATGTCAAACAATAGATTAATCTTTGGACTAACGTATTGCTTACATAAAATACCTTATAATTGTCACACATTTATCGCCACGATTTTGTCGTTGTAATTTCATCAAATATTAACTTTCCTTTGGGCCAATTAATAAACGCATGAATTACAAAAACCCATAATTATCTTAATATTTTAAATAAACTAATATACACAAAAGCGGTCACTTTGGTGACATTATGTTTCAATTAATCCATTAAAATATTAGACATCCGAAACCAAAATATGAATTTAATTGTTTCAAAATATTTATCTTAATTTTATCTTTCAATCAAATTAAAAAGATAACCAAAATAATAATAAATTTGAATAAAGGTAAACCTCATATCAAGATACCGGACACTCCATTAATATTTCATCTTTGGACAAAATATTAACTTGTAAGTGATATCTTGGTACAGTAATCAAACATTGATAATAAGAACATGTCAAATGTAAATCTTCCTTTGGGCGATTTATTGCTCACATATAAAATGAATAATTATCACATGTTTATTACCACGGTTGCACATGTAATAATGTTAATTATTAACCTTCCTTTGGGCCGATTAATACTAACATAATCCGACTTACATGCACAAAACCTTCTATATATTAAAATAAAATAATTTCTACAATAGAGGTCACTTTGGTGACTTAATGCTTCAATTAATTTATCTTAAAATATATAATATAAATATACCGATATCCAAATTTAAAATTATGCAACAGTCAAAACTGAAATTTCTGATAACACTTAAGTTTCCGAAATAACCCAGAATAAGGTTGTCCAAATGGGGCTATCAAAAATCGAAAAACCGAAATCTTTGACTGTTTCTCAAAAAAAAAAATTAAACATGCATTTACCAAAATTAAAGTCGAATTCAAAACAATCAATCTTTAACTTAAAAGCCAAAATCAGATAAATGAATTATTCATATAGCGATCATATGAGACTTTAATATCCATAATAATCTAATGATCAAAATTAAATATTTTTGATCAAACTGAATCGAATATTAATTCCATAAGATTAATGGCATTCTTTCCAAAATCAAAACATGTATCGATAACAAACATAAACAGGGGAGTGATTCAACTCCAAGCAATTGAAACCAAAATGTATATCCCTAACTAATTTTGCATAAAGATTAAGACCCTTAAGTATGCATCTAAATTGGCCAAACTTGAATTTAAAATGTAGGCCCTTAACGTGCAATAAACCTAATTTTAAACAGAATTTTGGGAGTTGAGTTTGCAAATATACACTATCATTCAAAATTTAAGAAACTGAAATATCAATTGCTTTCATGTTAAATCAACGCACCATCACCAAGAAACAGATAAGCAGTTGCTTAATACTTAGTTAAAGTAAGCATAATTTCAAACAAATTTAAGCAAAATATTTTGTTCAAAACTAAACATGATTCAACAAAATTCAACCATAATTTATTAGACATAAACTGAATATAAAGTTTCTAAGTCGCGGTAAATTTACCACGACAAAGCCAAAATCAACTTTATTTTTTCTTTTAATTACTAATGATCAAAACTAAAATTTTGATCAAACCGAATTGAATATATATTTTTTAAAATAAATATATATACCATAGATTGTATATATATTTGGATTAAATAGTATATACAATTCAAACTAAAGACAATCATGTTAACCATCAATTAGAACCCTAAAATATGAGAATCTTAATGGTTCTAAAAAAATTACAATCCGAATTAAAATTCAATAATCAAAAGGTGCTATATATAATTAATACATTCACGCATGAATTAACATTAAACTTAACTTTAAAAAAATTGCAAACTTATCCCACCTTAGTATGTCGTTCAAAATCTAAAGTGTCCCTTAAATTTTTTTACACAAAACATTAATAGAGAGGGTTAACATTCGTTGAAACCCTAAATGTTGTTTTGGGTTAAAAATAATATTGTGAATATCAACCTCTAAATCACACGAAATCTCAAAACCTTAACATCAAAACTCAAGAATCAATCCAAAATTAATTAAAGAATTTGATTCTCAATGATTCAACATGACCCGGCTCTGATACCACTTGTTAGAATTAAACCATAACTAAATATGAAATCTAAACCCAAAATCTATCATGTCAAATCATCAAGAACAATAAACCGAATAAACTGAATGCGGAAGCGTACCTGAATTAATCGATAGAAAACCTTGAATCTTGACGTTGAAAGACTATATCTTTGGTATTGATCTTCCAAGAAGATAGGTTTTCTCTTGACGTAAAACTCTCTGACGGGGAAGGAGAGAAAAACAAGTTAACCTATTTCTTGGGGACCACTACCTCTTTATATAGTTGATTTAATAATCAACTATTAAGTATTTATAACTCTGCCCCTCATCGAATTATAAATACATCTTATGGTATCTACACTTTTATTTCCATGACATTTTAATACCCATGACACGCCTAACATAATTGGTCACTTAATTTTGTGTCATACTTTAAAATAGCAATATACATTATACATATGTGCCCACTATTACGGATTTTAATCCAACAGAAAATTGTGGCAATATTTGAACCTCGTACAAGTGGAATTCGGGCTGATATGGTGATTAAAAAATTAATGTTTTCGCACTCATACCGTGTTGAAGCTCAGGGGTTCAATGGAGGCGTGTGGCTATTATAGGATGACTCTGTAATAGTGGAAATTGTTCATATTGCAAATCAATTCATTAATGGCCGTTTTCGCTTAAAGGATGGATTAGAATGGTTTTAGTTTACAGTCGTATATGCAAGTCCGAAGAAAGGTATCCGAGAGAAGCTATGGGATGCATTATCGACACTTAAACCAAATAATGGATCGCCATGGATTTGAAGGGGGGATTTAAATTCAATTGTGAGTTAGGAAGAACGAAAGGGTGGTTCGGCTAGAGTAATTGGGACTAGTAGGTTATTTGCAGACTTTATCTTCAAATTAGGGCTGGTGGATGTGGGTTATCATGGACCATCATTCACGTGGTCGAGAGGGAAGCTTTACCAACGGCTAGATCAGTTTTTAGTTAATCAAGAATGGGTCAACCAATTTCCGGAATCGTACGTGTATCATCTCCACAAATTGGGCTCGGATCATCGACCAATTTTATTCAATCTTTCATCGGGAGAAATACGGTGGTGCAACCTTTTTGATTTATAGCGGTATGGAATGATCATCCCCAGTTTTTGGATTTCTTGCAATCGATTTGGGGTATTGACAACAATCTCGAAGATAATTTGAACAAACTTAAAGAAGAAGTAAAAACCTGGAACAATGAGGTATTTGGTCATACTGGCAAACGTAAAATGAGAATTATTGCACGCTTGAAAGGAATTGACAAGGCTCTTCAGGAGGCTCATTCGGATTTTCTAATAAACCTTGAGAATGAATTACGGGCTGAACTTGAAGAAGTCTTAAATTACGAGGAAAGTCTTTGGAAACAAAAAAGCGAATGCTCAGTGGTTATCGCAAGGGGACCCTAACACAAAATTTTTCCATGCTTCGGTCATGACACGATGATGAAATAATAAAATTCTCGCACTTAAGTCGGATAATAATATGTGGTGTACCGACCCAAAGGAACTACAGACCATGGTTGTTCGTTTCTTTAGTTTCCTCTTTACTGGTTCGACCGTGGCTCTCCAGGATTATAAAATTAAAGGCAAGTTTGCTCAATTGCCGATTCATGCATTAAATGGTTTAGCAAAGCCGATTAAAGATGAGGAAATTAAACATGCAATCTTTGAGATGGCACCAATGAAAGCACCTGGGGTGGACGGAATTTATGCTTTTTTATCAGAAAAATTGGCGAATAGTTGGTGATTCAGTTTGTCGATTCATCCGAGGAGTTTTTATGGAGAATCTTTGGCATGAAAGCCTGAACACAATTTTGGCTCTATTGCCTAAGGTTGCTAATCCGGAATACATTAGTCAGTTTTGCCCAATTAGTCTATGTAATGCGATTTACAAGGTTATTACTATGATTATAGTAAATAGATTGAAGTCGTTTCTACCAGATTGGATTTCAGAAAATCAAACAAGTTTTGTACCAGGTAGATCGATCTTTGATAATATTGTCATGACTCAAGAGGTAATTCATTCTATGAATAGGAAAAAAGAGAGAAAATAATGGATGGCTATTAAAATAGATTTGGAGAAAACATACGATCGACTTGAATGGAGTTTCATTAATGATACATTATGTGAAATTGAAATTACGGATAACCTACAGAATCTTATAATGAAATGTGTTACATCTGTCATGACTTAAATTTTGTAGAATGGTGCGTTAACAGGACTGTTTAATCCATTAAGAAGTATACGACAAGGAGATCCGTTATCACCCTATCTATTTGTATTGTGTATGAAAAGACTTGCACATGCGATTCAAATGAAAGTGGAGGAGGGTGGATGGATTCCCTTTCGGACGTCCAGAACGAGTTCTGATATATTACATTTTTTTTCGCCGACGACACGATCTTATTTGCTGAGGCATCCATTAAGCAAGCTAATGTCATTCAAGATATCCTTTGTCACTTTCTGTGATGTATCCGGACACAAGGTAAGTGTTTCAAATACCACAATTTTTTTTCTCCAAGAATATACCTGTTGAAAGTAAATAAAATATTCATAACATATTCGGGTATTCGGAAGTTGAGAACTTGGGGAAATATCTAGGTGTACCGTTAATACATATGAGGGTAGATGCGAGTACATATCAGTATTTAATCACTATGATACAGGACTATGGGTGGTAATGGGGCGGGTCGGGGATGATTTTGCATTCCTTACTAAGTTCCCAACACTTGCGGGTACGGTTTGATGAAATTCTCATTATACCTTTCGGGGATTTTTTCGTCCACATACCCATCTCTTACGGATCCCTGTGGTTTTTTGTTATTCCATATACCCAAAAAAATTAACACATTAAAACAAATACTCAACATTAAATCTCCAAAATTAAATACATAAATGATAAATTTAATTTTTACCAACAACAAACAAACTATTTCAAAACTATAAAACATGACTAAAATATTAACTATTGAAACATGGCAGCTTGCACTACCTTTAAAAGAAAATATGTTAT
The DNA here is from genome assembly GCA_019671005.1 of Hibiscus mutabilis. Taxonomy (NCBI): domain Eukaryota; kingdom Viridiplantae; phylum Streptophyta; class Magnoliopsida; order Malvales; family Malvaceae; genus Hibiscus; species Hibiscus mutabilis. The sequence continues at coordinate 46,021,780 of CM033725.1, forward strand.
TAGTATTATACAGTTTCAAATCATGATCCGTTTGTTCTAAAAGAAACTAGATTCAATAATCTTTTAACCATATAAATTATCTCTTATAATTTTACTTGTTTCATTTATGACGAATTTCTGAAGTTACTGTCATTGTTGTTTTTAGAAATAGTTTACAGTCTTCTTCTGACCTTTGCTCACTCAAAAATTAATAACTCCTAATACATAACTCAAAATCAAGAACCGTTTGTTTTAAACGAATTTAGGGTTCCTTATGGTTATAGAAGTATAAGGCTCACTTCATGATTTATCTTGTAGAATTTTTGGTGATTTTTTAAAGCCATTGATAAAACTGTTTTCTAAAGAATCTGCTGCTAATTTTTTATGATCTTTCAATATTCAAATATTCATATTTTTTAAAATACATATCGAAATCGATCACTGTGTATTTTAAATAAAACTAGACTGAATCATGTTTACAACAATGTATAGACCATTTTCTAATTACTTTTATTAAATTTACGGAAATTTTCTAAACTTACTCCACCCGACAATACTCTGGTTATAGAAGATTAGATTTCTGTTGAAAATTGGGTAAATTACTCTTATGACCATCCAACTTTGTAAAATATTGGGACCCTTGCGAATATTTTTTGGGATCCCTATGGTGATTTATACGGGTACGTTTGGTTATCCTCACAATTTAGATATATCAATCCATGTTCCCATCCCCATTTGAGCTTAGGTGATAAAACTTTCTCCGTCCCCATCCCGTGGGTGAAGATTTCGGTTATTCCCCATACTCATCTATTTGGACTCCACAATTTTTTGTTATTCCCCACTCGATTGCCACCCCTGTACAGGATAGATTAACATGATGGAAAACCAAAACTCTATCCTTCTGAGGTAGAGTTACACTGGCAAAGGCGGTCATCGCGACCATCCCAATTTACACGATGCAATCGATGGTAATCCCAAAGAGAATTTATATGGAAATTGAGAAGCTTATTCGAAGATTCATATGGGAAATTACATCTAAAAATGGTAGTGTCCACAAAGTCAAATAGAGTAAAGTCCGTAAGCCAATAGAAGCGGGTGGTCTCGGCTTTAGGGACTTGGAGAAACAAAATCAGGCGTTTCTGATGAAGATCGCATTTTAATTATTATCTAAGAGAAATCAATTGTGGGAAAAATTCATTCGCGCCAAATATAGATGTTCGGATGGTATACCAGAATCACTCCAAGGCTCTAACGGGTCTCAGATATGGAAGGGTATTGTTAGCATTTGGTCTTAGGTGCGAGATAAGCTGATTTGGTGTATTGGGAGCGGGACGGATATTGACTTTTGGTTCGATCCTTGGTTACCGCATGCTGGTCCGCTCATGAACCACTTCATAGCCGCAGGTGCATTTGGAATAGAGAAAGTAACTGTTGCGACAATGGTTGACTCAACTGGAGAATGGCGCTGGTCCAGGTTTGAGCGTTTACTTCCAACAAACATACTGCTTCGCCTAGCTGCTATCAAAGGGCCATGTTCGCCGTATACCGGGGATGCTATGGGGTGGAGACTGAACTCTGATTTGAACTTTACGGTTCGATCGGCTAACGATTCCTTAACCAATCATGAGGATATATCGCTAAATGTGAACAAAGTCTGAAAGGTTATACACAAATTCCGTGGCCCTCAGAGAATTAAAATGTTTTTTGTGGCTTTTATGTTGCGATAGGGTAATGACAAATGTGGAACGGGTACGTCGTCACTTTACAATTGATAGTGGTTGTCCAATATGTTCATGGCCGATAGAATCTGCGAATCATCTAGTTCGATTTTGTTGTAGTGCATTATCAATATGGACAAGACTAGTTCGACCAGAGCGATTACAAGAATACTTGTCTATGGAGATGAAAGTATGGTGTTATGAATCTACAGTCGAAGAATACGGACAAAATGAATACATGGGCTGATAGAAAATTCGTATTGACAGCTAGGACAACTAGTCCATAACAAATCATCCTATATATTAAAGGGTTGTAATGCTTGCTTCTTTTTATGCCAATTGTTATAAACAAATTCCTCTCTTTCTAAATATCTTCTTCTTCTTCTCTCTCGATACTTCTTCTTTCTATTTCCTTTTCTACTTCGGTAATATTCTTGTGAGTTGTTAGGAAGGTTCTTAACCTTGGTGCTTTCGTTGAGAGACTAAAAATATGGTGATCGACGTTGAAGTTGGCAAAACATGGCAAGCAGAGTTTTAATTTGCCCCAAAATCAGTTTCTTTTGAGTTGTCCGAATTTGATGGCACAAACTCAGAAATTTGGATTGCCCGTACCGAAGCGTTCTTCAAGTTTTACCAAACTGAGGATGCTTTCCAAATTTCCATGGATGCGTATCATTTTGAAGGAATAGCTCGTCGATGGTATCAATGGATGAAGCGATATTAACAATTATCAAGTTGGGAAAATTTTACCAAAGCAATGATCGCAAGATTTCAGTGCGCTAATGAAGATAATCCAAGAACAGTGGAAGAGCAAAAGCTACCAGCAGAGACGTTTCAAAAGACGTTACAAGATGTGGCCAAGCAACTGGCTTTGTTAGCCGATCAGGTGAACCAGCTAAATAAAACAAATAGAGGGATCGGTCAATTAAGGAAGGTGGTGGTTAGTCGAGACAGTCCAAGCATAAATGGCCACTATGTGTTCGATAAAATGCCGACACCAACTGACTTTGCAATTAGAGACCAAACAATTCAGCCTAGCGATGGATTTGAGTTTTCAAATGAGGAATTAACATATGGTGAAAGGTATTAGTGATGGTAACGATGGTGTGGTGTTTTTAGATGAATTGATTAGTGCTCTACTGTGCAGTCAAAGGATAATATAGATCCTATTGGTTTGGATGGTCAAACTCTTGGAATTGTGGCGTTGCTAAAATGCACTGACCAATCTTTAAAAACACATGAATGCTAAACTACAGACTCAATTTGTAGAGAAACCAAACGCAGCAACAAAAAAATCTCTAAGATATCAGCGACAAGAAAATGCAGGTCTGATATTAATGCATCAAGATAATTTTGACCTGATTATTACTGTTTTGGTCTATGAGTATAAATTTGGTTCTTTTAAGATTGAGTACAATGAAAGTACTGCCAACTCTTTCATTGTTAGAAGCATTGATGCTGGTGGAAAGCACAAATTTGTTAAGTGTGATGACCCCTACGGGTGTAGACTATTGCAAATGGGAAAACGTATGATTCAAATCCCTAAGATTGTGAGTGGCATTGATGTCACGATATTCTTTGGAAATATTAAAATAAAAGTGTTGGCTTTCAATAAAGTATCTGCCATTATTTGGAACCTACAACAATTTTGGGACATATTTGAGGGTTTCAAGGAAACGTTGGCTCCATATGAACGTTCTGCTCTGAGTAAAACATATATCTTCCTTGAAGGAGCTGCAAGATTTATTGATTTCCATGTTTGTGTTGAAAGTGACAGAGAAAGATTGCTTCCTGAGTGGTACAAAGAAAATGAAATTCAGTTGATCCTTAGCATTGAAATAGTGAAAGCATATCTTCTTATCAAGACTCTAGTTAGCGCAGCTGGAGAAACATTCAGGTATCAAATTTTGATCATTGCAACTGGTTACACAATTATAAGATTGATAGATTTTTACGTGCAAAGAGCTGAAGCCAAAAACATCTTTTACTTGAGATAAATTGACTATGTTGATAAGTGGGTTGAAGCAATCAAGGCTAAGAAGAATGGCAAAGCTATCATTGTTGGAGAAGGTTATATTGGACCTAAGCTTGGTGTCAAGCAGAAGATTTGATGCTGCAACAAGAAGGATGCCACAACCCTCAAGTACTCTAAGGCAAAGTATGATGAAATTGTAAAGAAAGTCTCTTCATATCTTAAGAAAGTTGATTACAACACCGATAAGATACTATTTGTCCTTGTTGGTCTTGAAGTCAAATCTATTGAGATGCACCATGAATCCCTCCTGAAGGCTCTCCCTGGTGATAATGTCGGGTTCAATGTTAAGCATGTTGCTGTTAATAATTTCAAGCGTGGTTTTATTGCTTCAAACTCTAAGGATGATCCTACTAAGGAGGCTGCCAACTTCAATTATCAAGTCATCATCATGGACCACCTTCTTCAGATTGGAAATAGAAATGCTTCTGTCTTTGACTGTCACACCTCCCACATTGCCGTGAAGTTTGCTGATGTGGACCAAGATTGACACGCGATCTGGTGAGGAGCTCGAGAAAGAGTCCAATTTCTTGAAGAATAGTGATGCTGGGATGGTGAAGATGATTTCCACCAAGCCTATGGTTGTGCAAACTTTCTCCGAGTACCCATCACTTGGACGTTTTGCTGTCAGGGACATGCGCCAGATTATGACCGATGGTGTCATCAAGAGCGTTGAGAAGAATGACCCAACTAGTGCCAAGATCACCAAATTGGCCGCCAAGAAGAATTTTTTACAAGACATTTTGTGGGACCAAATTCGATATGCTCCAAGTCGGTGATCGATATGTTCCGAACCTTGATGACAAGGTTTTGTTTAAAGGCGGGAGTAGTGTTATGAATCTACAATCGAAAAATACGGACAAAGTGACTATATGGGCTGATGGACAACTCGTATTGACAGCTAGGACAACTAGTCCATAACAAACCGTCCTATATATTTAAGGGTTGTAATGCTTGCTTCTTTTTATGCCAATTGTTATAAACAAATTCCTCTCCTTCTAAATATCTTCTTCTTCTCTTGATACTTTTTCTTTCTATTTCCTTTTCTACTTCGGTAATATTCTTGTGAGTTATTAGAAAGGTTCCTAACGTATGGGTAACGATGAATCTCACGAATCCTCAAGGCTTTGTAAGAGAGGAGAAAGATTGGGACTTACTATTTGGTGCAATCATTTGGAAACTTTGGATTGAGCGAAATTCAATAGCATTTGAGTCCCCATTAGAGGATTCACGACCCTTACTGGTTCGATGTTACCAGATGCAGAAAAGTGCAGCAAGAGCATTGGCGATGACACAAGAGTCTATCAATACAACATGAAATTTAACACTAGGCGTGGCTCATGCAATTGGATGGCAACCTCCACAGTCCGGCTGGGTGAGGGTTAATATTGATGGAGCAAGAAACGAGCAAACTGGGTACGTATCCTGTGGTGGTATGATCAGGAGTGCGGATGGTCTGTGGTTATCAGGATATACTAAATTTATCGGGGTCTGCTCGATACTTGTAGTAGAGTTGTGGGGGGTCTATCTCGGACTTATCGAAGCCTGGACATCGGAATATCGGAAAATTCAAGTAGATGTTGATTGCTCGGATGTGATTCGATTAGTTCGAATTCGACATGGTCAATCACTGAGAATTCCTATATTGAGGCATGTATTGTCGTTAATGGAACGAGATTGGGAATTGGATTTTCTTCATGTTTCACGCAAAGGAAACCAAGTTGCTGATGGCTTGGCGAAACTCGCCCATTATGGTGATCTCGGTGTGACCCGTTTTGTTACTCTTCCAGAGTTGATTATGAAACTGTTAAATCAAGATGGGTGTATTATGAATTAGTGAAATGGAGATGATTGTTATTACTGGTTTAAGGAGTTAGTTTTTTAGTTTAGAGTTTTTTAGTTTAGCATTTTATTGTCTATTTTAATGTTGGCGGTATTCTTTTCTTCTATTTAAGTTTAAAGAAATTTTTAACGAGGTCTTAATAGTATTAGATAGTTATTTTCCCCTTTACATAAAAAAATAGATAATACAGTTAATTATTTCAGTCAAATTGATGATGTTGAATTAAAAAATAAACTTTAAACCTTTTACTAACATATAAATTTATTATCAATTAAAATCGATTAAATTTCTATTTAATATTGTGTAATGTTGTGATCAATTTAGATTTACTGAAAGATTGTTGAAATAGATAGATCAAATCATAAAAAAATTGAAGTAAGATTAAATGTTAAATTTTAAGATAATTGAGGGAGTAATATCAGAATTAAACCTAATAATAATAACGACAACTCACTCGCTTCACACAGATTTGTGTCGGTGAATTTGGATTTTTTCTGAAATTTTAGTTTAATTTCTCTCTCTTTCTTTTCTTACAAAGTCCTCAACATATGCCTTTGCAATGTCTGGGAAAGAATGTAACTTAAACACACGACACAACCAAACACCAACATGCCATCTCTAAAACTCAAACCTTCCCTTTCCCTTTCCCCCGTTTCATAATTCTTCTTCCCCAGTTTTTACAAGGCAAGAAAACCCAATCCGAAACAGAACCCAGAGCTGAGGAACGTTGGATTTCTCGAATAGAAGCAATGGAGAACGGAAGGGGAGTTGTTGTTGGTTCGAGGGAGAGTTCGAGGAAGTCTGCGGAGAGGCCGTACAAAGGGATAAGGATGCGGAAGTGGGGGAAATGGGTGGCTGAGATTAGGGAGCCCAACAAACGGTCCCGGATTTGGTTGGGGTCTTATTCCACCCCGGTTGCAGCGGCCAGAGCTTACGACACGGCGGTTTTTTACCTGCGTGGGCCGTCGGCGAGGCTGAATTTTCCCGACCTTTTGGCGGGAGAAAAACTCGGCGGTGGCTCACTCGGTGGAGATTTGTCGGCGGCTTTTATAAGGAAGAAAGCTATTGAAGTTGGTGCTAGAGTCGACGCGCTCGAGGCGGCTCATCATAATCATCATCATGGCCATAATTATAATCTCAATCCCAGTTATAATCGTAGTTACAGCGAAGATTTGAAGCCAAGCGGCGGGTTCTTACAGCGGGTTGACCTGAACAAGATGCCCGACCCGGAGGACTCTGATGGTGAATGGGAAAGCAAGTAAAAGAAAGAAAAAAAAAGAAAACAAGTTGATTCAATCATGGCCCTCCAATTATTATGATTACAAAGCTATAATTTTTTGGCGGCCGGGCTGAGAAAGGGAGGGAAAAGCGGAGGTGGTGGTGGCTAACATGCACCGCGGGTAGTAGATAATGAGCGCCGTAGTGGAGGTAAGGTAAGTGAGGGCGGAAGAAACGATGAAGCCTTTGTATTAATATTATCCAATTTTTCATTTGGTTTTACCGATTGGGATTTTCATGGTAAAAAAACTTTGGTCACTGTAAAAGAAAAAAGGGTGACCAAAAATTTGCCACTAATCTCCATTTTTACTACTTTCTTTTTTTTATTTTCAAATAATTATTTTAATATTGGTCAAGCACTTATTTTTTCTCTTAAAACTCTTTCTTTCTTTTTCTTAGATAAAATTATAATTAGAATTAAAATTTATCAAAAAAAAATAATCTTTGTGTTATGAATTGGGGTTTTCCATATGAATATACTAATATTAAAAAAAAAGTATGTGAATATAATACGATAAAGTAGGATAGGAATTTCAAGTCTATCTGAATGGGATTGGGAAGAAAAAGGGTTTTTTTAGGGTTTGGAATGGTTGAATTGGATTGGATGTGTTCCCCTCCTTATCGGAAAAGGAGGGGGGAACAGGGAGTGGCCTACACATCCCAGCAGTTGGTGCAAAAGGGGGGAGGGGTAACCACTAAAGTTATTAACTACTAAAGTGATAAGATTTTTGAGGTGTTTTCCTGCTTCCCCACTGTCTGTGGGAGTGGGAGTGGGAGTGGGAGTGGGAGTGGGAGTGGAAGTGGGTCACCATTCATCAAAGCTCAGGGAAGGGACTGCCCTGGATCATCATCTTCCTCCATCTTCATCCTGCTCAGCTTTTTCCGTTATCTTTAATGCTGCTTTGGGGTCATCTATAAGACTATAACCCATCCGGATTAAGTAAATGCAAATATTTTGGGGTTGTTGGACGGAAGTATGTGGAGTTTGATTTGGTTATGTAAGAACTAATCTTTCTTAAAAAGTTTATTGATTTGTCATGCACGAAGCTCGATCAGTATTTTAAAATATTTTTATGTGACGTATAAATCTCAATTAAGAAATGAAAATTTGGACTTAATCCAATCTTTTAATAATTTATCTCTAAAATGTAGTACAATCGCCGGCCCTCCTTAACAATACAAAAATCAAAGTTAACAGCAGACGAAAAACACCTATATGATTATTTTTTAAAAAAAAAACTTGTTTTAAAAATTTATTTTTTATAACCATAAAAAATCTAACCTATAAGGATTTTAAAGATTCATTAAGAATGGAATTTTTTAATTTAAATTATTTTATTCACAATGTGTCATCGTACTTATGAAAGATTTACTTCATTGTTCCATTAAAATCAAATTAATCGATCGAACTGAAATTTTGATCGGCTAATGAGATGCTAGATCAATTAACAATTATTTTTCTAAAAGTTCAATTATCGGTTAATTCGGCTCGAAACAGAATAATTAATTGATTTAAATATAATATAATTTAAAATATATATTAAGCAAAAATTAATATATATATATATATATTAACCAAAAATTTAGGTGTTCCATAGTTATATTGGTTAATTCAAAAATTAACCGAATTAACTGAACAAAGTTAGGTTCGTTTAATTTTTTTCTAAAAAGTTTTGTACAATCAACAGTTAAAGAGTTAAAATTTCAATTAATGATATTTAACTAGTTCATCGGTTAACCGAATTATCTCCCCTAGGTGTAGACGTAACCATTTGCATGCCCAATTGGTCAATGCCCTAATTTTCAAAAGAAGACGTGACAAAAACTCTTTTAGCGTACCGGCCCACAATCAGCGGAGAAAATATGAAAAGAATATTGCTTGTTTAACACTTAACAGTGACGTAAATTCTGAGTAATTAATGCTACCCATTCGTCTCTTTCTCATGTGATGTGGATGCTATTGCTATAACAATTTCCAGCCTATCATTCAAAACGCGGGCAGCTTACAACAGATATTTGCGTTAGAAAACAGTTGCACAACAAAAATTCAGATAATTACATCTGCTTTGTTTCCCCACACTTTCACACTCGTACTTCCTCTGTAATCCCCGGTTTATTTTCTTTCTTTATAATGACTTTCGCATTTTTATATTCGTGGGAAACCAAACTAAGAAACAACGACTGTTGTAGGCCGGGTAGTTACAACGTACAATCACATGAAAAGAGAAAAAAAACAGACAACCAAATAAGCATACGAACATGAAAGGAACGTTGTTCATACATAGCCCAGATAGCATTACCTGGTAATTTTGGTTCAACCGCCTCACCACTGGCGGATTTTCTATGTTCAAAGAACCTAGAGTTCATGTCTAAATCTACAAGCATAAATATCAATGCGAATGCGGATATTTTAAAAGAAGTCCATGTAACATAAGCTTAAAAACGTTGACCACAATTTTCTGCTTGACGACTGCCCTCCCATCCCAACGTGTCAATCCCGGTAATAACTATAACAATGTTAAAAATGTAAATTATATATTAATATAATACAAAAGCAGGGCCAAATTTGACCAAATAAAGCACCGAATTACCTTTCTCCAAACTTTTCTTTGATAAATGGAGAAAGGATTCCGGGCCCTATCCAACGCCTAAAATATCACTGCATGATGAGTTTCTTGAGGCTTGAATTAAGCTTTTCCTTCAATTTCACGCTTTATTTGAAGGGCAGCTCTAACCACATTTCCTCTAGTGATGATACCCACCTTTAGAAAAAAGAATACAGAGCATAGCAAACGCAAGAGGAAACCATAATAAACAAATATTGTTTAAAATTGGAGGGAATTTTCTTTAATTGCTTCTTGACTTACCAGCTTACCCTCTACATCAACAACCGGAAGTCGCCGATATTTTGTCTCAAGCAATAATCTGAAATTTTTTTACAAACCAATTAGAATGTACACTTTCCTATTTCACAAATGCATGACCACTTATCGAGATCGGATCAAGTGGTAGGCTAATACGAGCTCAAATGAAGATCTTGAATCTGAATCTAGACACTTTCCTATTGTGCCAAAATACGAAAAGACAAAGGAAGCATAGATTATCGAAATAGTTGAGCAACGGATGGAAAAGCAAAGACAAGTTCAACAGACCTAGCAGCATCCTCGAGGTTAGTTGTCTCACGTACAACTAATGGAGCCGGTGTCATCAAATCACCAACCACCTGGCCGTTCGTTTTGTTGAGTAACTTCTGTACCTCATTGAAAGTCTGCCGAATTCCCAGCAGTAAAAATTAAACTATAAACGTAAATGGGTTCTTCTGGAGCCAATTGTAGTAAACTCAAATAGACACAAGTTATGCAACCTTCGAACTTCTAGTTTGTTTAAGTAATGCCAAAATGGAAAAGCTCTAGTTTGCTTCACCACATTTCTACGAATCACTAAAAGGACAAAGAGCATTGACTAAGTCTCCACTTATCTTCTTCTGATTCAGAAGGCAGTTTTTTTTTTACAAAAATATCATTGTTTGCCAAAAGTTATTGTATCCTTTTCTCAAACTACAGCAGAGCATAAGAAAACAAATACATTAAGCAGATTCAGAAATGTCCATTTGTCACAAGTGAAAATATCTGTTATCGTAAAGATATAAGATATAATCGACCAGAGTTTAAGTTTTAAAAGTTTAGAAAATGAAAACTATAGAACCATGTGAAGGACAATGATTTCTGCAAAAGAAATATGCATCTATATCAAGAGAGAAAATTCTTGCTTACTTTCCAAGTGCTATCAACTTCAGGAAACAAGTCGTTCTCAGTCCGCTGCCCTGGTTGAAAGAACAATACATATGAATTGACTATCATCACTTGAACATACCCCGGATTCATGACAAATTTCCACAAAGGAACACGGTGCCACTTAATCAGAATAAAGAAACTGACTTACAGCAACAAATACCCACTGCACTTTCTATTAGCCTATAAAGGCTGCCATATAAAAACTAGCATCTCAGCTTAATACAAACTTGTTCACACTAAAACCACTAGGGAAGTTATAAAAATTACAATGTCAAAATTAGACTGCAGTACTAATATAGAGATTTCAGAAGCAAAAAAGGGGGGTCTGCTTCTAGGAGAATTGTACACAACTATGTTGGATCAGCATAGTTATGAATTCATCACATGAACATACCCTAGATTCGTGACAAATTTCCATAAAGGAACACAGTGCTATTTAATCAGATTAAAGAAACTGATTTATAGCAATCAATACATACTGCACTTTCTATTAGCATAGACAGGCTACCATATAAAAACTAGCATCTAAGCTTAATACCAACTTGTTCACACTACAACCACAAGGGAAGTGATAAAAATTCAATGTTCAATTTAGACTGCAGTTGTTACTAATATAGAGACTTCAGAAGCAAAAAAAGGGGATCTGCTTCTAGGAGAATTGTACATAACTATGTGGATGGACAGATAGCATATAATAACAAAATGGCAACCAACAAAGATAAGAAAGCCACGGTAAAATTGATCAATTCAATCACTTTAATTTACCAGATATGGAGTCCAATGCTAGCAAATCATAATCAGAAACAAGTCCAACCTGAAGCAGCAAAGAACAGGGTCCCATTATTCCTTAAGTAAAAGCTAATATTTACTAGGTTAAAAAGATAAGGCAGCTTCACAATCCAAACAAACAAAACTGAAATAGTGAAATTGACTGCAAATTAAAGCATGGCAAAAGAAGGCACCTAAATATCGACACTTGAATACTTGAGACAAGGTCTTTTTTATGACTGAATATTCAAGATTGTGAAGAAAGCAGAAAATATGCTACAAAATAATCGTGGTAGAGCCATACATTTCTATTTTGACTTATACCCCACATCCTACAAAAAGGATTATCCACATCACTGTGTATAATAATTACATTAGAGAATCGAGCTCATACACTTGCAACAATCAATTAAAATGGAATGTAGAAGCAATAGTGAGTTTTTCTATAATGGAGATGTGCCCAAACCCAGAAAGTCATCATTAGGCCATAACAATCTTTCTTTCACCCAGCTCCCCTTAAAGTCATAAGAATGGAGAAAGGAACGTATTGTGTATGCCAACAGACTCAATTGGCCACTATTTGACTAAGATATTTGCTTAAACATAATGAAACATGAATATTAACTAAAGTCTTGAAGAATAGCATTCTACCCTTCATATGTGAGGTCCAACATATAATCCAACAACACTCACTTTAGGGACATTGGCCTAGTTGGCCAATGCAAATGCTAGAACTCCACTTTTCTTGAAATGTCAAGAAATCATTCATGACAGTAAAGAGTTTAGAGGTTTGGAACTAAAAGTTAGAAAAAGAAAAGCAAACGGATACTTATTATCTCACAAAAAAATTAGGGGAAAGATGACATACCAATTTCCAATCATCATCAATAACAGGAAAACCAGTGATTCTGTGTTCAACAAGAGCTTCCAGTGCTATAGGTGTAGGCACAAGATAAATAAATTAGAGCCTTCTTTTTTAAATACACACACACACAAACATAGACGAGATATTTTAAGATAAAAGCTAAGCAAAAGCAAGTACCTTCATCAACGGTTGTTGTCGGCTTTACCACATGCAATTCCTCTTTTCTCGTCATAAAATCCCCAACTGTATATACTCCACCTCTTGGCTGCAAACATACAAAACAAAGAAGAAACGTCCATACAAATAAGTACAACACGAGTAAAGCTCAAAAACCATACAAGTTCCATCATCCAAATTACTGTTCTATAGCAATTTTCCTCCTGAACTAAACATTTCATGATTAAATTGGTTGAGTATGAATAATACAGACAGAGAATATATATATATATTGTTGTAATCATGTTTACCTGAAGCATTTGATTTTGCACTATTATATTTGAGACGCAAGTGGATACACACACATATTTACGCAGAAAACAATTACAGTCAATATTCAGATAAAATAAAATAAATGAAAGAGATGCTCGAAGAGCTAATTACTCTCTTTTCATTCTAAATCGCAGTGAAACTTACCACTTATTACAGTAAATCGTCGAACGTAGAAAGATCGAAACATAAACAAGCCAGCATTTTTCAAATAACATTGAATTACACAGCAAAATTCCATGCATGTAAAAGATAATTCTCTTTTTAAAACGTTTAGACTAGAAATCTGTTCTAAAACTAGCATTAATTTCAGCTAAATAGAAAAATTACATGCATGTAAAAGAGAACTCGTTGACTCTAAATCAGTTGTAAAATTAGTATTAGTTTCAGTCAGGTTAACAAAAATATGCATCCAAACATTAAGAAGAAATACAAGGATAGAACTTGAATGGATAAGGTAACAAACCGAAACGGAATTGGCGGTGAGAGTGCCGCTAGCAGCAACAACGGAAGCGGAGGACCTTCGAGAGGCAGAGCCAGCGTTGACTGTGGATAAGGGAGATAGGAGGGCGTGGACGGGGCGGAAGATGAGCTGGCAAGGCATGTGGTGAATGGAGGCGGTGGAGGTCGAAGTGGCGCGTAGGCGAGTGAGAGATAGGGATTCAGTATGGAGAATTGAATCCATTTTTTATTGGCTCCTTCCCCTTGGGCGGTGGCGTTGGATATTTTTAGTGAGGGGATGAAGGGATGTCCGAAGAGGGCCAAAAGGAGGAGTGGCGGAATCGTTTCGAGGTGGAGATATAGTGATTAGCAAAGCTAACAAGCAACTGAGTTAGCGTTTGATTTGGACTCGCGATTTTGGGCCAAAGCTATTAGATTTTGAAGCGCGTGCTAAATACGACTTGGGGAGATATTTTTCTTTTGGGTAAAGTACACAAAAGGCCACTGAACTATCTCTAAAAGTACAAAAATGTCATCAAAACTTTCAAATGTTACGTAATGGGTATTAAACTTTAGTTTTTATTACAAAATGGTCACTGAGGCGTTAATTTTCGTTAATTGTGTGACGTGACAGTTACAGAAATATGAATAGTATAATATTTAATCCTCCATATTAACACATTTAATCAATTTATTCATAATTTAACCCTCATTATTAATGCCTAAATTGATTGAATGTGTAAATATTAAGGATTGAATATGTTATTACACAAATTTTCGTAGCTACCACATCTCTCAATTACCGACAGTTAACGGCTCCGTGACCATTTTATAATAAAACTAAAGTTTAATGACTATTATGTAATTTTTGAAAGTTTGTTGACCATTTTCTATTTTTAGGGATAGTTTAGTGACCATTTGTGTACTTTACCCTTTTTTATTAGGTAGAAATAAGGGAAAACTACATGAATAGTAGCTCACCTATTCTTGTGTTATTGTTTTGGTACCCAACTATTATTTTTGGCAAAATGATACCTAACGTTATATTTTTGTTCTGTTTTAGTACCTCAACCATTAAAAGCTAATAAAGATGATGATGTGGCTTGGTATAATGACAGTTTTAATCTAAAACACTTATATATATTATCAATTTAGTCCAAAGCACTACATTCTTGTCGAGAGAGATTTGCAAAGCTTTGATCCCATTTTGTCACGTCTCTTTCTCACCCACTCGTATTCTTGTTGGTTTCTCGATCATGGAGTTTGGGTCCTCTAATGAACCCCGCATTAGCCCCTCATTGATCCCCAAATCCTAAAGTTTTGATTGTTCTTCGCGTGTTTTTTAAACTCAAAAAACAAAAAAAATTGTTCAACTGGAAGAAGAAGAAGAAGAAGAAAAATGAGGAATTTACAATTGTAATCCAAAAATCTAAATAATGTTTAAATTGATAAATTTTTAGACTAAATTGGTAAATTGTATAAGTTTTTTTGGACTAGAACTGTTATTAACCCAAGCTATGACACTATTTCCGTTAATTTTAAATGGCGAATGTACCAAAAGCAGAACAAAAGCGTAACATTAGGTGTCATTTTACCAAAAATAATAGTTGATGTATCAAAACAGTAATGTGGGAATAGGTGGGTACTATTATGTAGTTTTCCCTAGAAATAATTATATTTTCAAAGAAAATGTCAGATTTAAACTTATACGAGTTAGAACAATATGAGCATTCTTACCACTTGATCAATTAGTGAACCCCGTTTCGAAAACTAAAATTGTCCCAAACAAAAAATGGGCCACTAAAAAGCATTCTATTTCTAATGAGAATAACAAAAGAACTTTAGGAAAAATATAATTCTATTTTTTGGGTTGAGAGAAATATATAAATTAGGCGAAACTAAAAAGGATTCGCTGATCGAAAATAAGACGATTCACAAATATCTCTTCAAATTCAATCTATGGAGCGAACAACTTATTCATTAATGGAAAAAAAGGATAAAGGATTTGACTACGAGAACAAACCCAATCAAAAATCAAACAGGAGTAGAAAAAATTAGAATTGTTAAAGACAGGAAAAACAAATTTCTAACCCGAGAAATAAATATTATTCCATATGTCCTATTAATTTTGTCTCTTATTAACTTTTTTAAAATTAAAATTTTTAAACTTTAGCCGTTATATATTTTAAACAATTAAATTTTATAAAATATATACTTTAAAACTAATTTATTGAAGGTTTATCAAATATTTTTTTATATTTTTATCAATAATAAATTTTAAATACTAATGGGTCAAAATTTTAAAAAAAATTGACCAAAAAATAGTCAATAAGTGAAATTTAATGGGGGAGTAGTTCAAAACTAACGTAAAATTAGGAAGCGTTGAGATTGATCAAAAGATCATTATTACGCCTAAGGGTGCTTATTGAGTTAAGCAGCTCATAAATAATTCGAGCTTAACTCAGTCAAAATTCGGTTAAGGTTCGACTCGAAATAAAATTCGACTCGAGATATTAACGAGTCAAGTGGAGTAAGGCCCAACTCGACTCGATAAGTTCGTGAGCAACTCGTTATTTTTTTAATAGCCTTTTATTATTTTTTGGCGGCTACCTTAAAATAATTATGCTCCAAAAAAGTTTAAATACTAGGTGAAAACTCTAGAAAAAGTTCATGAATTGCTAAGTAATTTACCCATGAAATTTTTGTTTCAAATTTCTAAAATGTTTTGTATTTTCTAAGAATTAAAAAAATAATTTGTATTAATAAGAAATTAAATTATAATAGTGAGTATTTACTTTTTTTAAGTCTTCTTTTTCTTTTATTATTACTTTATGTATAAAAGTAGTAAAAGAGAAAGTCTTTAGTTTTCACTTCTCATATAACAAAATACGATTGAAAGTTAAAATTCCGAGATTCCTAAGATATTCTCTCCTTTGTTGTTCATCGAAGATTGTTGAGAAACTAAAAAAAGTCTCACACTTGAATATCGACTTTATCTCTAACTCGGTCTTAACAGGTTCATTTATTTATTTCTTCAGACCTCACATTTTTTCTGAAATTCTATGTTTATATTAAACTCTAATATTATCACTAGATTTTACCTATATTAAAAAAAGAAAAAAAAAACTTTCATACATAGGCCGTGTAAACTTTAATTTACACGTGCCTTTTAGTTTTAGGGGCTAGTGTTTTAGTTTAGGGTTTAGGTTGTAGGGTTTAGAATTTAAGGTTAGTGTTTAGAATTTAAGGTATATAGTTTAAGGTTTAGGGTTTAGTTTTTAGGTTTAGAGTTAGAAATTTAATATTTGAGTTTCATAGTGTAAATATGCAGGCTTGTGTAAAATTAGTTTTAGCACAGTTTGTGTATCAAAATTTTACCCTAAAAAAACAAAGTAAAAATTTTAGTGAGCTTAACGAGCAATGAGTTGAGTTGAGCAACGATATTTTTTAATGAGCACGAGTCGAGCAAAATTTTATCGAGCTTAATGAGCAACGAAATTTTTTAACGAGCACGAGTCAAACACTACTCAACTCGCGATCTACTCACTCGATAAGCGCCGCTCGTTGGGCCATGCACGGGGTGTGTTGATGAAATATGTAATAACTGATTAGAGAAATGAAGTTCTACTGTCGTTTTAATACGGATAAATGTGAATACTCTACTATTTGTTCCTTGAGAATATGCAATGTCTATCATGTTGGCCTATTGGAGGTTTAGTTTTGGATGGCTAAAAGTCGAATCTGTACTTTTCACTGATTAAAGCTTTGTTCAAGAATGCTTCTCAAACAGTCGTTGTACCGTTGAACACAGCAACAACGTCGAACGATCACATCGAACATGAAAATCGTCTGGTTAAAACTTAAATTTTGCTTCAAAAGCTACAAAATGCAAAAGCTGAAATATTTAAATTTTACCAAATACTCGTTTTCAGATAAAAGTCTCTGTTCCATAATCTGTGCCAAACAAAACCTAAATACAAGCAGCAACTTGTAGACCTGTTGGAGCATGCTTCCGGAGACGGACCAAACTGAGTTTTCTTTTTTTTTTGTTGCACTTTCTAGGGTCCCCATAAGCTTTGAAAGTAAAAGTGGCAGAGGCCATTTAAAGTTGTAAATAATGTCGGTAATGTATGCAGCAGCTGTAGCAAGGCAATAGTACAACTGATCGACTGCCCTGATTATCACCTGAGTCCAATGTTAATAGTCTTGTTGTAATGGTTTAAGTGACACTTAAACCATTTAGTTAAATTAAAATTTGTAACAGCTAATATAAAGCATATAATCTCCTCTCAAGCGATGATAAACTCCATGATTTGACAGAATTTTTGCTGTCAAATGATTCATCATACAAAACAGGACCCTGGTGTCCTATGGATCATTTAATGGAGGTTGAAACACATTATTTTAACAATGATGACTTCATTTCATTAATGACATTTCAACAGATAACCTTTTAATCAATCTTCTCTTATGAGAGATGGGTGGGGGGCCATTGTTCTTAGGCCAGCTCAACCCAGCCATGATAGGGGAGGGAGACCAAGCTTCGGTTTAGCAACAGCAGCTCCAATCAAAAGAAACTCTCTTGCCAATTCTATATTATTACACCAAATTCAGAAAAATCAATAAAAAGAGTGTGATCGTGCTGTCGATTGAGTTGCAAAAGTCGTACAAAAATAATATAATAGAAAAAGATCAACTTAATTTTTTTTTTTAAATTCAACTGATCATACTATAATTTTTTAGAGTCAGAAAACTCATTAAAAATATCTCATAGTCAAGAGATTATTTGTATAGTTCACCCTTCCTCAAAAAAGATTGTATAGTTTACCAAAAAAGGCTAATAAAAATCAGAGTCGAGCCTCTTTTTCTAAAAAATTAAAATGATTGATATTTGACTAGTTGATGAAGATATTATTATTTTTAATAGAAAAAGCGTTTCATTCGCATCAAACCAAAGAGTCATACAAGCACAAGGAAGCATAGTCTCAAACATAAATCGAGCTGAAAACCAAGCCTAAAATAGCAGAGGCAACAAGGTCCAAAGCACATACAAACAACCCCAATTCTACCTGAACAGCAAAAGTTACAGGCAGCAGAGAGCATCCATAGTGGATGAGCAACGTCCATCGTCTGGATCAATTAGGGTCCACCAAACAGGAGATCCTTGGCGGTTAGAGTTTTCAACGTATATTTCAAGGGGGCAGGTTGACGAAGACAACAAAGGAGAGATCAATAGGTCATTGAACCAAGTCACTATTCTTACCCTCAAAGGCGAAACTAAAAATTTATAAAAAGAATCATACTGAAATTAAATTTTTTTGAGGAGGATCATAATAAGATTTTAAATATATTGAATAGATTATAAAACTAATTTTACCTTTTTAATAAAAAAAATATTCTATTATTATTGAAAAAAATTCATGCAACCAACAGAGGGGTAAAGGAAAGCCCAGAACTTCAAGGGGGGAGATTCAAGAGCCAGTAGAGGACAGAGAGAAACAAAACCGGTGAAAGACGGAGGGGAAAACGTAGGGACTTTAGAGACCCTTCACTCGATCTTTTGAAACCTTTGACAACATAGATGGTCCGAGTCCGACTTTCTCCTTTCAAAAGCGTGTTTGTCCCTGAGCTAAGGTCGCTGGAAGTCAACCATAAAAGGACACCGAAACAAAACACGACAAAAAAAATAGTGAAGAGAGGTCCAAAAAGACTGTTGGCTCTAGGACAAGAAAAATAAAATTTGAAGCTTTGTATAGAGAGAATACAAAGAGTTTTTATAATTGATCAGTTTGTCTCAAAGTTTAGTACTATTCAATATAAATTGATATGGGAGGATATTAGAGGATATGAAAACAATTTGTCGTGAATAAAAAATTATTAAAATCCCATGAAACTGTAATATAATAAGTATATACAAAATCCCCCCCCCATCGACTCCGTGGGGAAATCCAAAATTTTCCCAATAAAATAAATAACTATATATGACATTGGGATTCGATGGTTTCCCATTTATAGCAAGTAGACATAAAGGGCCAATTACATTACATTTGGTACTAACTATTGTAATTGCCAAAGAAAAAACCACTGTAGTTACTTTTTAAAAAAAGCTGTTTATCTCAAAGGTTATTAATTTAAGTGTTGATATGAATTGTAAAGGAAACATCCGCTGCGCAATTTGATATATATAGTCTTTCTTGTTTCTCAACTCTCAAGTAGAACTCTTTATTTATTTTAAATATTTTTCTTACTGGTAAAATGTTGTGTAACGTGGAAGTCTTTGTTCGTCGTTAAATTTCTATTTGTATAATAAGTTAAATTATAAAATAAGTGCTTAAACTGTATTTTTTTTATAATAAGTGCTTAAAGTATTTTTTGCTGAAATAAGTGTATAACGTTTTATTTTTGGCTAAAATATGTGTCTAAAGTATTTTTTGGCTGAAATAAGTGCCTAAAATTTTATTTTTGACTTGTTTTAAAGTCAATTGCAGCACCTACTTGGGCACCAATTTCAACAAAAAAATGAAATTTTAGACACTTATTTTAGTAACCCTTTGATAATGGCTTAACACTTTGCAGATAAAGCAATTTGAACCTGAGTCTTGTAGGATGAATATTATCCGCTTTTCCACTAGGCCACTTGTTTGATTCATTAATAATATTTATTATTTTAATAAATGTACTAGTCTTAGTATTTTTTAAAATTTGTAAAAAAAATTATATATTAATAATAATAATGAAATAAATGATATTAATTAATTTTTATAATATTTCAAAAAATAATAATATTAACTTTTATAATTAATAATATGATTTATTAAACCATGAGGTGTGGTGTGGTGGTTGCTCACCCCATCTCTTAACCATGAGGTTAAGAGTTCAATCCCTATTAATGGGAATGGAGTACATTTCAGGCTAGTTGTTTACCTCTCTTATTGAGAGCACCCGTGACAAGGGGATTATTCACACATATCGGCGGTGGATACCTTAACTCAAACAAAAAAATTAATTAAATTATTATATTTCTACAGTGGTTTAAATAATTTTTTATGTGTTTCAAGTATGTCATGTTCGAGTCTTCTTAATTCATATTTATTTCATTTTCCTTGCATTAACAACAAACTAAAACATATATTGTATTTTTTACTTTATATCATAAATGACCACTTGGTTTAGTGAAAAACTTACATTATTTAAACCCTAAGGAACCTGGGTTCGATTATTAATTAAGGCAAAACATCTCTTTGTTTAATTTTTGAACTAGACTAGTAGTAATAAAGGGAATGAGGTTCATTATGTTTTTTGGGAGGGTTTATGCTAAACTCTCTGTTGAGCAAGTTTATATTGTTGTTATAGATTTGTAAATGGCTTTTATGATTGTTATTGCTTTGGATTCACGTTTTGAATGTTGGATAGTTCAGTTTCTAGGATGCATGCCTCTAGACTTTCCTTTGAAGCAAGATGCCATATTTTGAAGAAGTTTCTATGATGATATGATGAGGATTGATCCTTAGAATTGTTGTGGTAATAACTAAGGCATGCTGGTATGTGATTGAAACCATGAGAGTATGAAAAACAAGTAATTTGGGACATTTTAGGTCCACGCATTTTGATACGCTTGACCCTGTACTGAAACAGGTAAGTGATTTTCGATGGTCAGTTTTGGTACCTAAGCAATCGTACCGGTACAAGTATACCTATTTTGGCTAGGCGATTCGGTACACGAATGAGTGTTTCGGTACGGTTTTGAGCTATTGGAATCTGAGTTTTGAGAAATATAAAACTGTACAGATACACTTGCCCGTGTACCTGTACGGACAGCTGTTATGTTAGTTAATTTGTGGCCTAAGTTTTATATTCTTTCGTTTTGGTCCCTGTTTGATAAGTATTCAATTACATGAGTTTGGATGATCGTTTTGAGCTGATTTATGACACGTGAGTATGAAATCTGATTAATTAAGGTTTGTTAAATACAAAAAGGATTAAGTCCTTATAATTCACCAGAATTGCAATTAGGTCCCTAAATTACAATTGTGTGCAATTGGATATCGATTCGACGTCCGATTGAGTTGAGTTTTCACCTGCTGCCAGTATGCACACCATAGGTTATAATATTCCATCTAGATAAGATAAAAGGAAAAAATAGACGTATTTTGAGTTAAATCTTTACGGTTTACTTTGATAAACTCAATGTAGCTCGCTCAGTTCAGTCTTGTGTCTAGACCAGGTCAAGAGGGTTACATTTGGCAATAAAAGCAGTTAGTGTATTATTTTCTTTACAATCTAAGTTTTAAAAGTTTTCTTTTATAATTATGGTATACCTCTAATATTCGCCTCCCTAGGAGGTTCATCTCTAGATTCAAAATTTTCGTCACAGCTTCTTCGAAGCTCTTATTCTCTACACCATGACCTCGAGAGCTCTCATTTTATGGATCGCTCTCTATACTCAGCTGCCATGCTTCGACAAGACAATTGTCAAGTCCACTTAAACCAGCAGCTTAGCATATTGCTCGACAGTCGAGCTTATTCTGTCAGCCCATCAATAGTCATCATGACACTATGTTTGACACCTCTACTGATCAAAGTCCACTGCTCATTATAAATACCCTCATATTATCAACAACGAGGAAGGTCAGCACGAGAGAAGAACAACATGGAACAACCTCCCCTTTTCCTCTCTATTTTTTTTCCTCATCCTATATTTTACTCCAATCACCATATTGTCTGCGGCTCTCCGCCTCAAATCTACACCGCCTGAAACTGCCATCAACCACCTTGGTCTTTCCCTCCACCTTCCATGTTTGGTGTCTCATCATTTAGACATCAATAATCGGTGCGGTGAACGCGAAGACATTTTCGACCCGGTAGAATTAGTCGGGTTGCATTCTCAAAGACTGTCATCCCAGAATGACCAAATCATGTCTAAATACATCTGACGTACTTGGTTTTTCCAGCTAGTAACAACGAGACAAAAGCTTGAAACTCTCATGAATGGATTTTAGACATCCTTAGACGTGAGAATGAGATACATCTGGTACATACTGCTGACATCTTTAGGGCGTGTCGAGGTTACACTCTAAGGGTCCATGAAGCATCTCCATGATTAGTAACTTTTACTTGAGTGCTTTAGGGAGAACCATCATACGTCGTTTACTCCGAAATCCTCGACAACAACACAATTTTTCGCAAAAAGTGTTGTAAGTTTGTGTGACTGTGAGAAGTATTAACACATCTACTTGAGTATTGCAGGAAGGAATATTACGGTTTTTGCACCTACGGAGTATCTATCTTCCTTAAAATATGCACACAAGCGTTGTAAGTTTATGAGACCGTTAAAGTATTAGAATATTTTATTTGAGTGTTTCAGAAATGAATATTACGATCTCCGCACTTTTGGAGCATCTGTCTTCCTTAAAATATGCGCACATCCTCCGCAAAACACTTTAAGTCTAGAATAGTTGCTAGGTAACGTAGAAACGAAAGCATTTATGCTAAGCTACTTAAGTTGTTACTGCAAACAAAGACGTTGAGACTCTTCGTTGTACTTCTAAGCTTAGAAATGATTATTCTCCTTATCTAAAGCTTCTAAAAATATTTTTGCGAGTTCCTTCGCTCTCGATAGGCGTTGAGACAAACTAACTTAAAGACCGTACTCCACTCTTAGAGATGTAGAGAATGGACTTTCCTCCGCTCATGAGGCATATAGAGAAACAAGCACAAAAATATGTTAGGGTAAATATGTTAAGGTATGTTTAGAAAAATAAAAGTTATAGTAAATGTATAAGTAGATGAGTTATGGGTGAGTCTATGGTATATCAGTCTAATTTAAGGTTAAAAATAAAAAAAATTTGAAATTTGCCCAAACAACCTAAAAAATTATATTTTTTGATAATATTTTAGGTTAGTTAGGTTGGTTTTTTCAACAAATTTTTAAACTTGATTTTTTTAGGTTGATGGTTTTTTGATAAGTTTCTCTTTTTTTTTCTTTTTGAATTATTTTTAACAAGTTTTGAAACTTGAGGAAACTACAAAAAATCCAACTTAAAATGTTATAACCTAAAATATTATAGAAAAATATAATATTTTAAATTGCACGAAGAAATTTCGAAATTATTTTTAACCTTAAATTAAGTTTTTTTTACTACAAATATATCCAATGAATTGTGGGTGTAAAATACGAGGTACAAGTTGAGAACAAGCATTGGTCGATGTAAGAACGAAAGAAGCAAAAAAGCTATCTCTTTACCGTATTAGTTGGATTGGACTTTTGTGGAATGGTTTCCTTTTCCTAACATTATTCTCATTTCCCTTTTTGATAACCCTTCATCACCTTTTACCATTTCTCTACCATTCTCAACCTCTTAAATCTCCGAATAGCTTTTACGTCAAAAAAAAAAAAAACAAATCCCAGAATAGCTTCGTTTTGGCCCTTTCCCTCCTTCATTACTTCACTATTTTATAAATACATTATTTCATAAAATTTATATTATTTATAAATAAAGATTTCAATTTTCTAAAAATGTATAAATAAAATTTATAAAATTATATCATAAAATAAATAAAATTAATCGTAACTGCATTTTGATAAATATATATATTATTTGTATTATAATTACAATAAAATTTTAATTTTGTTTGTTTTAGTGGTTATAAACAAATCTTTATTTTTAAAGGTTTTATATACAAACCCCTTCAAGTGTATATATATTTTTCATTTTTTCTCATAAAAAAACGATATCTTTGTAGACTGTTTTGAGTATAAAAAAAACAATCATGCAACATCGCTACAATAATATAAATAAAATAATAAAAAAATCAATATTACAATTAAAATAATTAAAAGTTAAATGATATAAACAATATAACAACTAAATTCAATAACCCTTTATATATAGGTAACTTATTTTAAAATTTTCAATTTAATGCCCTACAATATCCCCTTCCAATAAAGACTGATACAAATACAAATAAAAATAAATAATAATAACAAGTGGGAAAGAAGCAAGTGTTACACCAATTTACATATATTATAGTAAAATACTATTTTAGTACAATGCAGTCATGCCATATTTAAATTATTATATTTATTATAGAGTTTAATATACACCATTTGATTTTTTATTTTTAAGATTTGATAAGATCTCGTAATAACATAGATTCCGTATTATTCATAATTTAAAATAAATTTAATTTAGAGATCTATTAATTGATTTAGCGATTAAGAATGTTTATTTTATCTTATTTTATATGAGTTTAAATTATGACATAAAAATTTAACATCTCTTTATTTAATAAAATAAATAAACTTAATTTAGAAATTATTTCTAATCATTATTTTAGACTATTTAATATGTATTATATATTTTTGATAAATACAATGAAAAGTATAAATACCATAGGTGACAAATAATAAAAAAGGGAAAAATTACATATTTGGTACTCACCTTTACCCGTGTTTCTGCTTAGTACCATACCTATTTTTTTGGGTAAAATAATAACTAACGTTACATTTTGTTTTTATTTTTGTATTTTGCCATTAAAAAAAATTAACGACAGACTAATTAGAGGAAAGAAAATCACATATGATAGATTGTCATATCATTTTATCTTTTTTAATTAATATGTCACGTCGACTAAAATTATAAAAAAATTACATGTGACATGCTGATTAAGATAAAAAATAATGTAAAGTCTGTCAAGTATAATCTTTTCTTTGAATTAACATGTAGTAAATTTTTTAACGCTAAATATCAAAATAAAAATAGAATATAATTTTAAATATCATTTTGTAAGAAAAATAGTGTTGTAGTTTTCCCTTAAAGAAATGATGAATCGAAGTATTTTATTGTGGATTCATTTGAATATAAAAAAAGCAAACTCAAACTGGCCTCGTATCCATGTTGTAATGGGGTTTCTTTAGCTTAGCTCACTGCACTCCTCGAGGTTTTCGTCTTCCTTCCTTCCTTCCTTCCTTCTTTCCTTCGAAATCCTCCCTTCGATACTCTTTTATTTAGTATTAATTTCAGAAAAAAAGAGCGACACTGTGATAGTTTGCCGTAGCTCTCTTTCTTTCAAAATTCTCTGCCTTTCCTTTGTTTTGTTTTCATTATTTTCCCTTGAAGGAGACTACGGTCATGCTTTTTCTGCCTTGAGATATATAGTATTTTCTTAGGGAAACAAAGATTTGAAGCTGAGAAACTTCTGAAAAGAGAGAGGAAAATGTGGGATCTTAACGGCTCCCCTGATCATCCAAGAGACGACGAATCGGAGAGTTGTTCATCACAGAAAACATCCGTACACGGAGTTGAAGAGAAGAGCAAACGGGTCGGATCCTTGTCGAATTCGAGCTCTTCAGCTGTGGTCATCGAGGATGGATCAGATGAAGATGGGGAGAGAGTTAAAGCAGCTTTAGAAAAGAGAAGCAACAGCATGATTTTTGAGTTCTCAGTGGCTCAACACGAACAAGAGTCCATTGAGACCAGTGGCTCGGTTCCCGTGACTCGCCAGTTTTTCCCTCTCGACCGTTCCACTGCTGGAACTGGACCAGGGTCCCCTACGACTCAGAGTCTCTGGGTTGGTGTCAAATCTGTTGAAGCTTCAAACCTCATGAAGAAAAGCAGGAGAGGACCCAGGTCAAGAAGCTCCCAGTATAGGGGTGTCACTTTCTATAGAAGAACCGGCAGATGGGAGTCTCATATTTGGTTAGTTAACTTAATTCTGTGTTTCTTTCTCATTTCATCTCAGCAAAGCCTTGAATTTAAGATGGTTTGGATTCGTCATTTGATTACGGGGATTGCGGGAAACAAGTTTATTTAGGTAATTGGCTGTCTTTTTTGCCATGGATATTTTGAGCTGAGTCTTGTTTTTCTTCTTCCTTATTTTGGCTGTGATTATATAGTATAGGTGGATTTGACACAGCATATGCAGCAGCTCGGTGAGCTTTCAAATCTGAATATTGTTTCCATTTTTCTTTGGCAAAGTCTTAAAAAAAATAAAACTTTCTCTAATGTCTGTCAGAGCATACGACAGAGCAGCAATCAAGTTCCGAGGAGTGGAAGCTTACATAAATTTCAGAATTCAAGATTATGAAGAAGACTTGAAGCAGGTGAGAGCCTCATGAGAAAAAAAATCTTATCTTGAATAGCCTTTTTCTTTTCTTTATTAATTTATTGCGATGGAAATCACAATGGTTACAAAAAGGGAAGATTCTTTTTTGCTGTCAAACAGATGAGTAACCTAAGGAAGAATTTGTGCATGTACTTCGTCGACAAAGCACTGGATTTCCTAGAGGACGCTCCAAATTTAGAGGGGTAACCTTGCACAAGTGTGGCAGATGGGAGGCTAGAATGGGCCAACTTTTAGGAAAAAAGTAACCATTTTTTGCACCATAATCCATTTCCCAACTCCCATTTTGTTTTTCAATGTTCATTTCTTTAATCAGTAGTATATTTTTTTTTTACAGATACGTTTATTTAGGCTTGTTCGACACCGAGATTGAAGCTGCAAGGCGTGTACTTTATACCATGGTCTAAAATAATGCTGTAAGAAAGCAAATATGGATGTCTGGTGGGGTTTCTGATGAATTTTTGGGTCTCTTATTGTAGGGCCTATGACAAAGCTGCAATTAAGTGCAATGGAAAAGATGCTGTTACTAACTTTGATACCTGCATTTATGATACCGAGCTTAACTCTGGTGGTAAGTAAAATTTTCCCATTTGTTTGAATTTCTTTTCCAATCCTAGACTAATGTGCATGGTTTTGTTTTTAAAAACTTCAGGTATCACAACCTTGACTTGAGCTTGGGGAATTCAACCTCAAACTTAAAGCAAAACAATTTTCAATTTGGTGTCGATAGGCAAAATGGTATAGGTGACCGGCATAGTTTGCCACCGGAAGCTGATCGGCAGTGTTGGGGGTTTAGGTCCAAGGTTGGTTCAATTTCACATTATGATTTAAAATTAGTGAAGAATGTTATAGTAGTGATTGGTTTTCATTCTGTTGAATGTTTACCAGCAAACTCTGCAGGAAGAACCTTGTGGGAACGATGATCTTCATCGTCAACGAACGGAGGATAAAACAATGCAACTTTTGAGCCAAGCCCACATTCAATCTCCAGACTCAGTCACTCCCATTGAAATGCAAAGATATGGACAGTTGAGCATGCCTGGAAAGAACCATATGTTTAACATTCGTCCTCCACTCATTATAATCCGTCAACGAATCGGGTTCTTATTCATGATAAGACTAATGATTGGAAGTATTTTCTTGATTGAGAAACTTCAGCCAACTTCAATCTCTGTGATTTATAGATTCATTATCCAAGCAATAGCTATGCAGTCCAATTCGGGAGTGATCTTTCACTGTCAACAACTGATCAACAATGGCAACCGGGACATCACCAATTCTGTGTACAAATGGTGCAGCATCATCAGGATTCCCATCGCAGATTAGACCTTCCAAAACTCAGAAAAATGGGTTCCACTCACTCATGAGAGAAAGGCCCTCCTCGCCACAAGTAGCCATAAAAATCTTTTCTAAAGATAAATGCTTCGAGTATTTTTTGTCGAAACACTAACAAAACCTATGTTTCATGCAGTTCCCACCCTCATGTAGTTCCATCCTGGTCTTAGTGTCTTGTACTCCATGTTTCATTTATTGTATTATTTTTTTAGTTTTGTATTGTTTATCCATGCCCTAGGGACTGTTCAGCAATACTTCTCCACCATCCATTTAAGCGCCAAACAGAGAATCAATGTCAAACAAATTGTTGAACGGGCGTTTGCCTATTTTTTTTTTTTTATATCAAATTTCGTACTTAAACAGGCGTCCGTTATAACTGGATTTTTCAGCTTCTCTGCAATTGGACATTTGACCCGCAAGGAGCATTCACAACTCGTTGCTCTGAACGAAGCCTTGGTGTCATTAATCCATGAATAGAACCTTCAGTTTCCCTAAGATTGCTTGGAATCAAAATCTATGTAAGAATATGTGAATCAAATGGAGAAAAGCAGGAAAGAAAACGCACACACGCATATATATATATATATATATAATTGGGAAACTGGTTATATCTTGGAAATATCACTCGATGGTGATGAATAGTCACCGTCATTTGTGTCCTTTGAATCAATTCTCTGTTACCAAAAGCAATCAGACATGGCTATAAATGACGAGAGGAGCTCATCAATCACCATCTATAACATCCACACCTATTGCTTTGGTCATAAAAGGGTGTTTTATTGAAATGATATTCTCTTAAGATTATTTATCGAAATAAAGTCCATGTACTAAAATCTTTGGAATACATCTTGATAAAACGCACTTTCTCCTATGATGTTAAAATTCAATTAATTTTTAAAAGGTGTGACTGACAAGACGTACTTTTGTACATAGTGATATTAGAACCTTGAAAAGACATGGATAATGAAGCACAATTTTTTTGATTTTATACGACACATTTTTTTCTTGAGAAATTTAATCTTGCGTTCCTTATGAAATTGAGTTTTCAAATGATTGTTGATGATCAGAAGTTATGGGTTCGTATTGTGAAAGCTAAATATAATTGAGAATGCATTATTCCTGCCGGTATATCCTCTCGAAATTGCACTCGTTTATGGGCTGAAATTTCTTAGGTGTGGGATAAAATAAGAGCGGGGTCATTTGGAGTGTGAGGGATGGTTGCACTGTTGATTTCTGGTGTGATAATTGATTGGGATCGATAGGACCCTTGGTTGATTCGGTTATGGACCCTTTACCTGATCATTATCCAGTGGTGTCATTTATAGATGATAATGGTGATTGGGATGAGGAATGGCTCCGACAGATGCTACCAGATGAGTGTGTGTTACGGATTTTGGCCACTCCACCTTGGAGCAGCCTTGGACCTGATCGTATGGGTTGGCAAGGTAATTCCAACCTTACGTTTACTGTCAAATCGGCTTATTCCATGCTTGCTGGAGAGTCGACAGCTATGGCGGATAGTGTGTGAAAAGTTGTGTGGAAATTGCCTGTTCCTCAGCGTATTCGCTCTTTTCTTTGGTTGGCTATGCGGGGTAATTTGCTTACTAATGGAGAATGAAAACGGAAATATATGACGGATGACGATAGATGTGGGTTATGTAACCGTGGTACTGAGGATGTTATTCATGTGCTTCAGAATTGTTCGAAAGCTAAAGCTATTTGGTCAAGGTTAGTTCAACCCAACCGTTTGAGTGCTTTTATGGGTTTGAATGCATGGGATTGGTTTCATGCGAATTTGCTGGATGGGAATTTTGCAATTGATAGTAGGCCTTGGCCTTTGCTTTTTGCTGTTATCTGTTGGAAACTTTGGGACAAGCGTAACAAATTGCTTTTTGATACTGAGCTCGTGGAAACTAATGACTTGGTTCTTGCTAGTATTCGATATGTTGACATGATTATGGCTGCTAACAACCGTGTGGTGCACAACAACTCTGGTTCAATCTGGTCTACCCCGGTACCTAAACAATGGACTTTGCCACCTGCGGGGTGGGTAAAACTAAATGTTGATGGGGCAGTTGACCTGAGAAATGATGACGCGGCTGTTGGGGGTGTTTTCCTCTCAGATATTGGAGATTGGTTGTTTGGTTTTTCACGAAGTATAGGAAAATGTTCGGTGATTAATGCTAAACTTTGGGCCATCATTGACGGTTTACGCCACGCCTGGAGACTGGGTTACCGTCGTATTATGTTAGAATCCGATAGTAAAGCTGTTATGGGTGTTGCAACTACTGATGGTACCCGTATTGTTAATGGCTTATTTATTATTATTCAAGAGTTTCTTCGCCGGGATTGGGAAGTGGAAGTGCGGCATGTCGGGCGTGATGCTAATGCTGTGGCTGATTCACTAGTCATTGTTTTGCGCGGTCCACCTTTGGGGACTTTATCGTTGGAAGCAGCGCCTTTGTGGGTGCTGGGGGTTGTTCAACGTGAAGCTTTGCTTACCATGTGTGCTGATGATGAGGAGTGATCTTTGGGTCTTGGTGTGTGTAGTTTCCCCCGGTGTGGGGCTTTGTTTTTTCTTTGGTATGTATTAGTTTATCTTGTTAATATCAAAATATGCATTTTTTTTCATTTAAGTTTAAGGAAATTTTTTAATGAGACATATGTTAGTATTTCTTTTTACTTAAATAAAAAACAAAAATTTAAATATTTTTTGTCCAAAAAATTATTAACGCACACAATAGTGTTAAAAGACAAATTATAAATCATGTCAAGCGCCGACGTTAACGTGTATGTATGAGTCTTGATTTCAATCACTACACGAGGACATTGGATAAATATTTAGTTTCTCAAGTGCTTAATTGTAGCGATGTCCGTTTCGCTAAAAAAACGAGTAGGTTTTCGAGGTGTTTGTGATTTTTCGGATATAAAACGTTTATTCCGTGAGATTTTTTAAAAACCGCATTTTATTAAAAATTAGAGTCGCCACCGGCCACTTAGGTAGGCCGGACACCATAAAACCAGAGATTTAAAAATTTGTTGGGTTCGGGAGTCGGTTACGGATGGGGAAGGATTAGCACCCTCACACCGCCCAAAATTGGTACTTTAATAATTACCGCTTCGTTAATATTAGACTTTCCGGATTAAAGTGACAATTAGTTTAAAATTCGGTTATAATTGCGAATAAATTTTAAAGGCCCCGTTATCCGAGAGTAAACGCCCAACCACTATCACTACGCCTGATACTGGCCCCGTTTACGCTCGGATAAAAGGGCACCGCATTGACAATTTATATATTTCATTATGCAACCTTAGTGAACAAAATATTAAGCATGGCCAATAATTAAAATACAGTAAATATTCACATAATAAACTATTAACAGAACATAAATAAAATACTAATCTAAAACATACATGCATATAAATTATCCCTACTCATGACTAAAAATAAACCTAACATGTCACAATTACAAGGCATGGAACACAAACACATATTACAAAAATGTACATATTACAATAAGACACATTGTAACATACGTAAAATATAGCATTATACGTGACCAAGAAAATATACCAACACACACGACCTAAAAGCAAAGAAAACATGCAAATACATACTTGAAATATAAAGCGAGGTTGTGTTCGAGCCAACTCAAATATCAATATAATATGCGTGATACGAATAACCAGAACAAATGCATAAAGATACATAATCATCATAAACTTAACACACATATATATGTAAACATGAAAATACGAAGCATATACGAGGGATATATGAAAAGGCAAAAAGCTAAATCAGCATACACGATTATAATAAACGAACATGAATATTTACATGGAATCAGGACCGAAATGAAAAGAAATAAACATCAGGAGCAGAAATTAAAGGACAATAATATGCGATTTAGGGACGAAAATGCAAGCAGGACCGAACTTGAAAGGACTAAAACTGTAATTGGACCAAGGGGCAGACCCGAAGTGAAAATTTAAAAAACGCGGTGGGACTAGTGAGGTAATTTTGCCATTTAAAAACTGATTCGATTTAATTTAGGGATTGGATTGCAAGATTTTGAAATAAGAGGGGGACCAGAGTTGTAAATATCCCATGCGGCGAGACAAAAACGAAAATATCGAAAACGCGGGAGGATTTATTACGGAATTTCACCATTTCACGAAATAAAAACACCTATAAAACCCCTTTTTTTCGGCCCAGACTCGAATTTTCCCCATTTTCATTCAATTCCAGTTTTTATAATAAACCAACCCTCTCATTTTCTCTCGACCATCCCCCCTGAACCTGTGATGAAACCAGAAACCGACGACTTTCCGCCGTCCCTTCCGCCGTCGGCCGCCGGTAGCCGGCGCCGGCGAACTAAAAGAAACACCCAAAACCAACATCTTCTCAAACCGAACCCAAATCTGAACTTAGATTTACACTAGGACCCACCATTTTGCCTAGATCTAAGCAAATACGAAATAAAAAAAGTTTTTTTTTTATGTTTAGCCGAAACGAAACTAAAAGGGACCTCCCGCTCTCTTCAGTTCACCATGTTCGGCTTCGGAAAGCCGAAGAGGCTTGTCACTGGTGAGGGGAGATCCACAGACGACAAGGGTAATAACTCTAAATCTCATTTTTTCCTGTTATCACTACGTATATTTTCCGATATGCATGCAAAGAAGTAAGAAAAAGAGAAGAGTGTTACCACTGAAAACTTGGTGCTTTTTTTGTTATTTTTTTTCTTTTCGATTACAACTGGACTCCTTTACAATTACTTGTTTCATACATATATCATTGTCTCTTTGGTTTGGTAACAAGTAATGTAATATATTTTTTAGATCTGAACTGACACTGACATAGTCTCTTTTTTTTGTGTTGTTCTGATATGTCTGAACGCGGTGGTTGGAGACCGGCATGGTGGAAGCATGGTGGTGGTGTGGGGGAGTTGTCTTCGGCCAGAGGCGTTCTCGGCCGTTGGATCAGATCCGATCTAACGGTCAGGATGGCTTGAAGGATAAACGGCCCAGATGAAACCTCGATCGGTGAAACGGCTCCAGATCGTGACACGTGGGGCTCAACAGTCGAAGGGTTATAGCGCGTGGGACTCACGCACGCGTGGGATATCGAAGAGTCCGCGGCTGGCTAGATATTTTACCCTTCCTTGATCGTGGCCGCTGGATCCACATCTCGATCCAACGACTCCTAGTCATCTGTGCAAAGATAGAATAATTAGGGTTAAATGGGGTTTTGGGCTTAGGCCAACCGGGCCTTGTATTATTATATTTTTTTTGTGTTTTTGTAATAATATGGACTTGGACTATTATTATAATATTTGGGTTTTGTGTTTTGGATTTTATTTTACATCAGTCCAATAATAATAATAATAATAATAATAATAACATATACACATATATAATTTATGTACATATAACCATACATGCAAATTAACATATACCATATAACATTCGAACACACATATACATATTTTTGCTCACACACTTAATTAATGTAAGTATACAAACATTATACATACTACAAACATACATAGTACATGCATATGCAAACCACATATATATCACATACACCCAAGCACACACATACATGCATCTTATACACAAAATAAGTATAACCAAATACACCCTAGTACATATATAAACTATTAAAACGTACGTGACATGTGACACACATACACCGCACATATTATGTATAATACGCATGCGCTTACATATATTACACACATATTTTGTACACATTAATCACATATATAGTAAACATATAATATAACATGTATACCTGCAATAATAATACATTGTTAATTATTATGCTAATATATTAACAATATTTACAAACCGAATAAAAATGAGTGATTACAGTTGCCCCTCTTTGCTTGTTCTTGTGAAACGAGAACAAAGCAAAGACCGAAAGCACTCATTTTTATCCGACTTCCCTGCTCACGACTTCAGAATCACGTGTTCTTCTGGAACTCTTCGTTTTTCCTCGGCCGAATCTTCAGGCTCGTAAGTTCTTCCTGTATAGAACTTCTTCACCTTTGGTTCTTTTTGAGATTCTGGAGTTAGGGTTCTTCCTCTATGGAACCTTTCACTAGGGGCTTGAAAACGTAGGCTTCTCCTTTATATAACCTTTGTCTTCGATTTTTCTTTCCTCTTTTCTTTTTCTTCTTTTTCGTTTCTTCTGTTTCCTTCTTTCTTTGTTCTTTTTCCTTTTTCTTTTTTTCTCTTCTTTTTCTACCTTTTTTTTTGCTTTTTCGTTTTTTCTCTGTTCTTTTCCCTTTTTTTTCTTATTTTCTTCTTTTTCTACTTTTTCCTTTTTTACGACGCTGTTGACATTTTTGGACCTACGCTACTAAGGATGCCGCATCATATCCGAAGGACTTATTAATGCCCCGAATGACTTATCACCATGCTCGAAAGACTTACTGATGGCCCGAAGGACTTAACATCGTGCCCGAAAGACTTACCGATGACCCGAAGGATTTAACATCTGGGCCTCACGCCGCTATGGCTAACGCTCTTTCTGGACTCACGCTATTCATGCTGCCGCATCATGCCCGAGGGACTTACTAATGGCCTGAAGGACTTATCACCACACTCGAAAGACTTATTGGTGGCCCGAAGGACTTAACATCATGCCCGAAGGACTTACCGATGACCCGAAAGATTTAACATCTGGGCCTCACGCCGCTATAGCTGCCGTTCTTTCGGGACTCACGCTACTCATGCTGCCGCATCATGCCCGAAGGACTTACTGATGGCCCGAAGGACTTATCACCATGCTCGAAAGACTTATTGATGGCCCGAATGACTTAACATCGTGCCCGAAGGACTAACCGATGACCTGAAGGATTTAACATCTGGGCCTCACGCCGCTATGGCTGTCGTTCTTTCAGGACTCACGCTACTCATGCTGCCACATCATACCCGAGGGACTTACTGATGGCCCGAAGGACTTATCACCACG